>CAHIKZ030000890.1:2097500-2242500 GCA_903632075.3 Acanthosepion pharaonis | reverse complement strand
ATCGGTGATCATGATTCTGTACAGTTTCCTTTTCTTTATTATCTGTGAATTGTTCTATGCATTCTTGGGAAAGATAGTAGACTGATTTCAAAAGTCCACATGATCCTGCTATTTAACCTATATCTAGGTTTAAAAATTGGTAGATTCATGCCTTTAGAAAATGTGAAAGTGAATGCAACAGACTAGCCCAGAATCTGAACTTGGCTTGCTGGTTCCACTTTCAATGATGATATCTGTTATACCGCCTGCACAAAATCTCTGTACAAGACATGAAAAACAAGCAGTCAAAACATTCAAAATGGCTTGACAGTTCACAGAGATTCCAGATTTTCTAACTTTCACACTAAATTCCTTGGAATAAAATGTGTGTGCATTCAACATTTTCAGGTGTTTTACATGTTTCAGAATATGAAGATATTCAATAAATTCTCAGATAAATTTAAAGCATTAGTATCAGTATTTTAGGGAATACTATATGTCGATCTCAGCTTAAAATAAAATTGGCTCTCTAAAATATTCAACCAGCCAATTATATTTATAATTAGTCTACAAAAAAATTGTCTGTATTAGTTATAAATAAAAATGTTTTTTTTTTCAGTTATTTACAAAAGAATTCTTTCACCTTTCTACACCATTTTTTTTCATTGTTTTGTTATTTCAGATTCATCTTTCTATAGAATCTCTTTCTTCAATAAAATGACTGCTGAGTCTGAGACAGAACAATTGATATCTTTCTTCATTTATTGCTTATTATCATAGCTGATATTCATTTATTATATACTAGCTTAAAACCTGCACTCCATGTGGACTTTTGAGCTGGCTAATTGGGGCTCCAGGATATAACTAAAGGGACCTCTGGTTCAGCTTAGAAAACAGCAATGATAATTTTGAAGAAATAACTTTGAATTACTCAATTCACTCCATGGAACTTCAAAACCTCACTTTAACTCTGATTCGGGCTATAAGTCCAATTCTGGGCAAAAGACCAATTTGGGCCAAAAGTGTAATTTGGGCTGAAATTCCAATTCGGGGCAAAAATTGAGTAAAATTCGATGAAAATTCATAAATTTTGGGAGATATTTTAAACTGACTTTTAAAAAAAATTTTTAAATCACAAAGTTTTTATTTTACTTTTAACTCAATATAAATTAAAAACTTTTAAAATCACTAACTTTTTTTTCAGTTATTTTAGAATTTGAATTTTTAACTGTTCCCTCCTCATCCAGACACAGATCCCAATGAAGGATGTTCAAGTCCCAGATGAAGGGCAGATTTTCAATCTCAAGATCATCCTGATTCCAAAAAGGTATAATATATCTGTAGAGCAAGTGTGGCATGAGTTAGAGGAGTTTCAGAGACATGGACGGACAGACTGAATTTGCCATTTATTTATTTAGACAGAAGATTATATTGTTGCATTTAATTAATATTATTACCATTATTGTATGAAGTGTTGTGACTGTATTAGATGGCATACCTGTAAGACACATTTTATCAACAAATATTACAATCAATATTGACATCCCAAATTTCCAGAAACTGGTCCTATAAAGGCAGATAATCTTTAAGAACATAGTCTGATTATTTTCTTTTCAATCTGAGAATGGAAACAAATCACTTTGTAGTATCAAAAAGAATTAAACCATTTTGATAATTTAATAGAAAACATTTATGTATTAAGATATTTCCAGATTGAAATTCTGTTCTTATCATATTTCTGTTCAGAAGTATGATGCTTTTTGACTCATCGACTCATGATGACTTTTTGTGTCATCAGTTGTGTTATGGTTTCATAGCCACATTCAAAATGAATCGCTGTAATCCCAAAGATCCAATGGAAGACCTATCAAATTTATGACTTGAAGATTTGCCACATTTTTAATTTCAAGGTGATATCTTCTGTCAGAATAAATTATGTTCATCACAGAAAACCCTCTTTCAGTCTCTGCAGAAATTACAGCAATGGTATTAATTATATTTTTATCTATTAAATATTGGCTATTATTAATATATAAGATTATTTTCAGATAATCCAACAACTGGTTCACTAAGCTTTTATAATTTTAAGAATCAGTAGGATTCCACCACTGGATCTCTCCATGGCTGATTTGTCAGGGAAATGACTTTTTGAGGCCTGGAGAGACAACCTCATTATGTGGCAGGGATTATGCCGCTTCCATTTGTCTTGTGAGAGTCTAATTTTGAGATGATGCCAGAAACCAGTGACAGGGTTATGCCTATGTCACTCAGTGTTACCTCTTTATGCCTTTTTGATAAATACTTTCATAGTAAATTTCCAGGAACCAGTTCTATAAAGGCAGGTAATCTTTAGGAACCTATTCTGCTTATTTTCTTTACAATCTGAGAATTGAAACAAATTAAATCATTTTGATAATTTAATAGAAAACATTTATGTTATGGTCCGGTTCCTTGTACCATGGTGATAATCCAAGGTAGAACCAATAAAGAAGAACTCGAACACGGATATGGAATAACACAGATATATTACAAACAGGAATATATACAGGGAAGTAGAAAGTGTTAGTACGAACAATCAGGTTTAGTAGTAATTGTCTGAACGCGACTCTGTTTCGGACTGCCTCTGACTCGACTGACTGACTCACTCACTCTGACTGACTGACAGACTTCTGACGGACCTCACTCCAGACTTCAGACTGAACTCTGTAGCCTCGTTCGGGTTCCTCCCCGCCCGAAGGCAGAGAGTTCAACCGATCAGCCGGTCGCCGACTTCAGACTGAATGGTATTTAGTCACCCCCCAAGGGCATCATGTGGCACAAGGCCGGTTTAACGTGGGATCTCTGAGCCCATATGCTCGGACAAAAATATGCCCTTTAAACCCGTATAAACGGGTTCATGATCGGTTTACCTCCCCGAAAGAGACTCCGCCCTTCGGCGTAGCCTCGTTCAGCTTCCTCCCAGCCCAAAGGCAGAGAGTTCAACCGATCAACCGGTCAGCTTGTCGCCCGACTTCGGACTCAACTCCCTGCTTCCTCTTGAGGCGCAGTATTTATTACGTATGGAATAGTCCATTATGTTATTATGGGTAAGGTCCCATAACAATTTAAGATATTTCTAGATTGAAATTCTGTTCTTATCATAAATCTATTCAGAAGTATGATGCTTTTTGACTCTTGTGTCATCAGTTGTGGTGTGGTTTCTATGGCTTATCAACACTTTGTAGGTTATTTAAATCCGAAACATAAAAGTAAGTCGATATTCATTTGTTATATATTATCATATTGTTGCATTTAATTAACATTGTTTTCATGACTGTAAGAAGTGTTGCAGCTGTATTAGATGCTATATATGTAAGACACATTTTATCAACAAATATTAAAATTTCATAAATTCAAAATCTGGAGTACCCACATCTGATTTCCCTCTTACAACTGAAGCTATACTGAGTGATATGTGCATAACTCCATCACTAGTCTTGGACATCATTTCTAAATTAGACTCCCATAAGGTAAGAGGAGGTAATGGGTTCCCAGCCATTGTCCTAAAGAAATGTGCTTCTGTGCTGGCTCCTGTTCTCTCTAAACTCTACAACTATGGCCTCACTGCTTCCTGCTTTCCAGCTTGTTGGAAGTCCTCCACTGTAGTCCATTTTTAAGAACTCTGGAGAACCTCCTGACCCCTCAAACCATCTCCCTATTAGTCTTCTACCACTTTAAAGTATTCAAGGCTTTAATCAATGCAGAAGTGGGTAAGCATCTTACCTCTCATGACCTACTCTCTGGCAAGTAATATGGACTCCATTTTGCCTGGTCTACTGCTGACAGGCTTACAGTCATCACAGAACATGTATATCAAGCCGTGATAATAACAGTGAAGCATGAGCTGCGGCTCTAAATGTCTCAAAGGCCTTTTGACATGCTGGTCTTCTATGTAAGTTTCTAAGCTATGGTATTATAGGATGATTGTTTGATTTAATCCAGTTATTCCTATCAAATCGTGAAGTGAAGGCCGTTCTGAATGGGCTTGCTTCCAGATCCTTTCACACAAATGTGGGTGTTCCCCAAGGCTCTATCCTGGGTCCTACACTGTTTCTGATCTTCATTAATGATCTTTCAGATGTCATCAGTTCCCAAATAGGCCTTTATGCAGAGGACACTAACATTTACTCATTAGCAAATCCGCCAGCACTGATAAAGTTAACCTGGTCACTGATCTTGAAAATGACCTCCAATCAGTGGTTAACTGGTGCAGGAAATGGCTTGTAAATTTTAATGCTTCCAAAACTAAACTGCTCTCATTTAACCAACATAGAGAAACTTCCCTACTCGCCATCAGCATGGCTGATGCTCAATTTCAGGTGAGCATCTCACTGCAACGTTTTGGCCTCACATTTTCAACTGACGAAGTGGAACAACTACATCAAATCAATAGCTGCATCTACTGCAAGGAAAGTTAGTTTATTGTGTCATGCCAGAAGGTTTTTCTTGTCAGAGGCCATCTTGCACATTTGCAAATCTACCAATCATTCATGCATTGAATACTGCTGCAATATCTGGTCTGGTGCACCAGCTGTCCATCTTAAGGTTCTTGACAAAATTCAAAGAAGTGTCTGCAATGTAATCAATACTGACTTGGCATCTCGACTTCAGTCACTTTCTCACAGTAAAATGGGCTAGAGAGAGTACTAGAAAAAGTTTTAAAAGGAAGCATTGAATACTGTTGTCATATCTGCTTCTGCTGTACATTCTAAGATTCCTGACAAAATCCAAAAAAGAATCTGTAATGTAATCGATCCTGAACAGGAATCTTGGCTTCAGTTACTTTCCACTGACATCATGCAGCTTCCCTCTGTTTTTTCTACAAATATTTACAACTGATCTGATGAGCTTTTTTTCCCTGGTACCCCGACTACATGAATTTAAACGTGCTACTAGATTGGCATCTAGGTCCCACTTTGTTACTATTGAACAAAATCTGGCAAACAATATCGATTTACTGTTGAAATAATTAAATGTAACTGCCACTTCTACTTCAACAGTTTCTTTTCTTGCACTTCCCACCTGTGGAACTCCCTTCCACTTACTTGCTTCAATGATAACTACAATCTTCAAAAATTTAAATGCAACATCAACTGCCATCTTCTGTTGTCTTGAACCCCCACTCATCTTTTATCCTTTCCTCAATTGCCCTCTATACTCAGTCTTTTCTCTCACTTTCACTCTCTCTCTAACCACCTGTGTACTAGTGGCACTCCCACCTTGTTTTGGATGAAATGATTAATAAAAAAAAAAGATGCATGTAAGGAAATCTGTTGTTAACTGGGCCAGAGAATATGTATGATTTTATATACCATCCATTGGTTTGTTTTTTATGGCTTATCAACCCTTTGTGGATTATTTATAGCTGAAATATATTTTGGATTATAAGAATGATACTTTATCTGTAAGTGAATATTATATTAACAATTTTTTGTGAATAACAAAGATTTTTCCAGATACAAGTCCTACTGTTTAACCCATAGCTGGTGGAAAGGAAATGGATTCATAAGATTTCCCAAGGCTTTTGCATGTAAGTGAATATAATGAACCTGACTGGAATTTGAACTCGGCTCTCTGATTTCTCATTCTGAGGCACTATCCATTACTCCACCTACACATTAGTGAAGTAAAATGACCTTAAGACAGATGCTAGTTTACTGGCCATAGAAATAGCAACTATTATTTCAATGTCATCAAATTAGAACAAAATAAATGATGGTTTAAATTCCAAATTTAAAACTATCTTAACATGTTGCAAACACAACTTTATGAATCAAGGTAAACACTATTAGAATTGATACAATGTTGCTAATGATCCGGCTATGAATTTATTCCATCATCCTAAAAACAGGGGTCACTGGAAGTCAAATTGCTGGAAGGCATTTTCAGTCTGCATTGATGTACACCTGCTGGTGCAATTATGCAGATAAAGCCTGTAAAATGTGGTAATTGGTCAGAGACAGATCTGATGAGTAGAGGAGATGGGTCATACCCTTGTAGGGGAGGTATAACTCTGAGTAAATAATTATAAAACCCTGTAATAGGAGGAGAGATAGAAAAGAAAGATTTATTCTCCCATTTATGTTTCTCCCATTATGGGCATTGTTATATCTGTGATATAACAACACTGTAGCTTCCAGACAGAATGAAATAGAATGGCTGAAAGGAAACAGAATCACAAGCATACTTTGTTCTCAGACAGACTTTTATGTACTACAACATACACAAAACCATATATATATATATATATATATATATATATATATATATATACACTTGTCCCACATGGAGAACTATATATCACATATATGCACAGCAAAGCAAAGTATAAGGAGGAACAAAAAGGAAAGGTCTTACATATAATTTGGGGATTCTCTTGACCTGGAGAAGTCATTTTTAGGATTCCAGATTTTAATAAACTGGATTCATCTATGTCCCAAAGGGAAACAGCACCCTGTACTTGTAAGCTGCTGATTTAGCCTCAGCCTGGGCCAAAGGGCTCAGGCTAGAAGAAAGCAACCTTCTCATTTGGTTGCTGTATATGAACTGAAAAACATCACAAAGTGGCAGTCGTGTGACCCATATGGTTTATCTCTACCAAAGACAGATAAGAGCCTTTTGTATCTTTATGTCTACTAACATTTATATATACAAAAATACTCATAAAAATGAGAAACCGTAAGACATGGAAATAACAAAACAAGTATCATTTATTATCTGGTTGATATGTGGTGTTGGAGACACAAGAGACAGTAATATTCAGTAAAATTGTGAGGTTTGTAGATCAAATATGATTCAGAATCTGACTGAAGGATGAAATAAAAAATGAACAAAGTGTATACAATATTTGTTGCATGTTTTTTTTTATAGATGTGTGTAACAGGTGTCTAGATAATTTAGTTAGAAAATACAGGGAGTGTTTGAAGTTTTCTTACCTCAATTTTTTGTTGAGTATTAAAAGATAAATGTTACTATTATGGTCTGAAAAAGAACATGGAGATTAAATTTTTGTTGATGCACATATTAATGACCTGTCTGTGTGAATTTTTTGTCTTGATAGTGAGAATGCCACATGTTTGTGTGTGTAGAAGAGAAAAGTAGGGTCAATTCTCATTGGTTTAGAATGAGTGAATTAATGATAATTATAATTGTTGTAATAATTTTTTTATTATAATTATTTTTAATACTATAATTAATTTTTATTTATTTTTTATGGACATGGTACCCTCAATGCCAAAGACCTTAAGACAGGTACTACTTTTTGTTATGTGGTTTGCAAAGTAGAAGCTCTTGAATTATCCTACATCAGAATAGGTTTCTTTCTATTAATTACTGCTGGAAAAATGTTTGCAATTTTTGATGCATTAGTTCCAAATCATGGCAATCGGACTCTGCAATGGTGGTTTCACTTGCCAGAGACTGTAATGGACTAATACATTACAGCATTGACAACCTACAGAAGAATCTTTTGTAGATGACAATTTAGTTCTAGGAAGATTAAAGGAATGTTAGCCCATAGAAAGCCATATTTTTTTATCATAAAACTGTGGCATATATGACTGGCTGAACACAAAGTCAAGCTGGCTGTAATACAGTAACAACTCTATATAGAAATTTATGAAGCTTTATTTGACTCATTCTGCTTTAGTGCTGAAAAATGTTTAATTTATTGTGATCGATAGTTACAAGCAAGAGAAGAGATGGGATGTGCTTATTTTATTACTACATGGGCCCCAATTGATGTTAGTGGAGTCAGAAGTTGTTTTTTTTTTAATAGTGGTAAATATATATTTTTTTAAGAATTGGGTTGAAAGTGGCAACCCATTTGAGCAAAGAAAATAATAAAGAAATGAATGAAAAAGGAGATCAAGTGACACTTTTTTCTGCTGGCAGTCCAAGCAGAGTAGAGTCCTAGTTAGGGCTAGACATATAAAAGAGACAATTGTCCAACCAATTACATTAGTAGCAGTTGCTTGATTGAAGTAAGAAGAAGAGTTAATGTACCTATGTACCTCCTGCCAGAGCAAATACTACATCTGACTAGGGAACCTAATAAACACCAAATTATTGAGAACCAAGGATTTATGTCTTCATTTCTTCATTTACTGTTTCTTGGGAACATGCCACAAGTCTTTTCAAGTCTGTGTACACACTGGCATGAATGAGAAGCAAAACACAATGTTGAGATTAATTTGTCTGGTCATTGAAATACAGAGAGTGACCCTATTGTATTTCCATGCAGCAACCATTTTTAATGAACAGTAAGCCTATGATTACAGAAAGGGTCATTTTTTAAATGCCCAAGAAAATTGCAGCAAGTGCCAAACTATGCAAGTTGTTGATTATCAATCAAATCATTGGGTATTGATTTTTGCCTTTTCTTCACAGATGTGCCAGATGTCTTCTTCTGTTGTATAGGCTATCCCCAACTTTTCTCCCAAAGCCTGAGTCCTTTTTTAAGCATAAGCTTCATGACTGCCCTCAATTTCTCACTATTGTTTGATCATTTGTGACCATGACTGTGATCATCTTGAAAATCCACTTCATCGGTTGTAAATTTTTTAAATGAAAAATGTATATTATTTACATCATTCAGATTGTGGTCTTCATCTTTACTGTAACATTCATGACATTTCGACCCTGGTACTCTTCGGCCTTCTTCAGGATCTGTCTATATTTCCGAGATGAGGTATTGTAACTGTTTATACTATTTATATTATTCGGACTGTTGTCTTCATCTTTACTGTCACATTCATGACATTCCATCTGTTGTACACTTTAGCCTTCTTCAAGTGATATTTCCTGGAATTTCAAACTGAACCCTTTATTTAGTCCATGGTGGTAGATTGTTCTAATTCTATTGGATATTTCAGTTTTAGTTAATTCCCCTTGGTAACTATCCAAGTTTATTTTGTTCTCTCCACTGAGTCCAGGGACTGAACTTACAACTCTTTGGATCAAGTTGCTTTTTGGATCAATCAACCAACACATTTATCCACCAGATGATGAGTTGAGATGCCAGGTCAGGATCAGTTACATTACAGACCCTTCTTTGAATTTTGTTAAGAATCTCAATATATAATATGAGCATCAGACAAGATATGTGTTGCAGTAATTATTATTAATGGTATTTTTAGCAGCTTTTGATCATTTGAGAGAACTCTTTTTGCCTTCCGCAGCATGGGGGAGGCAGAAATAAGCAAAGAAAAGATACCAGTGAATGGGCCAACCATAACGAAATTGTGGGTGGGAAGATTTCAATCCAATAAAAGGTGACAGAAAAGATATTTATTTACATGTTTATATCTGTTCATGAGCTCTGAGCTTTTGCTTAATGCTTGTTAATTTTTTTGCAAGATTTGTATAGGTATGGTTTGTTTATTCTGACATATCTGTTTACAGGATGTGTCAGTTTTTTGAGGACATATCTCTCAAGAACTCTAGCTGTCTTCTAACTTCTTTTTATTAATTTCTCTTTTCAAATCACACTGTAATCGTTGCCGTAAATTCATAACATAGTGATACAGAGATAGCTCATCTGCTAAAAGCTGTTCATGGTTGATTTCTTTGCTAAACAGTTGATTCCTTTGAATAGGTGTGATAAAAGTATTCAAGATTATTTGCACCAGTTTGTTTGCAGATAAAACCTTTCCTTCTTGTGCTATGAATCTTTTTCTGGATTTATGCAAAAGTCCTTAAAAAGCTGATGAACCTTCTCTCTCTTTCTCTTTCTCTCTCTCTCTATATATATGTAGCATTGAGCCAGAGGAGAGTTCCACAAGCAAGAAATGCAAGTGAAGAAACTGTTAGCATAGAACTTATGGTTACATCTATCCATTTCAACTCTAATATGATGAAACCTTTCTGCCAATCTAGTACAGCGCTTAAGTTCATAAAGTCTAGGTATCAGAGAGGAAAGCTCACCAGAACGATTACCATGAAAATATTTCTAGAAAAGGTGCAGAGAAGCTACATTTCAGTGCCAGATCAGGACTAATAACATTACAGATTTTTTTTGTATTTTCTCAAGAATCTCTAAATACACAGCAGAAGCACCAGACTAAATGTGACAGGAATATTCAATTCATGGATGGATCACAGACTTATAAATGTATAAGATAGATTCTGACAAGAAAAATTTTCTAGTATAAAACACAGTGAACCAACTCTCCTAGCAGCAAACCTAGGAATTGATTCAATATAATCTTTTCACTTCATGTGGTCAGAAAACGATAGTCCAAGAAGAAGTTGCAAGGAGTTACTTTCCTGTAGGTTAACATCAGCCATGTTTTGTTTTGTTTTGGAGACATTAAAATTAACAACCCAATTAACCACAGATTGTAGGTGATTTTTTAATAGGAGGGGTAGTAAAAAGATGAATATTGCTCAGAGCTACAAAGGATAGGAAGTTGTAGAAGAAGATAGGAATTGTCTTTTGACTAATATTCTTTTATGATCAGTTTTTTTTTATGATGGACCTTGTTTAATCCTAACTAATTGTTTTAATTAGTAAAATACCTAATTAATTTTTTTAATTAGTAAAATACAGCATATATTCATCACAACAAAGTGAGACATTTATGATGTATAATCAGAATGATTTATTATCTGAATGACTCTTTTGTACAAGTTTGGTGGAGTAAGAAAGTTCTTGTAATGTGGTTGCAAGTAGAATATTTCTCGTTTTTGTTTATGTTGGGGAATTTTTGGGAAGTGATAAGTCTATCAGTAAAGGCAATACTTAACAAGAGAAAGTGATATTAGGGTAAGTTGATTTATCTGCGATCTTCATGTCTGGAGCTGCTCATATCCACGTGTTGTCCTTGCAAGAGGTCAGTTGATAAGAGGAAGGGCTCTAAATTTCGCACTAGTAGGGCAGTTTCCTTTGTTCTATGCTATTGTGGGTATTAGTGGTTTTTTTTTATTATATTTCACATGATTGCGAGATCACTACAGTTTATTATTTCCAGATTTTCTTCTTTCAGAATTAGAAATCTGGCATTGGAAACTAATGCAAACAATGATAATCAAATGAGTTAAAAACAAATTAAAATTTACTCCAAAACCACAAAAAATCTGTACTTCATTGATTGCCTCACTCAAGTCAGACACAAGATTATATCATAAAAATTTTTTGAAAAAAAATTTGTCATTCAAAAATTGACTTTTGCATGGTTTCTTTGTGAATTATTGGTTCCTGGGGCAAACTGGCTTCTGACATTGCTCAAAAAAATAGTATTGATACAAAGAGAAAACAATGGTACAGTTATGGCAGTTTTAACCAAAAAAAATTGTCAACTTCAAGTAATTATATATAAACTCATATATATGCCTTCAGAAAATGTCTCTTGATTGCCATATTTCTGAGCAAATGTATAAATCTTTAATTTGACTTAAAAGCTAGCAGAAGCCTTAATATAGTTTAATAATATACTCAAATCTAAGCAATGGTTTTACTCTCAAGAAGATGACAAACATAATAAAGCACACAAAGACAGTTTTTATATTGATATATATTCTATAAATTCAATGTATTCATGTTTTATTTTCCTGATATTATTATAGAAATATATTTTTATCTATTATCTGTCTGAATTTCTGGGATTAGGAGTTGTAGTTATTTACACTATTTACATGCAGACTATGGTCCTCATCTTTGTTGTTGTTATCACAATGTTTTGACTGTTGTGCCCATCATCTTTTATCAGGTGTATGTCAATCTGGGTAACCTACAGGGAATTTCGACCCGAACACTTTATTTAATCTATGTATACTGTTCTCATCCTATTGCATTGTCCTTGTCTAGGTATATCTTGTCTAGTTTTTATTTTTAGAACTGCTCAGTTATTGCTTCCTTATTTCCTACTGAGGTGGGTCCTTATAGCATCACTACATATGCTAAGCTATGAGGACCTCCTTAGTAGGTCTAGCATAGAAATAAATACAATATGGGAGCCATTAATAAAGAAAGACAGCAAGTCTGCAGCAGTAGCACTCATCAGCAGGCAGGTTAGGTTTAAGTTCTCCAAGGACAACTGTCCCACAGGGCAATAGCTTAGTGGATTAAAGCATTGCTTAATGAATTTGGTGACATAGTAATTGTGGGTTCAATCCCTGGACCAGGCAGTATGCACTTGATCTCAGTAGAAACAGGGTGAGCCATAACTGAGCAATACTAAAAATATGAACTACACAAGATATCCCTAGATATTAGCAGTGAAATGAGAACAGTCTATTCTTGTAGATTGAATAATGGGTTCAGTTCTGAATTCTCTGTATCGATATACACCTGATGAAGGCCATAGAGTGTTATGATAACAAAGG
The DNA here is from genome assembly GCA_903632075.3 of Acanthosepion pharaonis. Taxonomy (NCBI): domain Eukaryota; kingdom Metazoa; phylum Mollusca; class Cephalopoda; order Sepiida; family Sepiidae; genus Acanthosepion; species Acanthosepion pharaonis. The sequence continues at coordinate 2,230,158 of CAHIKZ030000890.1, read as the reverse complement.
TGTGGACAGTAGTCTGCATGTAAATAGAGTAAATTGTATTAATTTATTAAAATCATGAGAAATAATGTTATTATTTAAAAATATTTAAAGATATATATAAATATAAAAACTTTTTAATAAAAAACTATAATGTCATCGTTGTACAGACAAATAATGGCATTGTAACAATTCAATTACTTAAAAAGTCTTAAAGAAAGCTTGTTAGTTTAAATGCCAGCAAGATCGCTAAACCACCATCTACCAGTCACTGGTAATTGTAATTGAAAATAATAATAAATGATATAATGGCTGCTTAAATACTGCCATGCCAAAAAATCTGATGAAGTCACATCTAAGTAGAATAGACAAAACAGGTGCATACACTGGTATGCACCAAAAGTGGTGCAAGACAAATTCTGCTAATATGTCTTTGATGAAGTGAATTCTTGAACAAACAGGCCAGGATCAGAGTAGTTATCTTGTACAAAGTGTCTGATGACATGAGATATCAGACAAAGATTTGGGCAAAGTTTTATATATATATATATATATATATATATATATATATATATACACTATAGTTAAAAGGTTTGAAGCCCCTTCCCAGAATTAGCAAGAGATGAACTTGACAGATGAGTGAAAAAAAAAGAAAAGAAAAAGACCTCTTACAATCACTGAAAAAAGAATGGAATCAATTATTAAACTTATACTTGGAGAAACTTTTGCAACAAATACCAAAAATTTGTGCTGCAGGAGGATATTTTGATGAGAGCAAAATTTAATCATAAAATGCTTTTTTTTTCTTTTTGTCATAATAAAATTTCTAATAAAAGATCATGTCATTTTTTAATCATATATGATAATTTTCTCTTATTTAAATTACAAAACAACTAACTTTTAGGCCAATTTAAAAAATTACCAGGGGTTGCCTCAAAATTTTGAACTGTAGTGTGTATATATATATATATATATATATATATATATATAGAGTGAAAATCACATATGCAAATTAATTTGGTTTAAAAATAAAGAAAAAGTAAGGCAAATTAACAAATGCACCACTTCTCCACCCAAAACCAAAATGACAGATCCTGTCTCATTTTGAAATTAATTCTTGTAGCTTTGGTGTAGCACTGGTTCATTTTCTATGGCTTAGCAACCCTTTGAAGGCTAGAAAATAAAGCCAGAAAATATTTTTTGATTGTAAGAATATTTTTTGGAGAGAATAATGATTGATACTAGTTTTACTAATTAACCCATAGCTGGAGTAGAAGAGGTGGATTCATACCTTTTCCAAGGGTATTTGTATACATGAATATAATGAACCCAAGAGAAATAGGAACTTGGCTTTTGATTAACAATTCTGACCTATTTTCCATCTCATATTCCCAAGTGGTTACCTATTCAGGGACTGACTATGCTCAATGTTGCTTAACTTCAATGATCATACAGGAACCAGTCTTTTGACCCCTTTGTTTAACTAGGATATTTTCTTATGTTGAAGATAGATTTTTTTTAATCACTTCACCCCAAGCAAGGCAATAAAGTCACTAGGATGCAAGAGGTTACTGACTGCAAGAGAATATGAGAAAAACTAGTACTAAGGAGAGAGAACAATAAAAGAATAAGAATTAAGGAGACAAAAGATAATGATTGACGTTGCATTTAAATTTTTGAAGGACAAAGTTGACTGGAAAGCAAGAATCCGCAAGAGACTTCCACAAGTGAGAAGTGTGATAGAAGAAACTGTTAGCATAAAACTTAGAGTTTCATCTAGCTATTTCAAGTGTAAATTGATGAGACCTTACTGCCAATCTAGTACTGTGCTTCAATTCATAAAGTCTAGGTACCATAGAGGAAAGTTCACCAGAAAAATTACCATGAAAATATTTATAGAAAAGGCAAAGGGAAGCTACATTACAGCATTGGGAAAAGGACTGGAGCTGAGATGCCAGGTCATAACTAATAGCATTGCAGATTCTTTGGGGAATTTTATCAAGAATCTCTAAATATATAGCAGGAACACCAGACCATATGTGGCAGCAATATTCTAAGTATGGATGTATGGTATACTTATAGATATCTAGATAGATATTTATATTTATGTAATAAGTTCTTGTAAAGATATTATTGTGGTAACATACAGATTTTTTGAACAGGATATATTGTGCAATACATTGTATTTGACATGGTGTATGCCTAGAGGCTAAGGATTTTCCCTGGTGAGAAAATAAAACATCTTATTACTACAACATCCTGTGTTTGAAGAGAGAAAGAAGAGATAGAAAGAGTTTACGTCCTTTCATTTAATACCATTTTAGTTTTCATCTAATGTGCCTTAAGAGAAGTCCCCTGACAGACAAGGTGGAGTAATCCCACAAACTTAAAGAGTTGAAAGTGTTTTATTTTCTTGTACAACGAAGACAAGTAGTGAAACTTATTTTGAGAAAGAATCAATGAAAATTATACATATTTGTTAGTTTTCTTTAAAGTCATTGTGGCATCTTGGTTCATATCATGAACATTACCATTTTGGATAAGTAGTAGGATAATTATTTTATTGGAAACTTTGGGAATAAAATAAACTGATGCAAGGGTTTCAAATGAATAATATATTTGTTAGTTTTCTTTAGAGTGATGAACATGTTCTTTTTGTATTCAGTGTAGCAAAATGTTTCTTAACCAAGTGAATATTTAGAGCAGCCTAAAGAAATGTTCATTCTGGTGTTTGGAAGTCAGATCACAGTAGGGGTAGTAGTAATGTGAGAAATTAGGTCAGATGTTAATCTGTGGTGTTTTCTCTTGGCCCTGAACAAAGTGGAAATGTAAGTAGCAGATGACCTCTTAACTGTTTCTCCATGCATCACGCATGGCTGCATTCTTTTGTTCTGTCCTCTCCTGGATCCATTTTGTTTTTTTCTGCACTGGCCTAGAGTTGTCAGATTTTTATACTTTTTGAATAGGCCCAAGAATTTGGTGCAAACATGGTTTTGATTAACTCAAAAGTCTCTTTGTAACAATTTTTTTTTGATTGGCCTAATTATCTTATTTTCTGGCATTCTTTCTTTTTTTTCTTTTATAATGGAAGTTATGTGTGGACCCTCCGTGATTTTTGGTATTTTTTAGTCACAAATAATTAAGTTCTGGTTTTTTAGGCCGGGTTCAGTCTTTTCTTCCTTCTCTTTTTATTTGAGGGTTGCCTTCTCATTAATTGATAGAAGTATAGAAAGAGAAGTTCAGAGAGAGAGAGAGAGAGAGAAAGAGAGAAGGGTTTTAAAGGAAAGCATAAATGTCTTATTTTAATTTGAATTCTTTTCATTTTTTTGTTTATATATTTTATTTTTATATTATTTTTTTTATCAAGGCTCACTACACCATCATCACAGAGTATTGAATGTTAACTAATGGTCATTATAAAAATACCTGTTTAGGTTAAATAACTCTATTTCTTTCTACTTTGTAAAGTTATCAAAGTCATAAGACTAGTAATACATCCTCATCTTGGGAAGAAGCAACAAAAGCAACACCTCTCTTGTGACTATAGTCAAAGCCAACTTAATAGCCTTGATAAATAGCTTGTCATCATTGTAATTTTTGTGGTTGAATTTAAAACTTCCAAATTAGGTCACTCTTTGTAGACCTTCTGTGTAGTTGGAGATAGAAACATTTGCCCAAAGAAGAATGCACTGATGACCATTAATTGGCTGTGTCTATTATTCCAAACTCTAGTGAGACATTGATTATTTCCAGAAGCTTTCCAACCCCTACTTGTGGTTATTTATGCTTATGCTGTCTTTATAGTGCTTCTGTTGGTTGGTCTAAAGTTAATAGAATGTTGCATGATGGGAAAAAGAAAAAGAATAAAGAAAAAGGGAGGTAATGAAGGTTTGAAAATGTAGAAAAAATTGGATAAAAAGAAACAGAGGAAGGAAAGAGAAAAGTAATGGAAAATATCAGGAGAGAACGGAAAGTAAAAGAAGAAAGAACTTCAAAAAATGAATGGCAGAAGAAGAGAAATATTACAAAGTATTATTAAGAAAAGGAAAAAACAAAAAAGGGGAAGAAGAAAAAATGATGAAAAATATTTTTAGAATGAAGAAAACAGAGGTTAAAAAGAAAAATGAAATGAAGGAACAAAAGGGACAAAAATAGAAAGCAACGATCTAATATTTAGTATTTTAAGATGTGGTTGGAAATAAGAGATGAGAAAGCAAGAGAAAAGAAAAACAAGGAACTAGGTAAAGAAAGTCAAATTTTTTTTAACAGCGAGCAAATAAAAAGGTCGAATAAAAAGGAATAAAGAATAGAATGTATAAAAATGCAAAAAAGTAGAATAAAAAATAAAAAACAATCAGGAAAAAAAAAAAAAATAATGAACAAATATTGTAAAACAAAGGAGAAAAAGAAAGAAAAAAACATTTTAAAATGAATAACAAAAATAAAGAACAAATATTACAAAATGAAGAAGAAAATGAAAGAAAAATATTTTAAAATGGAGAAGAAAAAAATTAAAATATATTGAGCAAGGAGTAAAAGAATGAAAAATATTATGAAATGAAGAAAAGTAAAGAACAAATATTGTAAAATGAAGAAGAAATGAAAGAAGAAATATTGTAAAATGAAAAAGAAAAGAAAAATATTACAAAATGAAAAAGAAAAGAAAGAAAAATATTGTTAAATGATGAAGGTAAGGAGATATATTTTAAAATGAAGGAGAAAGGAAAGAAATATAAAATGAATTAGGAATGAAAAGAAAATATATTGTTAAATGAAGAAGAAAAATAAGGAAGAAATATTGTAAAATGAAGGCGGTAAGAAGATATATTTTAAAATGAAGGAGAAAAGAAAGAAATATAAAATGAATTAGAAAAAAAAGAAAATATAGTGTTAATGAAGAAAAAAAGATGAAATATTGTAAAATGAAGATGAAACAGATATATTTTAAAATGAAGTGGAAAAGAAATTTTATAAAATGAATTAGAAAAGAAAAGAAAATATATTGTTAAATGAAGAAGTAAAATAAGGAAGAAATATTGTGAAATGAAGAAGAAAAATAAGGAAGAAATATTGTGAAATGAAGAAGGTTAGAAGATATATTTTAAAATGAAGGAGAAAAGAAAGAAATACTATAAAGTGAATTAGAAAAGGAAAGAAAATGTATTGATAAATGACTGAGAAAAAAGCAAGAAGAACCCAAAAACACATGTAGAGGAAGAAGCAAATTATGAGTAGAGAAGAAAAGAAAGAAATGGACAAACATATAGAGTAGCTAAAAAACAGGAAATAAGTGAATTTAACAGGAAAAGACAAAAACAAGAGGGTAACGGACTGACTGGAGACTCTCTTTTAAAACACTATGTTTCCTGTAATGCATATGTGTCTGACAGCCAACTCAAGAAAGATGTCTATGCTCCAGTTTGATGACAGAATGATCTGTTCCCAAGATTCACCTTTGTTAACTGTTTCTTGATCTGCTGTCAATCCCTAAAGCTCTTCTTATTTTATTGGGTGGTGAGACAAAAAAGCTTTACTCATAATTCTTCTAACTGGAGTCAGTTCTCTACCAAGATTGAACAAATTGATATTCCAATAGATAGGTGCAAAGTGACATGATTGCTTTGTGTACAGAAAACAGGATAGGTAAACTGTGATTAAATTCAACTTATGCTGTTTATATTCCAATTTTACAATTCATCTTGTGAAAGGCATGAAATAACATCTTCCTGCACCTTCTCCTATCACCAGATAACTTTACAAAATATTTTATCACAGGCATACCATGAGCTTTGGTGGAAGAGAGATGAGAGAGTGAGCACTTGCACAAAGCTCTCTCTGGTAACTACTTTATCTGTCCACTCAGTTGTAGTAAAAGGCTGTTACTCTTGTTGTTGACCTTGACAGAGACCAGTTAATTCAATGGTAGATGCCTGCTGAGTAAAAAAAATAATTTTTGCTTATTTAGCTTTATAAGCTGTCAAATATAACATCATTAACAACATGAAATAATCTGGGAGCAAGATACCATTTTTTATCAATCATTTGGCCCCAAGCAAGGCGGGAATGCCACTAGAATGCAGGGGAGCGAAAATGATAGAAAAGACTGAGTATAGGGAGGATTGTGAAGAAGATAAAAGATGAACAGGAATCAAGAAGACAGAAGATGGCCATTGATGTTGCATTTAAATTTTTGAAGATTGTAGTTATCAGGGAAGCAATTAAACAGAAGGGAGTTCCATGGGTGGGAAGTGCAAGAAAAGAAACTGTTGGAGTAGAAATGGTGGTTACATTTAGCTATTTCAACAGTAATAGGGTGGGACCTAGATGTCGACCTAGTATCAAGCTAAAATTCATGTAGTCAGGACACCAGGGAAAAAAGCTTGTCAGAATAGTTGACATGAAAATATTTGTAGAAAAGTCAGATGAAAGCCATGCCACATCGGTAAGAAAGTGACTGAAGTTGAGATGCCAGGTCAAGATTGATTATATTGCAGACTCTTATTTGGATTTTGTCAAGAATCTTGAGATCTATAGCAGGAACACCAGACCAGATATGGCAGCAGTAAAACTGACATGAACACAGTTAAAGTTTTCTTTTATATGTCATGTTCTGAATGGTGATCATGGCTCTCTTCGACTTCCAATCATTTCTAACTCTTAACAATACTTGTTTTTTACTATCCTTCCTAGTTTCAGTCCTGTCAACTATTTACACAAGCATTAGGTATTTTACTAAAGTTTCTGTCGTTAGTTCAATATGTCTTGTGGGTGTCAGATTACCAAGCCCGCCTTCTACATTATGGGGATTTTCTCAGCGATTTTCAAAAGGTCAAAAGTATGGGGAACCCAGTGAGGATCGAATTCACTACTCAGTCGTAATTGTTCTAGCAAGACAAGTTTGCTAACCATTACATTACATCAAGGTGCCTGTAGTAATCTTCTAAGATGTAGCACGAGGCCAGAAGTATGGGGCACTCAGTGAGGATCAAACTTACTACTCAGTCATAATTGTTCTAGCTAGACAAGGTTGCTAACCATTACACCACAGTGATGTGCACATGGTAATGTTCTAAGCATAACAGATATAGCCCAAGTTCAGATGTGTGGGGCACTCAGTGAGGATCAAACTTACTACTCAGTCATAATTGTTCTAGCTAGACAAGGTTGCTAACCATTACACCACATTGAAGTTCCCTCATGTTTCTCATTATATGTCCTAGAAATTTCAACTATGTCATTCTTCTTCTAAGTATAAGTACTTTTTGTTTCCATTTCCCTCCAACCTTTATCACGTTCTCTGACAATAATATTCTCAGCATCTTTCTGTAGAATCATGTCTCTGTTGCCTCAAGTCTCCTTTTCCTCTGGGAGGAAATTGTTCAGCAGTCATTGCAATAGAGGAGATCTGATATCGCATAAAAGTTCACTCCTTTTTGTGTTTCTAATGAAACTTTCCTGTTTCTTAATATTTTTTGATTTAGCTTTTGGAAGGCATCTTTCACTATTCCAATTCACCTTTGGATTTCAATGTCGTATTTTCCGTCATCTTCCCAGATAGTTAAATTTTCATAAATACCATAAATTCTATGCTAACAGTTTTCTCACACTTCTTGCATGTGGTATTTCTTTCCAGCTCCATGTTTTCCAGTCAGCTTTTATCTGCAAAATATTAAATGCAATGTCAATCATTCTCTGCTTTCCTCCTGATTACTCTTCCTCTCTTCTTGCTCTTTAGTAATGTTCCTTTTTTTAACTCTTCCACACCCAGTAACCCTTTGCATCTCAGTGGCTTTATTGCTTTGCTTGGTGTGAACCTTATTCAAAAAAAAATAAAATTTTTTCTATGTTTCTAATGAAACTTTCCTGTTTTCCTGTTTCTTAACACTTTTTGGTTTAAGCTTTTGGAAGGCATTTTTCACAATTCCAATGCACTTTTGGATTTCAATGTCATATTTTTCGTTGTCTTCCCATATAGTTAAATTTTCATACTTGCCTGATTCTGACATCCCCAACTCGTAGCTTTGTATATTGGGTTGTTCGCGGTGTTTATAGACTTCTTTTAAGCTCTTAAGAAGGAACTTTCGAGGCAGTTCTGTTTTTGATACTCTTTAAAATCTTGAAAATATCAATGAACCAAATATGGAATTGCTGTTTCAAAAGTTTCTGGTATAATTCAATGGTAGTGGTGTGGTGTTAACTTGTTTAAATTTCATTATACTTTCAGTACTTAAAAATATGCTTCCAGTTAGCTTAATAAACTGAGGGAACTTTTTTCTTGAATGATTGATGGTAGTTCATTAAAATCTAATAATGAATCACTCATTGGTGTTGAGATGTGTGAGCAATTGCTAAAACACTGTGTTATAAAAAAAATGTTAGCACATGCCATTAGTATGTAAGATGAAATATGTGAAAACCAGTTGAATGTTTAATTTCTCTTTATTCCATTGACAACATTTTGTTCAGTAAGGACACAAGTCGAACAACCAAAAAGTTAAGGAAAAATTGTTACCATGGCAACCTTGCTACTTAATTTGAAAGTGTTTTTTGAAAATTTAATAGCTAATAAAATAAATATTTTTAAAGAAATTTGATTTTCACACAAATATTTATCTTTAATTTTATAAACTGTTAAATAGATTTTCAAAATAACCAGAATATTTCTAAGTAGCAAGGTTGCCATAGTAACAGTTTTTTTTTACTCTTTTCATTTGTTCTGATGATGTTCTTATTGAATGAAACATTGACAAAAGAATAATTTTAAACATCAAACTGGTTTTCACATATTCTATCTGACACACTTTGTCTGGATATTTCATATATGTCATTTTATCACAAGCCATCAGACAATAATTTTGTAATATTTCTCTGAGTTGAAAATTGTATTCAGAGCTGGATATAGGCAGTAAGAGTTCCTTAGGGTAATAGAATTTGAGGGTCCTTTCATTACGTATGTTTGCCTTCACCTGTTTATAAAAAAAAGACATATTTTTAGATGATGCTTTTATGGTGTAAAACCTGAAACACTTCAACTAAAATTTTTAATAAATATGAACATAAAAAGATGCAGCAAAATGATGCACCCCACTCAAGATGCCTCATCAAATTTAAAAGATCCACTCCAGCAAGAGGGGCCCAAATACTCTAAATTGTTTCAAATTACTTCAAAGGATGCCATCTTCAGTCTTCTTGAATCCCATTCATCTTTTGTCTTTTCCTCAATCCTCCCTATCCTCAATCTTCTCTTTCACTTTCACTGCCTGTAACCCATTATGTACTAGTGGCATTCTGCCTTGCTTCGAGTGAAAAAAAAAAAGTTCCCTTAAATCTGAAAATAAACAAATATCCTATGTTCTTATATATGTATGTTTTATTAGGTGCCCAAGACTAGAGGGCAATTCTGAGAGCAGTTCCTCTAGTCTTCAGGCCCCAGAGCTGTAGCCGATACTAGCCCATGTGTAAATCCAGCACTGACTGTATTAAAAAGGGATAGTAATTGACTTTTTCTTTAATTTTCAATACATTTCTAGAATAAAATCCTATGAAAGGCTTTTCTATAGTAAATTCTGCAATGCATGTACAAGTAAAAGTTACTCTACTAGTATGTTAAAAGTAAATATACATAAATTTTATAAGAAATAAAAACATATTTCATTTTTTTAATTTTTTTTTTTAATAAGGTTCACCCTAAGCAAAGAAATAAAGCCACAGAAATGCAAGGGGTTACTGGGTGTGGAAGAGTTAAAGACAAGAACTTTGCTAAGGGACAAGAACAGAGAAAGAGTTATCAGGAGGACAGCAGATAAGGATTAACATTGTATTTAATATTTTGCAGATTAAAAAATATAGAAAATATGGAACTAGAAAGATGTTCCACATGCAAGAAGTGTAAGAAAAGAAACTGTTAGAATTTATGGTTACATCTAGCCAGCTTAATTGTAACTTGGTGAGACTTTGTTGCCAATGCAGTACTGCACTTTAGTTTGAAGAGTCTGGACACCATAGCAAAAAGATCATCCAAACAATTACCATGAAAGTATTTATAGAAAAAACAAAGGGAGGCAACCTTATGGTGGTGGGAATGTGACTGAAGCTGAGATGCCAGATCAGGACCAATAATATTGATAATTCTTCTTTGGACTTTATCAAGAAGCTCTAGATAGATAGCAGGAGGACCAGACTATATGTGGCAGCAATATTCTACACATAAAATCCAAGCACATTGGTTTTATAGAAAATTCGTTTAATATATAATCTGTTTATCATTCTAAATCAATAAGTATTTGTTTCATGAGGTAAGTGCATGCCATTGAAGACATCCATTCTTGAACTATGCTGAGATGGTCACCCCAGGACATTATAACCATGATTATATTGACAAATTGATATGTCCCGGAAAGGGATATATTGGATCAAAGTAACTAAGGGGTTTAGGCTACTGTAACCGAGTAGAACAAAATAGCAGGTAGCAGTAATGGAACTGGTACTTGTCGTAGTCGCAGTCAATAGGGTAGGCAATAGGTGTAGACCAATAGGATATCCAATGGCATAGTCCAGTGGGCGTCGTCGATCGCCGTCCTCTAAATCAGCCTGTATTTATGGCTGACACCAGCGAATCATATTCCTGTGAGGGGCAACACAGGTGTATAGCATATTCATTACATCACAAATTGAACAAAATGAGATTTGAATCTTGGTCATGCAGTCAGAACACTAACATTCTAATTTGGCCAGATGTGCATGGAAGTTCATAAAGATCAAATAAACTATGAGATGATACACAAATCTTTCATGCTGGAAAGCCCACAGAAATTGGACAGACATTTTGAGTCAAATACAAGTTCACAGCCAATCAACGCAAAGCTGAAAAGATGGCCCTGTTCTGCATAAGTAGCAATATATTGTGATTACTATGGTGTTCAGTTATGATTAGTCACCACTTTGTAGTGGGAATCAACACTTCTGATATGAGTGTATGCATGTTGCATAGTAAATATTTATGGGCTTCTGAAACATTTGTCCTGCAAAAATTACTGGCCGATTCATGTGTGTCTGGACAAAAATAAGTAGCATGAAACAATGAATTTAAAACAAACATCAATTATATGTATGTACTAGCAGTAGAGCCCAGCATTGCCCAGGGATGTAACAGTAAGAGATAGATCAAGTATCGACCATCATAAAGACTGAAAAATAAAATTGACAAAGATTATTGTTTAAGGTTGACGAACACGCATGTCTTAATTAGTTTTTTTTTTTTTTTTTTACCAATTGGTCAAACCAAAACTCAAACAAAAACGTTGTTTTCAATCATTATGAGTCTACCGATTGAATAGAATTTTATTATAAACAATTGTCTTGTAAATGGAATTTTTAAAGCATTCTGAATGTAAAAATAAAGAAAAAAGTGTGCAAGTTTTGTTGAAATCCGTTGAAAAATGTCGGAAATCCGATCCCATATATAAACGAACACACACAAAACCTGGGTTTTATAATAAGTATAACTCGATATGAGTTGTCCCCCTTTCATTCTCACGACAGTGATGCCTCTTAATCATGTTTTCAAATTGATTTCGTGCAAAAACAATTGTGTTTTTCCAATTTTTGGTGCTGTCAGAACCACCGCAAGGTAGTTTTACATAGTCCTGTGAAGTTTTGTTGAAATTGGTTGAAAAATGTAGGAAATCCGATCCAATATATAAAGGAACAGACACACAACCTGGGTTTTATAATAAGTATGATTAACAAATGTATACACAATTGAAATGAAAAGAAATGACATTGAAACTCTGTGTGTATGTGTGTGTGTGAGAGAGAGAAAGAGTTCAGTTAACAGAGGGCCATGAAAATGAACATGCCCAAACAGGAGACACTTTACCCACATGTGACTACATGTGAAGGCAAAAGAAAAAAAGAGAAAGAGAGTGAATAAGCTTGTCTTTTTTATAGACTTAAAGAGTGCATCCTCATCGCTTTTTTGCGTGTTTATATATTCAAATATGTCTGCGTGTTTCTGTATTATAATCTGATTGTGTATGTATTGTCTTTTGCAAGATTTCATCCTACCCTACCCATGTCTTCACCCCAAATGTATCTAAATTGTAATGGAGTTCAGAGCAGCTTTTGATCTTAATGTTTATTCCAACTTAATTTCAATAAAACAAAATAAATAGAAAAACATATGTATTTTTTTTCCTCAGTTTCTTCTTTAAATAATTTTATAATTTTAAACTTAATATAGAATAAATTTAAAATTTAAAATTGGTAATTTTGAATTTTGAATTTTATAGTATAATTTAATATTTTTTTAGTTAGAATGAATTCTTTTTTAGTCTAACCCCAACATTAAAGCATTAAATAATTATTAAAACTAAAGTTTGTTGTCAAGTTTTTTGAATTCTCATATACTTGTATTTTGATTGACCATTCCAGCTTATGTAACAGTGTTTCCCCTTGCGAGAGGTGGTTAATTGATTTGAACCTTTTAAAACCCTTTATTCTACATTCAACACCATCACTTGATAAGACACCAGAAGTGTTGAAACAAAATAGCTATTTTTGTAGCGATTTTATAACATATTTATGTTATAATTTTTGAATAAATAATTATATTTGCTCTATGCTGTATTGAGCATTCTTTTAAGAATAGTATTTGTTGATTATTGGAAATTATTTCGTATACACCAATCCTATACTTGGTATATCTATATCTCTCTCTCTCTCTCTCTCTATATATATATATATATATATAATTATTTTTTAATACAAGTATATGAGAATTCAAAAAACTTGACAACAAACTTTAGTTATAATAATTATTTAATGCTTTAATGTTGGGGTTAGACTAAAAAAGAATTCATTCTAACTAGGATTCATTCCTAGGAACCGACAGCCCAGACTCCAGCACATATGATTATAGTGGTGATGGTTTTGTACAGAACCAACCACACTTTTTGAAGGGCTGAATCTCATGCCACAAGGTCCTCAAACGACTCTGCAGGTTTTGAATTCAGAGTTGTCCTTCTCCTAGGCTAGTTTCCATCCCGGAGAATTACCCATATAAGAAGAGGATTAATACCTTTCCCAAGGGTATTAGCATGTAAATGAATGTAATGGATTCAACTGGAATTTGAACTCAGCTCTCCAATTCCTCAATCCAAACCACTATCCACTACTCCACTGTGCCTCCCTGTATCTATCTATCTATCTATCTATCTATCTATCTATCTATCTATCTATCTCTTTCTCTCTCTCTCTCTATATATATATATATATTTATATATATATATATGAAGATGCATCAATATCTACAGTATAACATATAATTATTAGCCAAATTTTTATCTGAAATTTTCACTGTATAATGCTTGATCTATGTGATTAATACTTAAGGAAGGAAGGTGTGTATGTTCTTTCATCACATTTGCCAAATAAAACTCTTGGCAAATAAAAATTTTCTTTCTCATATTTTTCATAGAATGCTCTGTTTTGGACTTGTCCATAACGTTACTCAACTGGACAAATCAATGAATCAATCAGTCAATCAATAAGCGAGGTAAAGAATTATGTTCATGAGTATAAAGATCAATAATTCTTGCAACAGGCTTGTAAGTAAACCCTAAATAATTAAAAAAAGAAGCCTGCTTGCTGATTTCTACTGAAACAGAATTTTAATAATATTCCCTTAAAAAGTCTGTTTTAATACTGTTTTTTTAATACTAATGTTCCCACAGTACAAGGCCTAAGAGCCACTCAAGGTAGAGGGTTACTGCATGGAGTTGTATGAGCATAAGAAAAAGCAAGAAGTTGATGGGGCTATGCAGAAAAGATAACAATTAACCCTATTAACCTAATTAAGTGTTCAATTGCCTTAATAATCAACACACAAAATCCTAACTTTTTATCTGGGTTCAAACACTGGCCATTAACACCAGTGAGAAATACACAGGTTTATTTGGACTCTTCATCTGTAAGAGAATTACTTCATTACCACAATCACTTTTATCAATAAGGTAACTCAAAATGTATTATTTTTTTTATACTAATGTTCACACAGTACAAGGCTCAAGAATCACTCAAGGAGGAGGGTTATTGTATGGTGTTGCATGAGCATAAGAAATGAAGTACATGGGGGTATGCAGGAAAGATAATAATTAACCCTAGACTTGTAGAGATTAAGATTATAGTGATTGAAGAAATCTCATGCTTGCAGTTTGTAGGGACTATCCAAATATAATTTATTCCTTACTATTAGAATATGAAGGGAATGGGGATGATTCACTCTTTTGGATGTGGCATAACAGGTGCCAGTAGTTTTGAAATAGAGTCATAAATATGAAGAATGCTTTTCAGCATTAAATTTTTCTTTCTTTCATGCCACCTAGAAGTTTCAAAAATTTAAATGCAACAGCAATTGTCATCTTTTGCTTTCCTGAATTCAGTTCTTTTATTGTCCTTTTTCTCACCTGTCCTCACTAAATGCTTCTCATTCTCTTTCACTCCATTTAACCCTCTGCATCCTAGGGGCATTATTGACTTGTTTAAGGTGAAATGATTTTAAAAAAATTAAAAATACTCTTTGAAATATGAATTATTTCACTCCGATAAAGCCACTAAGATGCAAGAGAATGAGAAAAATAAAAACATTATTAAGGAGAGATAACAATAAAAGAACAGGAATTAAGAAAACAAGAGATGACAATTGACATTACATTTAAATTTTTGAAGATCAAACTTGATTGGAAAGCAAGAATTCAAAAGAGAGTTCCACAAGTGTGAAGTATGAGAGAAGAAACTGTTAGCATAGAACTTACAGTTACATCTAACCAATTTCAACTTTACAATAATGAGACCTTGCCACCAATCTAGTAGTATGCTTAAATTCATAAAGTCATGGTACCAAAGAGGAAAACTCTTCAGAACAATTAATATGAAAACTTTTATAAAAAAAAGTACAGAGAAGCTGCAGTATGGCAGTGGGAAAGTGACCAAAGCTGAGATGCCAGGTCATAATTAATAACATTGCTGATTCTTCTTTGGATTTTATCAAGGATCCCTAAATATATAACTGAAGCACCAAACTAGATTTGGCAGCAATATTCAATTCATGGACAAATGGCAGACTTCTGGTGTGAAAGATTTTCTTGCACAACACAGAGAACAAACTTTCTTAGCAAAAGACCTAGCAATTGATTCAATATAATCCTTCCACTTTCTTGAGTTAAGTGTTTTAGCAATAAGTAATTTTAATTATAATAATTCTATAATTAAACATAATTATTTTCAATAGATATCATTATCATACAGTGTAAAATAATTTTTTTACAGCAAGGTTCATCCTGTACAAAACTCTGGGGTTACTCAAGGTAGAGGGTTATGTTAAGGAGTAATTTATATGGATAGGAAAGGAAGTGTTCAAGGAAGCATCCTCTTGGGAGTCTATTCAGTAGTGCAGTGGTTCATGGGAAGAAGCTGTTTGATTGGAACTTAATCTCACCAATAGAATATGGAGGGAATGTGAGTGATTTGTTACAGTGTGAGTGGCATAGAGGGTCCTAGCTGTGAAGGTCAACATGGGTGGAACCAAGGAATGTAGTTTGTCCATCATTTGATTACTATATATTTCTCTTCTCTTGGTTCGGCTTTATGAACAAAGATCTAGAAAAGATCTGCTGGTGGATGACCTGTCAAATGTGGAACAAAAATTATCTGGGTAGAGCAGCTGCAGAGGAAGGTTTGGTCTTGAGTTGCTGGCTCATCTCTTCCATTGTGTGAATGTGCATGTGAATGCATGTGTAGATGAAAACTGGCCTCCAAAATTGTTTTGAACCCAGAGAAGCAGTATGCTTCTATTTTTATATCTGTAAGGGAATTCAGAATCTAATTTTACATAGAAGTGCAGTCTTTTTGAGTACAAGTTTTCATTAGTTCTGAAAATAATTTCACACTGGCTTGCAAAAATCTTTTTCTTGAATTTGTGAAGGAGTGGTGAAAGGAGTTATTGTTATTTTCTAAATGGTCCAAAAATAACATGTAGTATGTCTACAAATATGTCTGCCAAGTATCTTCATGGTATTTACCCTTGTAATGATTTTTTATCAAACAAATATTCTGATGGGATTTTATTGGTTGTAAAATATATATAGGATTTAATTCTTATATTCCCTTTACAGGACAATCTGGAACAGGCATTGGTGAATGATCCTGGAGATATTTTCTGCTCAGTATGGCTGCATATTCAGCAGCATGGCCTCAATGCTAGTGACCTCTATCTGTTTTGAGAACTCAACACCGAAGATAAAACCACTGCAATGAATGTTAATGATGTTGGAGAGACATTGCTGGTTGAAGTGCTCAAAGATTTGCAGATGGTGATGATATGTGGCCCAAGACTTGGAGCTGTACAGGAGGGTGGTCAGTGCAATGACTTATACACCTTGATCTTAGAGCTTATCTTCAGGAGTTTATTGTTCCAGACTCATTTATATAATCTGTCAAATGCAGTATTCTGCTAGTGAGCTCTTTGTTAACTTTGGTATTTCATGAATTGGTTCACTGTCTTCAGATCAGTCGCAATGATGGTAATGATGTATTTATCTATATATTTATTACCTATTTCTATAACTTTTGATATCACAGATAAAATGAAACATACACACACACACACACACACATATATATAAATAAATATATATATATATATATATATATATATATATATATATATATATATACAGGGTGTCCATAGAGTTCGTGTGCACTTTAAAAAATTTATAACTCTGATGAACTATTAGATATGTTGACATTTACTTACACCTGGCACCTGGATGTAGTTGCAAACACAAGAATATGCGTGAATATTTAATAGAAAATACACTTGGCTCAATTTGAATGTATTGTACTTGAAGAGTATAAGATTTTTAATAATAACTATACATACTGAAAAGCTGAAATGATGCGGATTAATAATTTGATATATTTTTTAAATTTTGTGTAATTTTATCTTTCTTCATAAATTATAAGTTAATTAAATTTTATTTTAAGTTGGTTTCCATTCAATAGGGATATTGTATGTTATTAATAATTTTCAATTAAAAGTGTTTTTTATTTTGTCTGAAACTGATTAACATGTTCTAATAATGCGTCTGCTATAATTTGAATCTGTCTAATTTATTCATTTTATCAAATTTTAATTTATATAGACTTTAAAATTTTTTTCACAAATGCTACAATACTAAGATTCTATGCAGTCAGTACTAAAATACAACTGATAATTTGCTGTGTTCTTATATGAATGAATAAAAATGAAATGATATCTCATCTGATGGACTTTATCAAGGCAAATGTAATGATTTTATTCTGCATCATGTATTTATGAACAGAAGCAAAAATATCATTAATTTTTTAAAAGTTTTAAATTTAAGAACATTCATAAATATTCTTCAGGTTAACTGTGAAAGTTAAGGTAAACTATGGAGGATGCTAAGTGATATAATTTAATGCTTAATAAACCAAAGTGAGTAAATGTTATTGTTGTTGCTGAATATTTTCTTTATTTGATATATATATTGTTGTGTCAGAAACCTACCACCCCTCTTGAAGATGAACTTGTCTGTGAACAAAGACTTTAAATAGTGGCATGTCAAAAGACAGATAGACAGAGAAGTTCTTAGCTGACTTCCGACGTCTGTCGAACTCTCTGCGTTAGCAGAGAGGAACCCGGACGAAGCTTTGCTGAAGGGCAAGGTTTCGTCCGGGGAGGTAGACAGGGCCTGAACCCGTCTAGGCGGGTTCAAAGGCTATATTTTTGGCCGAGCCTACAGGCTCGGATCAACCCACATTAAACTCAGCCTTGTGCCACATTCAATCCTCGTGGGGGGATCGATAAATACTCAGAGAAGTTCTTAGCTGAGCTAGTTATTGACTACTCAGGTGATTTCTGTACCTCTTTACCAACCTATTAAAACCCTTTTTATTGTTACGTGTTATTTGGTGTTTGTCTCTACTAACCCCAAATCAACATCATAACATATATATATATATATATATATTTACTTATTTAAATTTCTATTATTTTTTATTGTAATTTGATGAATTATTTATGTATTTATTTTAAATAATAAAAGCTTTTGATTTAATGGCTTTCTTTTAATTTCTTTCTTAGAAATTTCTTAGAAAAAACAAAGTTATCTATTCTTGCATGGCAACCAATCTAAGAGAAGGATTACTCTGAATCCAAACTGTGGAGAAAGCAATAGGAAATCACTCCACTACATTTCCCAAGAACAAACATGGCAGTTAGGAAAGAAACAAACTGGAAACAAAATTTCTTGTTAATGCCCACAGACTTTATAATCATCCTACCATTTCTTTATTTGTTTTCTAGATCAACAAATTAAATATTTCTAGTATAAAGGGAAAACACTGATGATTAAACAACAAATTTTATGAAATTTTATCTAAACTTTGAGAATGTTTCAGCTTTCATTATGTATTGAAAATGAAGAATAAAAGATTCATTTTGGAGATTACTATTATAGATGCAGACATATATATGTTTATATGATCAAGAAATCTGTAGCCTTATACAGATTAAGTGAAATTTGAGCTTATATATATATATATATATATATATATATATATATATATATATATATATATTCAAACAGGTTTGTTCAAATAATTTAGACATACTATGTTTATTTTGTTTTAATTCTTTCGAGTCCAAATCAATATCTTGGTAGCTGTATAAATTACACAATACATATATATATATATGTATATATATATATATATATATATATATAGTTAGTTTATGCAAACTTAGGTAATCCGTATGGGTAGACCCGAGGAGGATGATATCCAGAAAGCTCAATGTAAAATTCAGAGCAGATATCTTTGAATAAAAAACAGACCACGTTAAGATTCCAAAAGCTTTTGGAAGTAAAGTCTGATGATCCAGAACCCTGTTAAAGGGGTTATGGTGAAATAGCTTATTACATGGAATCTTAACATGGTCTGTTTTTATTCAAAATATATATATATATATATATATATATATATATATATATATATATATATATAATATGAACATAAAAATCATTTAGTTTGAAGATCACTTGAAGTGAAAAACTGACAGTCACTATGCAGTGTTGATTCCTATGTCTGCACTGTCTATATCTACAAACACTATCTCCAATATTGACAATTTTTCTACCATAAATATAGTCAATTTTAAACAATATATATATATATATATATATATATATATATATATATATATGATGGATTCTTCTGTCGAGTTTGACATATAAGGTATCAGACAACCACAAACTAATTATCTGCATGTCTATGATGGGCATGACTTTTGAGACCAGCTTGAGAATTGCACAAAAGACCCACAAACAGTACAGGAGAATATATTGTATCCAAGTGCAGCAGGAACACTGTTAGATGTCTTATTTTGCTTTCTCGTTTCATGTAGTCGACTGATGGTTACTTCTCAGTGCAGCTATATAAATGTTGTACTTCTTTAGTTCCAATGAGACCAGAGCTGTTTTTCTTTCTGGTGCTGAGTTGTTGTCCTGGAGAGTTCGTACATTCCAAGTGCCAAGATGAAATTGATGTTGTTTCATAGAGTTTTTCAGAGTAGCCAGATATGTGGAACTAATTAGATGTGGTTATCAGAAAACCAACACAATGATTTGTTCCAAGTGGTAAAGGCTTGTGTTGGACCATCCACACTATTTGGGCCTGGATATATATATATATATATATATATATATATATATATATATATATATATATATACATTACCCCCTCTGTTAAATTACAAAACTTACACTACCCATCAAAAGTGTAAATTTTCATTTCATTTTTCATTTCATCTTTTGGAAGTGCTATCTGATGATCCACCATCCTTTAAAAGAGCTCTGGTGAAATAAATTATTATAATGGAACCTTAAAATTGGTCTATTTTTTCTTTAAAATATATATATATATATATATATATATATATATATATATATATATATATATACAGGGTGTTTCACAATTTTTGAAACAAAATGATTGGACCACAAATGATAGATTAATAGAAATTACATTTATTGAAAGGTAAAAGGACAACATTTTAGGAGCTGCAAAGATTTAGTCTCAAACATGAACCAAAAATGTCAAGAGGTGCTGTTGAGTACATATCTCCAGATGTCCACCATTCAGTTGAAGGCACTGTTGAATGAAAAGTTGTTGATAATGCGTACATATTCCTTGTGGGTGATTAATTGAATCTTCTCAGTGATGGCTGCCTTTAATGCAGCAATAGTGTGAGTGTTGCACTGGTAGATGTTGTCCTTGAGGAAACCCCACAGGAAGAAATATGGGGGATTCAGGTTAGACAAATGAGGTGCCCATTCCACTTCAGCTTTGCAGTTGATGAAACACTCTCCAAACTTTTCATGGAGCCATTCTATGGTAATATTAGCCATGTGAGGAGGAGCCCCATTCTGTTGGAAGCAGTATTCCTCCCTGTCAAGGTCCTTATGCTCCTCAAGCTCTCTCTATCAGAGAGTCTGCTGCTTTGTTTCAACAATTTTGAAACACCCTGTATATATATATATATATATATATATATATATATATATCTGTGTGTGTATATGTATATATGTATATATTTTGTCAGAATTTCTTATGCAAGCAGATGTTCTCAGATTAAAATTAATATTAACCAGCCAATGTAGCTAAAATTTTGAGGTTATACTTATATATATATATATTGTAAATTTCAGTTCATATTACTTAGCTTTTTTAAAGATATGGATAATAATTTATTTGGTTGTTGTTGGATTCTATAATGCACATAAATTCAATGCATTTTAAATATAAAATTAAATTATATATTTGATTAACGCACTGACCAGCATAACTGAGTAAATCATTATTTTATATTTCATGTTAATATACACTTCTTGATATTCTATAAGTCTTATTGTTTTTTTTGTGCATTTATTTTATTAACTTTTCTACTGTTTCTATAGATTTCCATATATATATATATATATATAAATTGTGTATTTTGACAGTAATCCTTCTTTTATGCAAGTTTCATTGAAAATGACTGATATTGTGCGGTGGTTGAGTTTTTACATAATTTCTCATGTATTTGCATAATTTCTTTCTTTTCAACTCATAAATTATATAAAAATTGTCCGCATGTTTCCCAAGTGCTTTTGTCTATATTTTAACCGTTATCAATAATGAATTTTATTTTACTTTTAACTGAATATATGTACTGTTTTATGTGTGTAATTGTGAATTATAGAAATGTTTTATTTTCTAAACATGGTCAGCTCATTGTGCCAGTGTTCATAGTTGATATTATTTATAATGATTTGCTTGAATATTTTTTTCCATTCTTATGTACCTCTCTTTTAATGACAGATCTAAATTTTCCTATTGGATAAAGATTTTTTTTTATACAATAATGTTTACCCTATACAAGGCCCAAAAACCACACAAGGTAAATGGTTAGGCGGTGTAATGGTTAGCAAGTTTGTCTTGCTAGAACATTTACGGCTGAGTAGTGAGTTCGATCCTCACTGGGTACCCCATACTTTCGGCCTTGTGCCACATCTAAGCTACGCTTGGAAAATCACTATGTGGGGAAGATAATGGTTAGCCCTAGACTTGAACAGGTTAAGACTGTAGTGATTGGGGATGTATCTTCTTGGGAGTTGGTTCCACAAAGCAGGGAATGAGAATAGTTTGCTACTATATGTTTGGTATAGACGGTCTTAACCGTGAAGGTTAGAACTAGTGGGACTAAGGAATGTAGTTCATCTGAACTCTTTCCCCGGAAAGTAGCAAAAGACTTGCAATGTTTCATTCGTCGGAAAGGGGCTGTAAGGGTGAAAATAATTCATCACCCACACGGCCTTGTAAGTATTTTTGAACTCTATCAAGACTGGAAGGTTAAAACAAGGCATTAAGGAAGGTATTCTACATTCAATTTTTTTTTTGTTAACTAGACGTGTTTAATATGACATTTTCTCAAATGAAAAGTTTTTATATGTAAGCAAAACAGTTTTATTAATTTTACAGTGGTAATAAAATAAACAAACCCCATGTCTCCACTCTCTTGTAACCATCCATTACAATAAAATAAACATTTTCAGCACTAAAGCTGAATGAGTTAAATAAAGCTTCATAAGCTTCTACTTAGAGTTGTTGCTATATTACATTTACTATTACTAGTTGCCAACATAGTATCAACATTGTTTTCTTTTTTAATCAATTCAATCAAGGCAACAATGCCACAATGATGCAAGGGGCTACTAAATATGAAAAGATTTTAGCAGGAACCAGAAACCCAATCCTAAACAGGGAACAATGGAAAAACCTCTACTTCTGTTCAAAAGACCAGGAAGGAGTGTGAACTGGATGATAGGCAAACCTATCTATCTCTTGAGGAGAAAAAAAAAAAAAAATAATTACTTGATAAAATTCAAATGGAGATGTTAGATATACAGAGTTGAAGTAGACTTTAGAAGGAACTGGAAACTCAATCCTAAAAGGTAAACAAGAGATAAACATCTACTTCTGTTCAAAAAACCGGACGACAGTTGATCCAATCTACTCTTACTGAGGAAAAAATAGATAAAAAATAAATAAGTAATTAGTAAATAGAATTTCAAAGTTCAGATGGAGACATTAAAATTGAGACATTAGAGTTGAAGCAGACTTTATAAGGAACCAGAAACAAGGGATAAATCTCTATCCCTGTTCAAAAGACCAGGAAGGAGTGTGAACCGGACAATAAGCAAAATCTATCTACTCCTCTTGAGAAGAAAAGAAAAATAAATAATTAATAAATAAAATTTCAGAGTTCAGAGAGAGACGTTAGAAATATAGAATTGAAGTTGATTTGAGAAGGAACTAGTAACTCAATCCTAAACAGGAAACAAGAGATAAATCTTTATTTCTGTTCAAAAAACTGGAGAGAAGTGTGAACTGGATGATAGTTGAACCTACCCACTCCTACTGAAGAGAAAAATTTAATAAAAAAATAAATGAAAAATAAATAAATATTTATTAAATAAAATTCAGATGGAGACATTTGAATTATTGAGTTGGAGCAGGAACTGGAAACAAGGGATAAACCTCTACTCCTGTTCAAAAGACCCTGGAGGAGTGTGAAGCAGACAATAGGTGACAATATCTACTCCAACTGAGGAGAAAAAATAATAAATAATTAGTAAATAAAATTTCAGAGTTCAGGTGGAGACATTAGAAAAATAAGTTGAAGTAGTCTATGTAGTAAAAACAGTACCAGTGAATAAACTCATACAAAAGCTTTATTGCACTTCACTCTGGCTACTCATCTACTGATGGATATTACAGGGTGCTTTTTATACCTCCTAGATCTTAAGGGGAGGTAAGTGATGATTTATCAGTACAGTCTAAATTATATATGAAATATTTAAGTTATGTTGAATTATATAAATAAAAATCAGAATAAAAGGATTCTATTCTCAAGCCAGTAAATATTCTCATTATTGTTACTATGAAATAAAATTGTAACAGTATCGTCACTTTGGCAGACTTTAATAGTCATGCATATTGATATTTTTCCCAAGTTAAAAGGAATCAAATAACAATAGCTCAGTGGTAAGTTAAAATATATTTTCTTTTTTTTTTCACTTAGACATCATCTTATAAGAACCAGATTATCAAACAACAATACAGAATATTTGAAAACCCCAAAATAAATGTTCATAAAGCTTTTTCTTTGCATTTAATATCGTTTATTCCATGAAAGACTTTCTTTCAATGCTATACAAAATATCATATATATATATATATGTGTGTGTGTGTGTGTGTGTGTGTGTGTGTGTGTGTATATATATATATATATATATGCATATATATATATGTATGTGTGTATATATATATATATATATATATATATGTATGTGTGTGTATATATATATATATATATATATATATATATATATGTGTGTATATATATATATATATATATATATATATATATATATATATATATATATATGTATGTATATATATATATATATATATATATATATATATATATATATTGGCTAAAGGAACACAATTTCACTAGTATATCAGATATTTATCTGGAATTCATTCTTTATTTTGTTATGAATAACAAATAACATCTTTCCTTATTTCTCCTATACTTGTACTCTCTGGGTATATATATATATATATATATGCATGTATACATATATACATGCATACATACATACATACATACATACATACACACATATATATATATACATGCATACATACATACATACATATATATATACATGCATGCATACATACATACATATATGTATACATGCATATACATATATATATATGCATATACATATATATATATACATGCATACATACATGCATATATATATACATGCATACATATATATATATACATGCATACATACATATATATATACATGCATACATATATATATATACATGCATACATACATATATATATACATGCATACATACATATATATATACATGCATACATACATATATATATATATATATATATATATATATATATATATATATATACATGCATGCATACATACATACATATATATACACACTGTGTGCCAAATTATTATCGAGATGTTGCACGTGAATGTTTATGATCAAAAGAAGCTAATAAATAAGATAATCAAACAAATAATAACAGATACAAAGTCACAGTTTTAAACAAATTAATAGGGAATGTGCTTTCCCTGTTTTGAAATTACTTGAAGTCGACGATCCATAGAATTTCTTAATTGTAGGATGTCATCTGCTGTAATGCCACGAGATATGTCAAGAATTGCTTCTCACAACTCAGTGTTGCTCCTGAATTGTCATCCGTTGGCGTACAGTCTTCGCTTCATGATGCTCCAAAGGTTTTTGAATGGGTTCAAATCTAGAGAATTTGCTGGCCACTTCATTTTTTGAGGTCCATCGAAGCCTAACTGTTTCAAATATTCAGTAGTCTTGTGAGCAGCATGTGAGGGAGCATTATCTTGCATAAAATCAATGGCCCTTCTGAAGGCAACTCTTTGCCTTTTCATCCACGGCTCAAGATGCTCCTTCATAAACACTATGTATGCATCAGCAGTCATTTTGACGCCATCTGGTACTCTCCATGAGCCCACTAATGTTTTTCCAATAATACCACCCCAGATCATTATGCCTCTACCACCTTGTTGGAGTCTCAAACGCTGATGGCGATTCTGTCTGTTCATTACCCAGCCTTTTCACCATCTATCTGGCCCATCAAGTGTTGCTCGAGTTTCGTCTGTGAACAAAACTTTAGAGAAGTCAATCTTCATACTGTCCTCAGCCCATTTCAATTGATTTTGAATGTGATTTCCTGTCAACGGAGGCTTCGATACAGGTTTGAGTGTTGTTGATATTTCCCTCAGATACCGACACCGAGTACTTTTAGACACAGTAGGATCCGCAACACGACTGAAAAGCTCTTGGCTGGTAAGTCCAGGGTTCTTTGTGGCCTCTCGTTCAAGTTGTGACATGAGATGATGTGAAATAACCCTTGCCTTTATCTGCCCTTTTGCGCACTTGTGTAGGGTCGGCAGTGAACTTTTTCGCTGTTTGATGACACCTCCCTATCATTTTAGAAATTTCTCGGGTAGATTTACCTTTTGAGAGTTCTGAGATGATATTTTTCTTTTTAGCATTACTTAAACTGCTTTTATGCCCCATCTTTTTACTAAATTCTTATACTTTTCTAATAATTTGGCATGCTCAAATCACCGTGCTGATAACAAATATTGGAGAATATTGTCATTATAGCTGAGTTGGCGGATTAAACCATATTCTCCACACGTGACAATAACTGACGTTATTTTCAGTTAACAATATGAAAATAGCGTTCTCTACATTCCTCCAGTTGCTAAGGACATTCTGTTTTTTGTTATTATTAGTTACTTTCTTTAATTAAATTCATTTCGCTTTTTGCTTTGAGAAAGTCCACATTGGACGAAACATGTCAGCAATAACTACAGTTTTCCTATTGTCATTTATATTTATAAATATTGTCTTTTCTACAGGTTAACTCTGAGAAATTTTCACATATATATATATATATATATATATATATATATATATATATATATGTGTGTGTGTGTGTGTGTGTGTGTGTGTGTGTGTGTGTGTGTGTGTGTGTGTGTGTATTATTTAGGCAGCATATTTTCATTTAAGCATTAAATAATATAGACATATTATGTCTATTTATTTTATAATAATCCTTTCTAATTCTCTAATTGGCTTCTTGATATTATGTTGAAATTCATCAAGGAAGGCGCTGTAGATTTTCCTTACTCAAGTACTTTCACTCTCCTCCAAGATCATCCTCCGGGTTGAATGATGAAGACAAACTTATTGTAATGGTGATAGTTGTAAACACGCGTGAACAAACTCTGTTATAATTATTTAGAAATTTTTAATTTATCCATTGCATCCCAATATAAGGGAACTAACCAGAGATGGTAAAAATGTAAAATGGCATTAAATGTTGGTCAAATGCATTTTAAAACATTGCTACTACACTCATAATAAAGTTTGCTCAGTGTTGGTTGTTTGTTTTTTTTTTATATAGAGGGCCTCAAGAATTTTAAGTTTTTTTTTTATTAGTTTTGTAGTGTAGTATATTGGGGTTGTGAACAAATATTTTCCTGTATTGCAAAGGGGGACAGGAATGTGTCTTTAAATTTCATGTGATGGAAATTGTATCCAACAAATGGAGTGTAAGACATCATCATAATGTTGTGGCTGTCAAACCAACATATGTATTTACTTTTTTGTCTGAGATACAATCTCCCAAATGACATCTAATCTGGTATACATTATCAAGACATCTCACACTCACAGGAGATTGAAAGTACTTGGGTTAACTAGAATTATGGCACCTTTCTTGATGAATTTCAACTTAACATCAAGAAGATAATTAGAGAACTAGAAACGATTATTATAAAAATAAATATACATAATATGTCTATATTATTCAATCTGACACCAAATTGGTTGGGTTTCGATCTGGGCTTGAGGCATTCGGTTGTCTAGTCACACTGAAGAGTTGTGATACAGTGCAACAGTACTGTCTGCGAATGACAATATATATATATATATATATATATATATATATATATATATATATATATACACACACTCGACTCTTGTGTTGAATTAACGTATGAGGGTCAAGCAATTCAATTCCTAGGAACTGACAGCCTGACACCAGAACATGAGATTTGATTATAGTGGTAAATGTTTTGTGCAGAACCATCCACACCTTTTGAAGGGCCGAATACAGAGACCTAGTGCACTATGTGCCACAAGGTCCCCAAACGACCCTCCACAGGTTTTGAATTCAGAGTTGTCCTTCTACTAGACCAGTTGCCATCCAAGGCTATAGCACACAGTCTGTCCTGTTATTTACCCATAGGTAGGGGGAGAAGAAGAGGATTCATACCTTTCTCAAGGGTATTGGTACATAAGCGAATGTAATGGATTCAACTGGAATTCGAACTCTGCTCTCCAGTTCCTCAATCTGTGCTGGTATCCATTATTCTACTGTGCCTCCATATATATATATATATATATGAAGAAAATATCTGGAAAAAAAAACAAAAATCCTTAAAATGCGATTATGTTGTTTTAATATGAATGAAATGTCGACGTCTGACGTTTCGGTTTAATAACCTTCTTCAGGACAATATTCATTAAAAATACAATTAACATAATCAATATAACACGACGAAAACAATGGACATAAAAACAAGTCTTATCCAAAACAGATAAATGAAAATTTTTAAATGATCAGCTTTCCGTTTGAGCGTGGTCACGTTGTCGTCAAATGGGCGACGCTTTAAAAACGTATTCTTAAAAATTTTTATAAATTTGATTCCGATGGAAAGATTTTTCATATATACAGTTCGTTAGAAAATCTTTTCTGTTCTTGTAGGAATACGCGGAGACTAGTAGATTCCTGTATCTTCGGATAAGCATGCAGTCCTCCATGTAATAAAATGAATTCAGGTTTGTATTTCCAGTGGACAGTATGATAAGCAAATATAAATGGATATAAAAATCCGACAGAATGAAGAAAATATCTGGAAAAACAAAACAAAAATCCTTAAAATGCGATTATGTTGTTTTAATATGAATGAAATGTCGACGTCTGACGTTTCGGTTTAATAACCTTCTTCAGGACAATATTCATTAAAAATACAATTAACATAATCAATATAACACGACGAAAACAATGGACATAAAAACAAGTCTTATCCAAAACAGATAAATGAAAATTTTTAAATGATCAGCTTTCCGTTTGAGCGTGGTCACGTTGTCGTCAAATGGGCGACGCTTTAAAAACGTATTCTTAAAAATTTTTATAAATTTGATTCCGATGGAAAGATTTTTCATATATACAGTTCGTTAGAAAATCTTTTCTGTTCTTGTAGGAATACGCGGAGACTAGTAGATTCCTGTATCTTTGGATAAGCATGCAGTCCTCCATGTAATAAAATGAATTCAGGTTTGTATTTCCAGTGGACAGTATGATAAGCAAATATAAATTTTTGAAGAAAATATCTGTCCATCGTTTAATTTTTGTTTAATAACCTTCTTCAGGACAATATTCATTAAAAAATACAAATTAACATAATCAATATAACACGGCTAAAACAATTTCTTTCTTATCCAAAACAGATAAATGAAAATTTTTAAATGATCAGCTTTCCGCTTTTTGAGCGTGGTCAATTAAATGGGCGATTTAAAAAAAACGTGATTCTTAAAAAATTTTTATAATTTGATTCCGATGGAGTAGTTTTAATTTTCAGGTTTGTATTTCAGAATATGTCCATCGTTTTTGTTGTGTTATATTATCTTAATATTTTAAACCTGAAGAAGTAGTTCCAAAACCGGAAACGTCAGACGTCGATATTTCATTCATATTAAAACAACATAATCACATTTTAAGGATTTTTGTTTTGTTTTTCCAGATATTTTCTTCATTCTGTCGGATTTATATCCATTTATATTTGCTTATCATATATATATATATATATATATATGATGGACTTTCCTACTGTCTTCAGTGTGTCAGCATCCAAAAGTTCAACTCTTAAACTGAATGGCCAGAATAACTTTTCGACAGGAGTAGAGCTTTATCCCTTGTTTCCTGTTTAGCATTGGGTTTCTAGTTCCTTCTAAAGTTTTTTTCATTTCCTTTCACATCCCGTAGCCTTTGCATTTCAGTGTCATTATTTCCACCTTCTGTATTCTTGAACCCTGTTCATTTCTTGTCCTTTCCTAAATCCTCCCAATTCTCAGTCTTCTCCTTCTTACACTCTTTGTAACCGTGTACTAGTGGCATTGTTGTCTTGGAGTAAATAAAAAATTATATACTTTTATAATGGTGGTGAATCCTTGTGCAGAATCACTTACACTTCTTTGAAGAATTCAATACACAGAACAGATGCACAAGGTCCCCAAACAGCATATATATATATATATATAAGAAAGTATGGTTGTTTTTCTACATATATCCCACATGGATAAAAATAACTGGACTCTTTAAGAATATTTATTTAGAGTAACTTTACCAGTTTCACAGTTCTATGATTTTCAAAGGTTAAATTGAGATAGAGAGATGTGTGGCTATATCTTGTATCGAGCTGGAATGGAGAATTCTTTCCATTTTATGCAAAAAAAAAAAAAGAAAGACTTGGATTGCAAAGCATACTATGGCCAAAATGCTGTAACTATGATAATAAAGTTGAGGACAACAGTCTGAAAAATGTAAATAGTGTAAATAATTACACTTGTGTTGTATGTAACAAATAACCAAATGCAGATTCTCTTTTATGCAAGAGAATAGTTTGGATGTATGGGTAGTGTATCACATAGGTTGGTGTTACCCAGAACCTGGACCATATCTGGCCCACAATGGATTTTTGTCCAGCCTGTCAACTTAACACCTGGACACTAATTATCTTATTAGTATTGAGTACAAGTACAGTTATTCACTTTAAGAATTCCTGGTAAAAGTTATTTTTCATACTCCTCAGTGTTTTTCATTTGAATTTATTGTCTCTTGTTAAAACAACTGTAGCTGTCTGTATTCTATAATAATTAATGTTTATTTAAGTTTTTATGATAAATAATGTTAAGTATTAACTTTTCTTTTTCCAAATCTCCAAAATTGCTGGAAAGATATAATGCCAGATATCATTGTGATCTCTGTTCAGGATTTGAGAAGCAAATTTTTCTCCCATTTCACTGACTTCTGGCAATATGGAAATCAATTTAAATTATTTGGTACTCCTTATGAAACAGATGTGAAACAAGTGGCAGAAAATATCAGTTGGAGATAATTGACTTACAATGCGATGAATTTTTGAAACCAAAATTTAATTCCGAATTCACTGCTGACTTCTACAAGAAATATATTTTGCCAAGTGGAAAATATATAAAGCCTATTGAATAATGCAAAAATGATAGTATCATTATTTGGAAGTACATATGCTTGTGAACAACTGTTTTCGAAAATGAAATATACTAAAATTCGTTTAAGAACAAGGTTGGGGGATGATCACCTGAATAACGTTTTACTTGTCATCGGCAAATATTTCACCTGATGTGGAGAAGTTATTGAACAATAAGAAGAAACAAGTGTTTCGTTAAGTAATTTGCCATTTCTAACTGTATTTAGTTTGTAGTAAAAAATTTTCATTTTTCTTTGACTTATTTGTTATCCTGTTATTCCTGCAGTAAAATAAAGAACCTTGTTTAAATAATATAACATTAATTCTGTTGATTTCTCTTTAAACCTCCAGACCAAGGCAGCCTTCTGGGTGGAGTGATTTGAGGTTGAGACACTTTGTTATAATGCATTTGATATCATGGCCCTCCTCCAAGGCAATGTATAGCTTTCTGGTCCACTCTCCCAAAAAGGTTGCTGACCCCTGGTGTAGTGGATAGTATCTTGGAATGAGCCGAGTTTGAATTTCAGTTGGGTTTGTTATATTCACTTAAGTGCAAATACCTTTGGGAAAGGTATAAATCAATCTCTTCTACCTCCAGCTATGGGTTAAATAGCAGTAAAAAATGGCTTCTATAGTCGTCTTTGACAACCATTCTCATGACCTGATAAAATCCTCCATTTCCCAGTAAATTTGGACAACCCATGGGTATGAATTAGCTCATGAAAACAGCACGATGACTGAAATTCTTTGATCATATGAGCTGCGCATTCTGCTACAGGTGCAGAAAGCATTTACATTTTAGGAGAATATTAAAGGTTCTCACACCCTTTTGATGCTGTAACTAGAATAGGCTTTCATAAATATATACAGGCTGAAGATTGGTTAGATTGATGAAAATCATATAAGATTAGATTAGAGAGAATCTGTTTCAGATCTTATCTGAAATCAGTTCACAAGAAAAGGAAATCAATTTTTACAGCTGGCAATTCTGGGATTGTTAGAACCAATATTAGCAGTTATACAATTCATCCAAATATTATATTTGAATTCAATTATATGTTAAACAGTGATTCTCACCTGCTGTGCCAAGGCACACTAGTGTGCCATGCGATCATCTTGAGTGTGCCCTGAAATATTGTCATGGTATACATATATATAGATTTTTCAATTTGAGCTGCTGTCTATTATTCCATCATGCCTTCTGGCAGTAGTAATCCCTTTTCTTTTAGTGGGTTGGAGTTAGGTACTTACTGGAGTGGTATCAGAAGACGACCATTTTTCCGGTATCTTTAGCAAAGGATCATATTTACGAGTTTCACTTGAGGTCTGTCTTGAGTCCTAAGAGGTGCTCAAGACATGGGGCCTCCCTGAAGGAACACCCGTTCATCATGATAGGTGAAAATTCTGGGTCTACTTGGTGATGATATTCTTATTTATAAATTTGCTAATTATTCATTTAAATTTTCATTTATTATTTTTAAGCTAATCAAGAAAGATTTCATTGATGATTTCTGTGTTTGTTACTTGCATGAATTAAAACTATGCATTAATATAGTTTAAACTGTGTGGCAGATTAATTCTCCAACGCTTTTCATTCAGTAAGTGCCATACATGATACATGCTTGGGTGAACATGTCTCTTTCAATTCATGATTGACTAGGCAGAAGATCTCTCCGCAGTAGGTTGCCATTTCTTTCTGTGGTAGAATGGTTGCCAACCAAGGCTATAGGATCCATTCAAGAGGAGAAGAGATAGATTCATATCTTTCCAAAGGGCATCTGTGCATAACTGAATGTAACAAAACTGACTGGAATTTGAACCCTTTTTTCTGATTTCTCATTCCAATGCACATCCTCACTATCAATTTCTCATTCACTATCAATGCTGTTAGTGATGGAGAAATAAAAGGTTTAGCAAGTTAAGATTTCAGATTATAAAATCTAGGAAAATGTTTAGCCAGATCCATCAACCAATTATGAATACTTAAAGGAAATGTGGTAGAAAATGATCTAAAAACCTCAGTGAGAGTACAAGTAGATTTCAACGTCTGATTGAAACTATTGTAAACCAATTAAGAGCAACTAGTAGAAAAGAATAACCTTAATAAAGGTCAGCTTGTATTATGATTAGCATTAATAAATTGATTCATTTGTTATTCATACCATAACATGATGGAAAATAAGATGAAATTTGGGAAAAAGGATTTTGCATAATAATCAGAAAAGATTTGGAGAATGGAGGAGGAGTTAAAAACATCTTCCTAATTTCTACTTTTATGCAAGGAAGGCTATAGCGAGTTTCGTGAAGTAATAGTGGGTTATTGTATCATAAGAAATAAGAGTGGCTTAATATATCATAGGAAATAAGAGTGGGTTATTATTTCAAGAGAAATAGCAGTGGTTATTACATTATAAGAAATATGAGTGGGTTATGAAATAAGAGTGGGTTATTACATCATAAAAAATAAAAGTGGGTTATTACACCATATGAAATCAGTTTGGGTTGTTACATCATATGATGTAATAGTGCATTGTTACATCATAAGAAATAAGAGTGGGTTATTACATCATAAGAAATCAGTGAGTTATTGCATCATAGGAAATAATAGTGGGTTGTTACATCATAAGAAATAAGAGTGGGTTATTACATCATGAAAAATAAGAGTGGGTTATTACATCATAGGAAATAATAATGGGTTGTTACATCATATGAAATAAGAATCAGTTATTACATTATAACCATGTATTATAATGTAATTTTACATTCTCTTTGTTCATATCACATGATTTGATCAAGTTATTCAATTATTTTGTGAACATAAAACTTATGATTTCATTTTGTGATGTTTGGAGAATATTTCTGCTTTACCGCGTCAATGCTTGATCTGAAGATATATATTAATACTATAATTATTTTGAAAGTCATTATTAATATGATTATTTGAATCGAATAGTTTGAAGTAATTATCATGTCCAAGATAATGTTTAACAGTGATCGCTTCACTAGCAGGTAATCCTGTTGGTCCTGTTTGTATTCCACTGTTGATAAATTGTTTGTCTGCATCTCAAGTTTTAATGTGTGACTTAGCATAATCTAGATTGAAATATTTTGCAGCTTGATCGAGTGCATTAATCAACATTCAATATTTTTGTTTTCTTATGTTCATTACTGGACATAATGCCGTGATTGAAAGTTATCTGATCTATTGATAAAGACCCTGGCAAAAGGGTTCATTCAATGTACTGATCCAGTAAGTATCTCAATCCCTCTACTATATGCTGTCTTTATAAGAAGGAGATCAGACCAAAAATGGAGTATTGCTGCCATATCTAGGCTAGAAGTGTCCAATCCTCACTTTCCAGCTTGTATCACTTTAAAAAGTACCTAACTTCTTATGTCCTGTTGTTTCTTTATAAGAAGGAGATCAGACCAAAAATGGAGTATTGCTGCCATATCTAGGCTAGAAGTGTCCAATCCTCACTTTCCAGCTTGTATCACTTTAAAAAGTACCTGACTTCTTATGTCCTGTTGTTTCTTTATAAGAAGGAGATCAGACCAAAAATGGAGTATTGCTGCCATATCTAGGCTAGAAGTGTCCAATCCTCACTTTCCAGCTTGTATCACTTTAAAAAGTACCTGACTTCTTATGTCTTGCTCTTTCTTTACAAGAAGGAGATCAGACCAAAAATGGAGTATTGCTGCCGTATCTAGGCTAAAATTGCCCAGTCCTCACTTGCTTGTTTTCAGAGAGTTCAAAATCATCTACATGGTCTTGTGTGTGATGAATTGTTTTCCACCATACCACATCTTGCCCCACAGACGAAATGTTACAAGCCTCTTGCTGCTCTATCATTGTTTCCATGACATGTATTCTGATGAGCTAAATTCCTTAGTCTCACACACCTGACATTTACAATTCGAACCCCTCATGCCATGTACACAAGTATGAATTATCCCCATTCCCTTTGTATTCCAATAGTAAGAATTAAGTTCCTTTTCAACTGCTTCTTCTCAATAATTGCTGCTTTGTGGAACTCTTGGCAGGATGTCTTCCTAATCATCTTGACCTCTTCAAGTCTATGGTTAACCCTTATCTTTCCTCCATAACTCTATGAAATTCACTGTTTGCCTTTTCTGATGCTCATACAGTAACACTCTATCTTGAGTGGCTCTTGGGCCTTGTATTGGGATTAATATTAGTATTTAAAAAATAACAACACATTTTAATGGGAATGTTTTAAAAAAGTACCTGCAACATGATTGACAAATGTGATAGTAATAATGGTGTGTCTTTATATACAAAATTTTTGAAGGAATTTTCTTAAGAATGAAGAGTCCAGTGGCCTGTGTTTTTGAACCCAGATAAAAAGTTAGGATTTTGAATGCTGATTATTATGATAATTGAACGATTGACATAACAACTGGCTCCGTTTGTCCTCATTTTAATATGTATTTTAACAAGCTAACAAAACGTAAATAACCTTTGATTAAAAAAATAACAATTAAAAAAAAAACAGTTATTTAGAGAATAAAATAAAAGAGTGTCAAAACAACAATGAGAAAATTGAATAATGATAGTTAATGTAATTAAATTTATTCCCATCAAAGAAAAAATTGTACGAGTTATTTAAATTAATTATAAAGAAATAAAATTTACTAATTTTCTGAAAAAGATTTTTTTTTTAATAAGATAATAATCAATAATTTTGAAAGTGAAAATAGACACAAACAATTTTGAAGTACACTTAGAGATAAATAACCAACCGAAATAATAATTTATAAATAAAAATATTTATGAAAATGAAGATTAAATGATAATAGTAATTTTATGACGAATTAATTAATATCTCTCTACTTAAATTAGAAAGATTTGATACTATCATCAAAAAGTCCTGGGGAAAAAAAAAGTTAATTTTAAGGGGAAGTAACTGCGGACTGTTATGAAACTTTACATTTTCTCCGGCATATAATCGCACACACACACACCCATACACGCACGTAAACATGGCGTGTGGAAGCAGCGCGAGATATTTGCTAGCGCTGATCGCCTACCTCGGAACGATTGCAACTCTGGTAGATGGCAAGATATTTACTAGTTTCAAACCGAAAGACAACACAATCATTCTCCGAGCCAGTTCTGGTCCTCTTAGGGACCAGGTGAGCCATTTGACGGCCCGTTTTCGGAGAGATGCATCTGCTGCTAAGAACAACAATAATAATAATAGTACGATGACGACGGTGACATCTCGATCGACGGCTACAACCATCGATCATCATCGCCAACAAGAAAATATTAATAACAATGGGGAAAATAACGGTAATTCCGATTCTAATGGACCCCTGGAATCTCCCGACTTGCCAACTCCGACCGCGGCAAGTCCAACTCTAATTACTAGTTTTGTCAATTTACCTGACTGGAATCACAACGAAGCGATCGTACATTGGTCTGGAAACAAAAGTAATGTAGGTACTTTTTTTTTTTTTTTTTGACTTTTATTTTCTTTACTTTTTTCCACTTGTGTGTGCTAAAAAAAATGTTTCTTAAATGTTTACCTACACGTTCTGTCTTCTTTTTTTTCTTATCTACTTTCTTCTGGTCGGTCTTTACTTTATTAAAAATTAAAATTTCCATATCCCAGTCAATTAAGGAGGAAAAAAAAAAGAGAAAAAGATCGAGTTTATTGTTAATTTCATTATTTTGTTTGTTTTTTTTTTCTAAATAACTTTTTAAACCCTCTTCTTTCCCTGATTTTTTTTCTCTCTTTTTAAATTTAAAAGGTTTTTTTTTCGTTATTGTACCATCACAGATTCGCTTAGCAGTTAACAACCCACCTGTAGAGCACTAGCTTTCCTTTATTTGTCTCTATTTTCTCTTTCCTTTTCTGAAAACATGTGGCTTTCTTTATCGTTGCTTTTTAAATTTTCGATACGGAAAAATGTTTTGGTCCACGTGTTTAGTTTGTTTGTTTTTTCTTTTCTTTCTTTCATTTCTAAGCTATCTTTCGAAATTTTTCTATAATTTGCATAGAAATAAATTAAATATTTGAAGATTTTTTTGTTGTTTAGTGTTTATGTTTACGATTCTAACTTGCTTTCTTTTTCAACGCATTTTTTTAAAACGTCAATGGAAAAGTAAAAGTTAAACTAAAAACGCCAAATTAAAATTGTTTTTCGTGTTCATATGAACCAAGATATTAATTAGGAATAAGTTACTGAATCGAAAAAATACTCTCATTTTAATTAGGAAAAGAAAATAGAGACTTAGAACTTAATGTAATGTAACTGTTTTTTGTTTTTTTTTCAATTTAATTACCTGCTTAAAAGAAAATACATCCGCACCGTTGTTACTTGTTTACAATGGCTTTTAAAATCATTTTCAGGCTTGTTTAAAAAAACAACCAAACAAACTGTTTTACATTTCGTCGTGTCAAACAAACTTAGATTTTACTTAATTTTTTATTATTTTATTTGATTGTTGCTGAAGCACGGGTCTTCAGAATTCAGTTAAGAGTCCGACCAGTGTTTCTTTGTTAGGAAAGTAAAGTTAGAGATAGACAACCTTCTCGTTTTTCTTTCTTTTTTTTTTAAATTGTGAACTTTTGAATGCTTTATTGCTGGAAGCAGCTAATTAATATACAGGTGAATTTCAGTAATCTTTTTCATAACCAAATTCCCCTGTTTCACTTTTCCTGCTGACATTGGCTTAAAGATTTTTTTATCATTAATAGTGATAATGGGGGCGGTTACGTTTAATTTGTCTCCAAATTTTCCTGCTTCTGCAAAAAAATAAATGTTGAGTTTTTAAACCTTTTTTTTTTTTTTGTTTTTTTTTTTTTTTTTGTATTTAATGAAAAAATTCGGAATATTGTTGGAAAATGTTTGTAAAGGAAATATATTTTTTTATTTAGAACTATATTTTTTTAATTACCTTAGTTTCTAATAATTTTGTTTAAAGTTTTGTGTGTGTGTGTGTGTGTGTATGCTTATTTCCAACTCTAAAGCTGGAATTAATTTGATGTCTTGATTTTCTTCCTTAAAACTTAAGTTAGAGCTTTATTCAATGTGACATAGTGGTTAGTCGGCTGCTTCGGGTTTATTTTATTTTTTATTTATTTTTTTGTCATAAACGTGAACTAAAAATTTAATTTTAAGAAAATATTTTTATTTTAAGCACAAAAATTTAAGTAGGATTATTAGTTATGACAGTATTCAGTGTAGTAGTGTAGTCTGATACAAGTTGTCAATTTTATTGGGGGGTGCGGGGGACAATTCTTTCTACCCCGCTCTCTGTTCGTCCACAATCTGTCTCTGAGTCTTTTAGAGTTTATAAATACAAAGCAATGTAGGTGGAGGGAGGATTGATTTTCTTGAAATTTTGAAAACGTTCTATACAATCAATCATCAAACCTTCGGTGTGGAGTTTATTTATTTGTATTTAGAAACTTTATGTTCATAGCCAAATATTTGTAGACATCATTTTTAGTTAGAGATCCTATCCTAGGTGAGTCTTTATGTCTGACTGATCAATGGAATGCTGAAAAATTAAAAAAACAAACTCGGAATCTGTGATTAAAAATAAATCATTTGAAAATTGTAAGTTTCAGTTAACCTAACGTTTTTAAATTTGAGGTTAATTTTATTTATTTGAAATTTTACTATAGAAAAATTAAAACTAAATATATAATTAGTTTACAAAAAAAAAAAAACCCCACTAAAACACCCTTTTTAATTTTTTTATGCTTTTGTTTTGGAAGGAACTGTAGTGCCAGCTAACTGTTTTTTTTTGTGGGGGGTTATGACTTGGTGAATTTTTTTTTATGGGGGTTGTTTTATATTAATTGCTACGTTAGATTCATTCAATCGAAATTTATTTTTTATTGTGTAAACAGAAACTTGTAAAACGCCAACGGACTGACTGAGACATGGTCTCAGGTCTGTGAAAAAAAGCACCGTTCGCTATGGTTAAAAAAGAAAAACTTTAAAATCATTTTGTTAAAAAGCAAAAGAAAGTAGGGAGAAAAAAAAGTTCTTTATTATAGCCACAAAAAAAGTCAATAGCTTTTTCTTTTCTTTTTTTTTAATTTTAAAGGTTGTGAATTTGTTCCAAGCAAAATAAAATTTCGTTTTCCTTATATTTTTTCGAGTGTGCTTCTTTTTTAAAAGTTGCATTAATGTTCAAAATAAGTTAAGTTTTGTTTGAGAATGAGCAAATTGAGGTTCCTACTAAGTTGCAATACTTTTTTTTTCTTAGTTTTTGTTTTTAATTTTTATTGTAGAACGCCAAACTTAAGAGACAAAAAAAATCTTTCTTTTTTTTTTTTTTTTACGTCTAGGCTTTCTTCTGTGGTTTAAATGTAATATCGTGTATCTTCCACCCCACAAAGTAAAGTTTATACAGTTTTTTTAAAACTCAGTTAGTATTTGAAATGCATACTCTCTCTACATACCTAAGTGATCGAATAGTTAATGGCGTAATCGTTTTTAAACTAAAGCAAGTTTTGACGGGTTGTCTCTGAATTTCTCTTTCTCACACATTTCATTTTAAGCTCTGTGTTTGGGTAGTAAATAAATTTACCACACTATTTCATTCTTTTCTCTCTCTTTTAACAAGTTTCATTGTTCAGTCATATTACCAAATATCTGAAAGTAATTTCCCAACCATAACTAACATTATTATTTTTTGTACAATCTATCCAAGAAGTGTCTTTTATTAATTTGAAGATGATTGCTAATTTAAATTTTACAGACTTCTCAGTAAAAAATTCTATCAATATCTGCTGATGGCATATCATCGGTGTGCACTTTCTTTAATTAATAACTTTAGTTTTAGTTTTTTTTTTGGGGGGATTAAAACAATCAGTTTGATTACGTAACATAACAACAATCCATAATCTCGAATGGTTGATTGTGTTGAAGTCCGTACTAAACTGATTTGACGAGCTATAGACTATAATTTGGCTATGATATTATTATACAATTCTCAAGTACAAAATGACTCCCAACAAATTCCATTGGAGCGTTTTAAAATTTTGTTTGATTCCTCTATGTTGGTCATATGCCGATAAACTTATGATGATAAATCCAACCGAAGAGAAATCGGTCTGTGTGTGGCGGGAGAGAGTGCGTTGTGTAAATATTCCAACTGTAGAAAATACTTGCCTACCTTGAAAATCCACATTCTAAATATTTTTTTTCTTTCCTGAATTCGAACACCGACCTCTGACTCTAGTGAGAAATATACACAATGGTTTGGTTTATTGTTTTACCACGGCATATCAACCTCAATGCCGATAAGATTTTTAGGATGGCTTCGTATGAACAGAATAGTATTCCTTGTAAAAAAATCAGTTTGTAGAGAGAGATTGATGTTTTTTTTTTGTTTTTGTTTTTTTTCTTCTGTAAAGTAAGAGTGTTATCGTCGAGGGTCAAAAATTGTATTAACTTAGTTAGGTACCTCCACGAAATCGCTAAAAAATAGAGCATAGTCTGTTGAAAAAGACGCCAAAGTTTATGAAAACAACATTTTATCGTCAAAATGCATATGTTTTTATGATGAGGATAGACCAAATTTTTTTTAAAATATTTTTTAAAATTTTTCCATCTCTTTTTAGAATATTCTAAATTTTGATTTTAAAAACCTTGTTTCACTTTCTTGCAACATGGAGTAATTAACTACTCACTAACTGGCAATATTTTTTTTCAAAAATATATATAATATATTGCTGGTATTTTTACTATAAAAGTCTATTGTTTAAACTCCAGTTTTTAACTATTTGCACATACTCCGGCCGGGATCGAACTCACTACTAATTGAGAAATGCTTGAACCGTTACACCACGTCGAGATGTATGTAATTTTGTAATGTATGTTATTCTTATGAATTCAAATCAATAGAAGTAAGAAGTATGAATCAGTGAAGTTTTTATTGATTGTTTTTTTTTTTTACGACTTATCAACCTTTTGCAGGTTATTTAAAACCGGAAAATATTTTTAGATTGTAAGAAGTTTTTGGAGATAATAATGACTGATACAAATTCTATTAGTTACCCCATACCTGGGAGGAGGGAGAAATGGCGAATTCATACCTTTCCCAAAAAAAGGTATGTGCGCGTAAGCGGATATGACAAACCCGGCTGGAATTGGAACTCGGCTCTCCGATTTCCAATTCCGAGTCGCATCCAAAGTCCGTGAAGGATTTATCAACAGTGCTTCATCTGAATTCGAGTAATTTCTATCTGTTGTTAGATAGAAATTCTTTGTAATAATCGATTTAACACGATCTTAGAATATTTCTCTCTCGAAAGTCAGCCGTATTTGTAAAAGTTTTTTTAAATCATCTTGTACGTGCCGCATCTCTTTAGAGCGTTGGCGATCATGGCTCTCCACAACTTCCTATCCATGTAGTTCTTAGTAATGTTTTTTATCATCTCTCCCACTCGTTATTCCTCCATTCACATAAGCACATCAGATCGGTGACCTGCCTCTTCCTGTGCTTTTTGTCTTCGATATGTCCTGTCAGTGTCAAATTTTCCAAGCCTTCCTCCTGCATTATGTCCTAAAAATTTTAGCTGCCTCTTTCTGATTCTAAGCATAAGTGTCTTTTTTGTTTCCATATTCCTTAAAACTTCATCATTATTTGTACTCTCCTTCCATAGTATTCTCAGCATCCTTCTGGAGAATCTCATGTCTCCTCTTCAGGTGTGAGGAAATT
Source organism: Acanthosepion pharaonis (assembly GCA_903632075.3). Taxonomy (NCBI): domain Eukaryota; kingdom Metazoa; phylum Mollusca; class Cephalopoda; order Sepiida; family Sepiidae; genus Acanthosepion; species Acanthosepion pharaonis. The sequence continues at coordinate 2,188,902 of CAHIKZ030000890.1, read as the reverse complement.
GTCTAGTATGTACTGCCATATAAGAGGATTGATGTTACACAGCAGTTCAGTACTTTTTTCCTTGGTTTCCAACGAAAATTTTCTGTTTATTAGTACTTGCTTAGTTTCTGGAATATATCGTTTGCTATTCTAATGCACCATTCGGATTTCAGTATCATTTTCTTTCTTTCTTTTTTTCTTTTTCTTTTATTTTTTTAAGCTATTCACTCCAGGATAGACGGGAATGTCATTAGTACGCAGGGGGGCTACAGAGAGTGTAAGTAAAAAAAAAAAAAAAAAAAAAATGGTGTGGGGAGTTGAAGAAAGGATAAAAAGAAGAACGGAGATCAAGGCAACAGAAGATGTCGATGGACATTACATTTAAATTTTTGAAGATTATAGTTATCAGGGAAGCAAGACGAAGGAGGTTCCACTGTCGGGAAGTGCGAGATAAGAAGCTGTTGGAGTAGAAGAGACGGTTACATTTAACTGTTTCGACAGTAAACGGGTGGGAGCGAGATGCCAACCTAGTAGCACGCTTAAATTCATACAGCCGGCTTCCTAGGTATTTAAACTTCCGTACGTGTTTGATTTTGGCATCTCCAAATCGGAGTTTGCATCTTGGGTCTTTTATCTCTTTCTGGCAACCATACATTTTATCTTCTTACAATTGATCTTTAGTCCTTTCTTTTCGCTTTCCTTTATTACTTTGTATAGGAGCTCCTGTAGATTTCCTCTGTGTCTGCCATAAACACAATATTATTTGTGTATTTTATGTTTCTAGAATTTTTTGGTAGCATGCTGACATGTGTTGAAATCATCACAGTGTGTAGTATTGTTGAAATTATTGCTAACATTTTTGTCGAGATTTACAAACTCTACGTTTCGTTCAATTTTGCAAACCAATCGATGGAATTAGAATGAGCTGATTTGTTTGGAAAATACTTTGACTAAAACCCTGTTTAGTAATTTCTTTAAATTAATTTTATAGGACTTCATAGTAAACAATAGTTTTTAAGATTTTTTCCCCTTTTAAAGCAGCGAGGAAAAAGTCTTTGGGTTTCTTAGTCTTGAGCATGCAACATACAACTAGCCATAAGTAAATATTTCTTTCTGGAGCCTAATTCCAGCCTTTTGAAGCTTTTGGTCTTGTGATTTGTTTTTATAAATCTCGCAAATGCAGGACGAAATTGGATTCTTATATATATATATATATATACAAAGAAAAGATATGCAAAAAACAATATTGCATTTTTATTAAATAAGTATTTTTTATTTTAATCATAAAATTATTTTTAAAATAGTGGGAGTATTTTGTATGATAAATAATAAAACTTTTAATTTTTTTTCCGCCCAGAAAATTAATGAAAATCTATTGTACTAAGTTACGCACCCTTGTAAAACCAACTGTACTTTGTACCCCACTCACTTGTTCTCAACTTCTCCCCAAAATTTGGGTTCGGTCGGTCAGTGTATAGCTATTTTGATGGTGTGAAAACAAAATTTAAGCAACGTAAGGTAAAATTTAAAAGTCATGTCGTTTAAATTTATACTTTATTTTATGGTATATAAGACGCACTCGTGTAAATGTATTGGGTGAACAAAAATATCTAAAATGCTAAATTTTGGGTGCGTATTATATACCTCAAAATAAAAGACGAGAACGAAAAGAAATGAAATTTATATATTTTCATTTAAACTTAAGAAGGATGTGTCTTCTCACCGGACTGATTCTACTTTTACAGTAAAGCAATCTTGAGAGAATTAGAAATCCTGCCAGGATTCTTTATTTGCGGCTATAATCTTAACACAAAATATGCAGATGACACAATGTTGATAGCAGACGCAGAAAGGAAACTACACGAACTCCTACAGAAGTTGGTAAAGGAACTCGAGAAGGACTACATATCAGTTGTAAAAAGAGAGAAAGTATGATTGGGAGTAAAAAAAAAAAAGAAACGGTACAACATGTGAATTACAAATTGGAGAAAATCCAAAATCCAGCAAGTAGAAAAAAATTAAATATTTGAGAAGTGTTTTAACAGAATACGGGAAATACGACATCGAAATCTGAAGGCGCATTGGGACAGCAAAAGATGCCTTCCAAAAGCTAAGCAAAAAAAAAAAAAAAAAGGAAAAAATTCGTTAGAAACAAAAAAAAAGTACTGAACTGTTATGTAATATCAGTCCTCCAATGTGGCAGTGAATGCTAGAAAAATCTCATCACAGAAGAAGGAAAAAAAATTGAGTCAGTAGAAATGTGGTTCTACAGAAGGATGCTGAGAATACCATAGATTGAGCAATGACGACGTTTTAGAGAAAATGAAAACAACTGGGACATTTTACTTAAAATGAGAAAGAGACAAATTTCTGGAACCGATAACGAGAAAAGCGGGCTTAGAAAATTTGACACTCACAGGACCTATTGAAAGCAAGGGAGACAAAGGAAAGCAGCGCGTAACCTACCTAACGAGCTCGTGTAAATGGTTGACCAAACAGTGATTATGATTAATTGATTGATTCGTTTTTTACGGCTTATCAACCCTTTGCAGGTTATTTAAAGCCAGAAAATATTTTTAGATTGTAAGAATTTTTGTGGTGTGAGGGAATAATAATGGTTTAATTATACACATTTTACTAATTAACATATACCTCGGGGGAGAAGAGGTGGATTCATACCTTTCCGAAGGGTATTTACACGTAAGTGAATATAACGAACCTGGCTGGAATTTGAACACGGCTCTCCGATTAACAATTCCGAGCCATTATCCATTACACCACCCGCACATCCAAGCTTATAGCTCCTGGTATTCCCAAGCGGTCACCCATCTAGGTACTGACTAGGATTGACGTTGCTTAACTTCAGTGATTGCACGAGAACCGGTGTTTCAACGTGATGTGGCTGTAAGCTAGAACAGGGATTAGGAGAGATAGCAAAAAGATTTTACTAAGAGCTGCAAAGGACAGGAAATTGTGGAGAGCTATGATCGCCCACGTCCTGAAGGGACACGCTACATAGAAGAAGAAGAATCATATCTCTTGATAACGTGAGGAGCGTCGGACCCGTGTGAGTGTGAAAGTTCCAGAGGTTTTTCTTGGGCTTCATTCTGAACTAGCCCCTTTGATTAACATAGATAATTACAGAACGAATGTCTTTACAAAAAGAGCCTCAACCCTTGTCTGAAGATTCGATGTAATAGTTTGTTTTTTTTTTTGTATAAATCTATTTGCAATCAGCAGGTTTTAATTAAATTGGTTTTCACGCTCACAACAGACAGACATTTGCACTCATTTCGTTTTAGCGTATGCTACGCCTTTTCCTTTCATGTTAATAAAATATCTTTTCCTTTTATTTTTCTCTTTGCTTTTGTGTTGGAGGTTTTTGCATAAACAAATTCATTTTCATTTATCAATGTATAGATAATGATTGCAAAGCAGTATTTGCGAGTTTGGCAGATAAATTATGAGCCAGCATGGAATTATAGAAATCGTACAAAACACGTTATTTTCGGCAATTTCTTCGGATGAATTATTTACTGACATGAATTTCATTATACTACAATAGTTTGATTTGAAATGAGATTCACGCGATTTGTTTGAAGTAACAAGTGTCATCGTTCCAGTATTTGAGGCGGAATATTCGACCTCTGGTTTAGCGTTCCCTTTTTTTTTTTTTTTTTTTTTTTTTTTTTTTTTCCTTTTAATCCCTGCAAATGTCTGGGAAGTATTTTAACAGAGGATGGAAAATGCGACATTGAAATCTGGATACGCATTGGAACTAGCAAAGGACGCATTCCAAAAACTAAGCAAAATGATGAGAAACAGAAGAAGAAGAAAAAGCGTAATGTAATCTGGCAATGGGTAGTGGATAAATTTTCGATGGATGAGGCGAAAACTGGAAGCACCAGAAATGTGGTTCTACAGAAGGATACTGGGAAATTCTATGGACGGAGCGAGAAAGTCATAAATAAAATGGCAACAAAAAGAACACTTAATCTCAGAATCCGGAAGCATTGCACACATAATCCGTAAAGAGATTGGAGGGCACCTCGAGGCGGTGTAATGGTTAACAAGCTTGGCTCGCTAGAACAATTACGACTGAGTAGTGAGTTCGATCCTCACTGGGTACCCCTTAATTTCGGCCTTGTGTCACATCTAAGCTACGCTTGGAAAATCACTAAAGAGAGATTGGAAGACTCAACACTTACAGGGTATATTGAAGGCAAGAGAAGTTAGGGAAAGGCAGTGAGCTATTTACTCGACGAGCTTGCGTGAATAGATGGCGGAACGTGGGGGAGCCTTAGCAAAGGAAGAAAAACAACTATGGCCACAAGGGATCGAAAAAGTCATGATCGTCCATGTTCTGAAGTGATGCGGCACATAGAAATTGGTGATTGTAAAACAGAATTTGACAGATAAATTATGAGCCATTATAGAATTACAGGAATCGTACATGTCATCTTTCATTATTTACATTATTCGGACTATTGTCCTCATCTTGGTCGCCATATTTATTACAACGTTTCGGCCGTTGTACGCTCCGGCCTTCTTCAGGTGGTTGGAATGTCGAACTGAACCCTTTATTTCGCTCACTGGGGTAGACTGTTCTAGTTCCACGTGCCATGTTTAATGAATGTCAGTTATCTCCTGTTAATTCCCCTCTCCAAGTTCTCCACTGCCTTAACTGGGTATTGAACTCACACGCTTTGGGTCCTGCCACTGCATCTAACCAACGCCTTTATCCACTGCGCCATGTGTCCTTGAGTTCGACATTCCAACCACCTGAAGAAGGCCGAAGCGTACAACGGCCGAAACGTTGTAATAAATATGGCGACAAAGATGAGGACAATAGTCCGAATAATGTAAATAGTGTACATAATACCTCATCTCGGAAATATAGACAGTTATATTTCATGTTATTTTCAGTTATTTTTCTGGATGAATCATTTATTGACATGGATTTTATTATAATATAATGGTTTGATCTGAGATGAGATTCACTCGATTTGTTTGAAGTAACAAGGTGTCACCGTTCCAGTATTAGAGGCGGAACATTCGATCTCTGGTTAAGGGTCTCTTTTGTTATCACTTTTTAGTCTTTACAAGCCTGCACAATCGCTACACTCATTTTTATATTCCTGTACTGATCGGTTCTATAGGCGAATCTATTTACAGTTGTCATATTTCAGATAACAGGATACAGTCACTGTACTCTTATCAGTTCCGTGGCTGTTGTTTTTTTTTCTGTTTGGGCACTTAGTCTGAAATCGATCTCTATCAGCAGAAGACAGCAACAAGTATTAACGAATGATTTTTCGGCAAACATGGACCGTCATGCCTGCAAAAAATGGCGTGTCAAAAAGACGTTTTTTACTTTTATTCTAACTACCTTCACTCTTCGACAATGTTTATTGTTTTAAAAAGCGATTATTAATTGTAATAAATCCTAAATATATGAAAGTGAATTTATATTTTCTTTGCTCTTGATTACTGACAACAAAAATAATAAAGACTATTTATTATATTGTTTATTTACACTATTATTTTATATATTGATTATTGGAATGGCTGGCAAAACATCGACTTATTGCCAATTGATTCGAACTTTATAAAATGGTAAATAATAACGATTTCCTTATAGTTGGTTCAAATATTTGAATAATTTAGTAAATGTTTATAAATTTATGAATAAAAAATTGTTTTCATATTTATTTCTTTATAAATTGGTAAAATTATTTACCCGCTGCCCTACGCAGCAAGACGTGGCACAAGGTCGAGTTTTAAAGTTGGGTATCCAAGTCCGTAGGCTCGGACAAAAATTCCCTATATACCACGTAAAAACGGAGTCAGTTTCCCGAGACGAGACTCTGCCCTTTGGCAGAGCCTCATCTGGGGGGATACCCTCTGACATGTACCAGGTAAGTATATAAATTATTGGTAAATGATAAATATTGCATTTAATTAAATATTGTATTAAATTTTTGTTAGATTGTTGTAAATATAAAATTATTCTTGTAAATAAACAATCTAACTAACAAATAGTGTTTAATATTTTTATTGTAAATTCTCAAGAACAAAAATAAAAATAAATTCAAGTTCCTCGTATGTTTAGGTTTCATTGCAATTCTAATCATCGCTTTTTAAAACAATAAACATTGCGATGATATTTAAAAAAAAAAAGAAAAGCGGTGTCATTGGAAAAAGCAGACCTGTTGACATTTCGTTTTTTGGTGTGGGGTACGGACATAAAGGTCCATATTTGCCGATTTTTCCGTGTTCTTCAATATGACCATCCTTTCACAGGTTTCAAACGATCAGCTTACTTTCGATTTTGAAGATGTCCGATTATAGCAGCATGTTCGACGGACCTTGTACACATTTCCCATAAATGAGACTTCTTTAAGCCTGAATATAACCGCCGGAATAAAAGAAAACGGTCGAATACAGATCTCGTTATCGTTACGAAAAATATGAGCTCTAAAGACATTCACTTACATTGGGGAGACTATCGTATATACTCGAGTATAGTGCGAATTTTTATGGTCTGTTTTTTTTTTTTCTTTTTTTTTAACGCAAAAATAGGGGGTCACACTATACACAGGTAATTCTTTTTGAAGAGGTTAAGAACCATGCATTTCCTGTGTAACCGGTTGCACTATACTTTAGGAGTTAAAATTCATGCAAAAAAAAATTCAAAGGTTCCGCAATACATAATGTCGGCTTATAGTGATTTTCCAAGCGTAGCTTAGATGTGGCACAAGGCCAAAATTAGGGATCACCCAGTGGGGATCGAACTCACTAGCCAGTCGTAATTGTTCTAGCGAGCCAAGCTTGCTAATCATTACACCGCCTCGAGGTGCCCATAATGTCGGCTTATACACGAGTACAGTAACTATGCAGGCGTCTTACACACCTTTGTACAATTTGTTGAATTTTGTTTGGTGTTTTCAGTGTTGAGATAAAAAAAAAGTGAAGCTACATGAAAGGCTTGTGTAAAAAAATGTCTCGTAATTAAGTTATTGTTTATTGCATTATTTATTGACTGCAGACATAAATTTCTGATAAAATATCACGTTTTTATTTCCCCCTTGAAAATTTAAGATATGGAAACGTTAAAAATTTAGATGAGAAGCTGGTCAGTTTTAAACAAAGATTATTTTGAATAAATATTAAAAATGTGAGAGAAAAATAAACTCTGAAGAACATTCAAGTTCCTCGCTAATTTCAACTTCGCTTTTTTAATTCTGATAGTATAGTTTTGTCCATAACTTTGAGGTAGAATACACTTTGACTTTCAAGTTTAATTTTCATTTTGAACGTTTTGTGTCGTGAACATTGTTCATAAATTTCCAATTTAAAAAAAAAAAAAAAAATTGATAACCTTTGAAAAACGAAGATCTCAAAAAGTTAGTTCTGTTTGGCTTTTAATATTTTCATTAGGAATGCGAGTACACAGTGTGAGCCGTAATTAGATTTTAACAAAGATTTCCATTTGGTCATCAAAACATTGGTTATTTTTTTTTGGTTAAACAATCACCAGAAGACAAAGTAAAATAAACACTCCGTAAAAATTCATTATTACTGAAATGAAAGCCAAATGTGTTCTTTGAATTGCGTTTTCATTCGCTGATTGAATTAATTTTTTACGGCTTATCAACCTTTTGCAAGTTATTTAAAACCAGAAAATATTTTTAGATTATAATTTTTTTTTTAATAATAATGATTTACATTTACTAATAGAGTTGTACTAATTAACCCATATCTGGGGATGGAGAAGAGGTGATGAGCTATAATCGCCGAAACCTGAGAAAAAGTACACTATTTACTACATTATTCGGACTATTGTCTTCATCTTTGTCGCCATATATATTACAACGTTTCGGCCGAAACGTTGTAATAAATATGGCGATAAAGATGAGGACAATAGTCCGAATAATGTAAATAGTGTACATAATACCTCATCTCAGAAATATAAACAGATACCTGAGAAAAAGATACCTAAAATGTCGTGACAGAAACTATTTTCCAACAATGTTGGCTAAGTCTGCTCTTGAAGGATCGTAACGACTGGCCATCTATTATTGAAGCATGAAGACTGTTTCATATGTTTATCACCCGGTAACCAAATAAGTGCCGTTTAAGACGTTTTTGTTGCATCTGAAATGTGTTACATCGGGCGTTGTTTTTTTTTTTTAAATTTCCGATGACAATGCAACTGACAACGACTGCATAATTGGTGATTGTCTTTATATGCCTCAATCATATCTCCCCTGTCCATCATGTGCCGTATGCAAAGTATCTTTCGTATCGCTCGTTTCTCTTCATACGAACAGTCAGACAGTCCTGGGACTAGTTTTGTTGTTCTAGTGTAAAACCTCATTAAATCATCAACGTAAATAATTGAAACACGTTAACAAGAAGACTATTTTTACTTTGCTTAACAACCCAATGAAGACAAAAAGTACTCTAGCTTGCTGTGTAAACACAGGAAATGACTGAAAGAAATAATCAAATATAAGTTTAGACCTGCTATTATATTAATTCGAATACCTAGAGAACCTCAATTCATATTCTCTATGAATACCATTTCCGTTGGCAGTAGCAGCCTCGTTTTGATCATTGAATTCATTTGAAGTTCAGTTTTTCTTTTCAAACTTTCTTTCCGATCAATACTGAATTGACTTTGATATTTGTCCATTATATATATATATATATATATATATATATATATATATATATATATATATATATATATAAAAAACCAGAAATATGGTATGCTATATTTATGGGTAAAAGTGCCCAATATCAGAGATAATGTTCACTCTTATTTACACATTGAGTGTCAACAATCTGTCTCATGCTTGAATATAATCCCCGGGCCATTTGAATAATATATATATATATATCTCCAAGTATAGGATTGGTGTACGGAATAAATTCCAATAGCCAAAAATACTATTCTTAAAAGAGTGCTCAATACAGAGTAGAGCAAATATAATTGACTTTTCAATTAAAACAAAATAAATAATAAAATATATGTATTTTTCCTCAGTTTCTTCTTTAAATAATTCTATAATATTTTAAACTTAGTACAGATTACATTTTAAATTGGTAATTTTTAATTTTCAATTTTATAGTAAAATTTAATATTAATTAGTTAGAATGATTTCTATTTTAATCTAACCCAAACATTAAAGCATTAATAATTATAACCAAGGTTCGTTGTCAATTTTTTTTTTTAAATTTTCATATACTTGTATTTTGATTGGTCGCTCTAGCTTATGTAACAGCGTTTCCCCCCCTATGGAGGGGTATTTGGTTGGTTGATTTGAACCTTTTAAAACTCTTTATTCTACATTCAACATCATTAATTGATAAGACCCCAGAAGTGTTGAAACAAAATAGTTATTAATGTAGTGATTTTATAACATATTTATTTTACAATTTTTGAATAAATTATACACACACACACACACGCGCGCGCGCGTATCAATGTGTACATATATAAAAGTACCGGATTTTGTTATTTATAATATATTATTTAGGCTTTGTTGATTTTGGCATTGAGCCCTCATTTTATTTCATATTTTAAGCTTTTATTCTTACCATTTGTGTGTGTATATATATATATATATATATATATATATATATAATTGTGTATTTGGGCAACAGTCCCTCTTCTATGCAAATTTTATGGGTGACTACTGACTGATTTTTTTTATGTAATTTTTCTTGCATTCTTACACGTATTTTCTTTTTGGGTCATAAAGTGCGTACTGTCCAAATCAGTGGTTTTCAACCTTTTTGCTGGTGCGGAACCACAAGGAAACATTCCAGTGGCTTGAGGAACCCCAGCAATTAATTGTCTTATGCAAAAAAAAAAAAAAAAAAAAAAAAGCTTTCAATTATTAAAATAAAATAAAAATACTCATCTTCAGATTTATTTACAAAAAAGTACAAAGACAAACTGTAAAAATATTGTATACGTACATATGCAATTTTAATCTTGCTTCTACGGTTATTATACATGTAATAAAAAATAACTTCAGTTTAAATGGATTACATTTATTTTCATTAAAAATTCAATGAGAAACTTGAACCTGATGTTTCTTGCACAAATCTTTATTATTGGGTCGTTTTTTGACAGACACACAAAGTTCATCTTCCACAGACAGCAATTGGGCTCGCTTCTTACGCTTGATGGTTGTCAGAGCTGAAAATCCAAATTCACACAAGTAGGATGTTGAAAACTGCATAAGAAGGTGCAGTGCTTTCTGGGCAATTGCAGGATATTCCTTTTTAACCAGCAACCAGAATGCATCCAGGCTAATCTCAGAATGCTTCAATTTTAATGTTCTGTCACTTGAAACACTGGCAAGTTCTTCTGTTAATGTACTGTTCTTCAGATGGCTCAAGTTCCACAAATGGGCTTCTAACCCGGTTATACTGGTCGACAGATGGAAAATATTTATCAAGATTTATTAACAAAGTGTCCAAGTGGTTTAAGATCAGTAGTGCAATTTCTTGACAATTCCTTTTAAGAACACTTGGAAACATTTCCAAATTTCCTGCAGCTATGCGTTGCAGCCATATTGTCAATTTTTTCTGAAAAGTATTTATTTTCGATAGGCAATATAATTATATTAACTAGAAAGACTTCTCGTTTGCAGTTCTTTGAAGATTTTTAAAATATTTTAAATTTTTTTTATGAATTATTAAATAATTATTATAATAAAAAAAAAATTAAAAAATTGAAACAATTCTTTTAAAATTTTATTATTAATCGAAAATTTTTTTTTCTTCAGACTATAATGTGCTTAATTATTATTATTTATTCCAGCAATTAAAAGCTGATCAAATTAAATTATATCAGTTTTATATTGCATTTTTTATTTTACTCTTCGGAGCAGATTTTCGGATAGTGCAATTAAACTCAAAATAAAAAAATAGATGATTTATATTCCCCAATGAGTCCTGCGTTGAACTATTATAAAACAAAACTGAATGACAAATTTATTAACATTTCATGGATTTACGTGGAGGCGGGGGGGGGGTAACAGAGGTAAAAAAATAATATTTTTACCAAGATTTTTTAAAAGTAATAATTTCAAAATAATTTCATTCATTTGTGAATAAGTCCTGAAAGTTTCATTAAAATCCGACAATTATTTGATTTTTGCGAGAATTTCCAAATTAATGTGTTTGTCACCGAAAAAAGTGGGTGATATAATTTTTACGTTTTCCATTGTAAAACTGTCGTAACGCAAATCAAAACAACATTTTCTGACAAAATTTCGAAATGTTCGAAGGGATTAAAAATTTTTTAAAAATAATTAAAAATTACTTTGATCTTTCCTCTTAATAAAAATATGAACATTTTGATGGAAAAAGTTTGTTTTATTAAGTTTAGGACCGTTTTTTTTATTCATACTATGCTGGTTTGTTATTGATTTAGTGGAGGTACCTAAACACACATATCTGCACAGGAGAATTAAAAATTACTGTCAATCATAGTACTTGTGTAACTTCTTGCGGACCCCCTGGACTTTACTGGCGGAACGCTAGGGTTCCGCGGAATCCTGGTTGAAAACCACTGGTCCAAATGTTCAATGGATCCGGACGCTTTCGGCTAATTTGTTAGCCGTCATCAATGATGCTTTTTTTTAACTGAATATTTAGATTTTTATTGATGGGAATGCACGTTGTGACCGTGTTGGCCTTTTCTTTTTTTTTCATTATTAAAGATTCCATTATCTTTAGCCATTTTTTTTTTTTTTACATGTGGATGTCTTCGTATTTTCCACAAGTATGTTGCGAATGGAGATTGGTAGGTTGGGTTTCCGTGTCACGTATTTGGAAAAAAAAAACAAGACAAAACAGTCCCTCCGTATATATAAGTGTGGGGGTATTGCTATTATTTTCTCTTCGAGAAAGACACTTATTTTGATTATTAGACAAGATCATTTTTTTTTTTTTTTTTTTTTTTTATGGCCGAAAAAGAAATCTTTGAAATTATTCAAAATGTTTCCAGCCTTTGAAAAAGACATTTGGAAAGTGAAATTTAAAATAAAATTCTTCATCTAAAAAAAAGTAAACATTCGAAATACAGACAACACAGTTTCGTGTAATAATAAAAAAGGAAGTTACAAATTATCCACTTTTTACAGGATGATCAATTGAAAAGAATTTGTGCCAAACATGATTGAAATGTTTTGCAAGTTTCTATCACATTAATGGATGAGAGGTTGCCAAGACCGACATCTCTACAATTTAATATTTTCATTCTTTAATTGAGGTAAAACGATAAAAATGTTACTTTCACATTTGCTTACGACCGGTCGACTAAAACGAGTTCCTAATATCGGTTTCCGTCGTCTTGTCTGTTGCGAAGGCAGAAATGGGTAACCTGAAAGATAGAACCTTGTTGTTACTGTTGTGGAGGTTAATTCCTTCTCCGCTTCGGCAAACGTAAATGCAAGTAAAAAGAATACATCGAATATGGGTAAATAAATGTATACAAAACCAGTAACAATTATCTGTTGCTGTTACTAGGGAAACTAGGAGAGACAATGGTGAAATTAGACATTGCTGATGACTGTTGTCGTTGTTTCTCTCTCGGCGCGTTGTTGACATAAAGACTGGCTTGTGTCGCGTCTCTCAGCTTGCCGGTATTGACGTCCAAGTTTGTCTGTGTTGAGTTTTTTTTATTTATTTATTTATTTATTTTTAAAGAAAATATATATACCATTGTTTGGCTCCAAATTAAAAATTGGGTTTTTGGAGCGAGAGTGGCTCTGACTGGTCAATAAATTATTCGTTTTTATTTTGATTTTGAAGCCTATGCACAGAAAACGTATTTTTACGCAGTTTGCTTTGGGTCGTCGAACGGTCAACACCCGATTTGTGTAAAAGAATGTAAGAGGCACAAAATGTCGAATGGGTGCAGAATAGGTCTTTCTTTGAGGAAATTTGGTGATTTAGTTAGTAGTTAAAAATGTTTCTATTTGTAAAGCATTTTTGTTTGTTGCCAGATTCATTTTCTCGATTGTACAAAAAAAACTATGAAAAGAAAAATCTGAACTCTTTAAAAATAAAGAAATAAAAACAAAAAAGTGTTGTATATTTTCAAACTTAGCAAAGTGTTTGAATATTTTTTTTTTTTTTTGTCATTTCAGGAAAAGAAATAATTTGACTTACGTGTTTTCGTAAAAGGAAAAGTAAAACTCCAAAAACAGTTTTGGCGTTTTCTTTTTTCTTCGATATGATTTCTTAGAAAACTTTTCGAAAAAAATCAACGTGGGGAGGGGGTTATATACGTGTATTTTTCGGTTTCATTTTGGTCAGATTTTTGAATGTCTATTTCTATTTGGATGTTCAGAAGGTTTCTGTGGGGTGGATATAAGTCACACATAGACCACGAAACAATGGTTAACTCAAACTCTAACAAGCTTATCACAAACAATTCAATTACTACTGTTGTGATTTCGATCTTCACTGGGAGCCTGGGTGACTATGCATAGTAAATAACTGGTAAGAAGCCTACTGAGAAAACAAGTTCGCGATCTTTTCTATTAATTCGCCCAAATAATGTAAAGTTTCTAATTTTCTTAAATTAAAAAAAAAATCATAATTGATTTTTTGAACGAATTTTAAACTTTAAATTTTACTTAAACAAAAGTTTAAAAAAATGGCTGACGATCGATTTTCTGTCAATTTTGCTGATAAAAAAAAATGCAAGATTTTTAACGAAAATTTTGGACGTGCTAGAAATTATTAAAAATGTAAAAAAAATAATCAAAAAATACTTTGATCTTTCCTCTTGATAATAACATGACCATTTTTAAACGATAAAATTTTTTTCGTCAAGTTTAAGGCCGTTATTATCCTGCTATGCTCATTTTCCAGCAATCCTCGTTCAACACTGAATGACCCTTCTGAAAACACTGTCCTCGAATTCGCGCACATCACCAACATAAGAATCGTCAAGATTTATTGCATATAAAAACAACTGTGCCACAAGGCCGAAAATTGGGGTGAATGGGTTGAGGCTGGTCGTCACTTCTTACACCTAGCTAATCCAATTCGTTACAACTCACCCATCATCGTCATTCAATACTCTACCATATACATACCGCATACACTCAGGGAACCTACAAAAACACACCCGATGACATAAAAATTCAATGAGCATTAAAATTCTATATATAAAAAATCTGTAAATAATATGCAATGAGTGGGGATGGGATGAACCCAAAAAAAAACATATGCAAAAAAATAAAAAAAATAGAGATAACTGATGTTAGCAGTTAGTTGGCCCCTATCAAACCCTCAAAAGATTTGATAGGCCGCTGTATTTTGTCACCCCCTTCACACTGTTCCAGCCCCAACTTTTTTTTTTTTTTTTTTTTTTTTTTTTTATGCCAAAACCACGGGTGACTGACCAATCAGCGTTCTTGTCTTTAGTCAAATGTCATCCTCCACAACGACCAATCAGCACGGGGGTTGCTATTTTTCAAACCGCACTAAACTGTATAAAAGCCAACGTTTTCGTCTAATGCACTTCCGGAATTACAAGGTAGGGTGGATTCATGCCGTCTTCAAATGACTAATGTCGCGTGTTGAGGTAAGGAAGTTATTTTCCTTTACACCAAATGCAAGCCACTCTAACTCGTTTACTTCTGCGTATACAGTTACTTATGGCAAATATTAATTATCACCAAAAAAATTATAACTTTTAAATCAAAGCTTTTTTTAAATTAAATTTTTAACGCTGTTTTGAAATTATAAATCAAAAATTAAATTCTAGTTTTCCTCGCAACAATGCCAACACTTAGAATGAATAATTACGAAAAGTCAGCGGGTTATTCACATTTCGTAAACGGTAAATGATATTCGAATTACTTAGGATTTTTTTTAAAAAAAAAAAAAAAAAAAAAAAAAAAAAAGTTTTTGGCTTTCTGGTCGTTATTTCTATGTGGGGTCTGCATTCGCGCTCATCCCAATAAATAGGCCAAAAACACTTTTTTAAATTGCAAGAAATTTTTTGTAAATAGTTGCACTTAGGAAATGTTAATAACTGCCTGATTTTTCAGAATTTTTCATTCTGAGGGTTGTTGTTGCGACGTAAGCCACACGCAGATTGATTTATTTTTTTTTTTTATAATCTCTTCGTGAATTAACAGAAAATATCCTATTTGGTATTCTGTCAGTAACCAAAACGCGTGTCTAGAAATAGACTAAAAATACCGAGAATGATATGACCCTAAGTACAAAATATCGATCACACCCGACTTTGAAAAGCTATGCACCTCAAAACAACTGACTTCATTTTTTTGATAAAATAGTAAAAAAAAATGTTAAAGAAATGCTTCTTTTTCAAAAGAAGCATTTTTCGTGTGTATTTCTTAAAGATTAACTCGTTAGGGTCCCAAAAAACTTATCCTACTCCGAGGCAACGAGAAGTTTGGCAAATCTACACAGGATGCTACCATTTTTGATAATTTTTATTTAAATGAACATTTCAACTACCTTAAAGGGTGTCGATGAGTAAATTCTCGCCACTTTATATTTTTAATTTCGCGCATGCGCGTTTGTTTTTTTATTTTGTCGACTGCTCAGTATAGTTGGGTCAGTTAGGCACCGTCTGTGAGAGAGAAAAAAAAAAAAAACAAAACACCATTATGCAACTCACTCTGCTAGAAATTTGAAAACAACATGCTGCACTGCTTGGTATTCCCACCGGAAGCTCCAATACTAACATTTTTTTTGTCTTTGGGTGTCAATTTGAGGACATTGCAGAGGTTCCTGAAAGTGTTGGATGATATATCCAGTCAGCATCATGGGGTTTGGAGGGATCACTAGTGATGGCGACGTTATGCCTCCATTTATCTTCCCAGTGTACCTTAGACTCTATACGGAGGCCTACATCAAGTGCCTTAAGGAGGTAGTATTGCCCTAGGTCAAGAAGGTGGCTGCTGGAAGACCCTATGTCTAGTAACCGGGCTGCACCATGACATACAAGCAGGAGAACCTAATCACGGCTATTAGGCAATTTCTGCGACCACATCACCCCCCTTACATCTGACCACTTAACTCTCGAGACTGCAACCCCCTTGATTATTATGTGTGGGGCGCAGTTGAGCGAGAGACCAACAAAACTCTTTGTTACACCTAAGATGAAAGCAAGGATTATGGCAGTATTCACCAACTTAAACAAGGAGACCATTCAGAAGAGTTGAAAGAGATTCCGAAGTCTGGAGGCCGTGGCTGAAGCCAGTGGCGATTTTATTGAATAAATTTATTCTTTAGTATTGTCAAAAAAATTAACAAACTTACCTTCACGGCTACTGTTAGAGGTGTGAAGGAAAGAGAGAGGTGGGTACTTACGGACGGGTTGCTTCAGCTTCGGGGGAATTGTGCCCAGCTAAACTGGAAGCAAGTGACCAATTGATGCTTATGGTCTTGGTAGGAGGAGGATTGTGGGAAGCGGTTAGCCCCCTTATAAAAATCGTCCTCCGTATTCTCACCAAACTTTTTATTCTACCAGCCGACGCGTGACTGGTTCATTGTCGTGCTGAAAGATTATTACTTTTTTTTTTTCTTCTCAGTTACTAGGCCTAGTTGACTCCTCCTTTTTTGCAACCCTTACCAGGGTGTTGCTGCTCTCTTCTGGTCCCCCCTCCTTTTACTGCGTCGAAAGTTTTTTTTTTTTTTTTTTTTTTTTCTTCTCGACATAGAAGAAAAGGAAAAAAATCACCTGTCTTCCTTGTGATCGTTTTTATTTTACTTATGCAAATTTGGGGCACATGTGACTTAGTGTCACAGGACACATTTTGCTGTTCATGAAAAGCAGCCTTTTTGCTTTTTTTCCATTTGAGTTACCACTTCTACCTATACGGTGGTTTTTCTAACTGGGAAAATTTACCAGGCTTTAGACGGGAAATCCTACCCTAGTTCGCAACCGGCAATCTGTTGCAATTTTCTAATATCTTGAAACTTTGTTCTCTTTCTCCCTCTGTCTGTTGCTGTGGTTGGGCCGAAGTAATAGATTAATTCTTGGGTTCGTTATTCCTTTATCTACTAAGGTCTTATTCCTTTACCCACGCCACAGAGGGATTTCGCTAAAGTATTTCAAGATTGTAATTTTGGTAAATATACGTTAAAATAAGATGTCAGTGTTATTTTCATTATTGGATAATGTAGGCAATTTATCCATCACACCCTCTCTCTCTTTTTCTCTCTCTCTCTGCGTTTGTGTGTTTCGTTGTTGTTACATTATTGGCCTCTTTAAACGCTTTTTTAATAAAAAAGAATACAATTTGTTAGTCGGTGTTCAGTATCTTACAGAATTTTCATCACTAGATTTTTTTATGGTAATTGATATTTTTGTATAGTAATCTGTCAATTTTGTCACAATGTTACATTTTTAGAACAGCCAGCGAAGGATAAAGTTGTCAGCGGTTTGCAGAACTTCGTTACTATTCATTGCATTTGAGATGAACAAAGCCGGCTTTAATCGGCCGTATAAATGAAGCAATTGGCTTGCAAGACTAGCTCGCTTATAATCGTTCGACAACGGGTTATCGAATATCAGATAAGAAACGGATTTATCTGCATTCGTATTGTTTCTGAAGCTATCCATCCGAATCTTTTCTAGGGCCAGAAAGGAACTTTAGTGTAACGACATTATATGGTGGTAAATTGTTAACTTGTTATTAGGTACCACCAAAGAAAAAAACGATACTTAAGGTTAAAAAAATGCATGTTTTTAATGAAAAATCTTTCTTGAAACTTAGCTCCAAGCTAATAGATTAAATTTAATATTTCCAATAAGTAAAATATTTTGCTGTATTTCAAACCGAATTTAAATTGGTTACCGTTTGACTTTGAATGATTTTCTTTAAAATAGATCACTGAAAAATCACACAACGTAATTATTGAAAAATTCTTTCAAAAATAAAATGTACTTTTCTGAAACTTGATTTGAGGAATATTAGCTGATTTAAATGTTAATCTGATTGGAAACAAATATTACTTTTAATTTAAAATATCACAGAAAAAGCATCATTTAACACGGGTATGCGTTTTTATGAGGTGTTGACGACTCTCTCGATGGACTTACGTTTTGTAATTTTTTTCTACAGGGGTCATAGCTGTACCAATTACTTGGCGATTATAACATAAACACCTTTTAAAAGATTATAATTTCTTAACTAACCAGTAATCTTAAAATTTAGGAAAATATCTTAAGTAATCTTTTATTGAATTTTAGGTACTTTGGTGTTATAGTCTTACCTTTGAAGGGGTTTGTTGAGGAAATGTTAGAAAATTACCAATAAATTTAAAATTTACTGTAGTTACTGCCCTTATTTTCTGATAATGTAGTGTATGGACGTCTATATTTACAGAAAGTGGCACTTTATATACAAGTAAACAAAAAAAAAAAATCTAAATTGTTTTTAAAATATTGGGGGTTGCTGAATTGTAAACTTTTCCATTTATAATTAGTAAATACAGTTTTTACTTAAGAATATTACCTAACTTCTACAAAGTAAAACAAATTTAAAACTTTACAAATTCTAATTAAAATTTTAAAAAATGACTATAATTCTTGTGAAATTTTCATAAAAAAATCTTATTCTTAAGACCATAGGTTCCATAATATATCACATAAAAGCAATTAAAAGCTTTTTAATTAAATAATGTCTTAGTTTTATTGCATTTTTATTTTATGATTCAGAGTAGATTTTTTGTAACTTAAAAATGATTTAAATTCTCCAAGGGCGTGTGCTTATAACTAATATGAACATTAATCCCTACAAAAATGAACTGATCAAAATTTCATAAAATTCAATAAGTGATGTTGTTGAGGTGGGTAACAGATGTCATATATATAATTTCTCCAAAATTTTCTAAAACATTTCAGGAATAATTTCATTCATTTGTGAATAAGTCCCGAAAATTTCATTAAAACCAACAATATTTTGATATTTTGCAAAAATTTCAAAATGTGTCTTTTGCTGGCAAAAGACTCTAAAATTTTCCATACTAATTTATGGTCACCCGCTGACACATGAAAAACAAAATTTTTAACCAATATTTTGAAGGTTCTAGAAAAGATAATATACTTTAGTAATAAAAAATCCTTTGGTCTTTCCTCTTAATAAAAACAAATAATTGACAATAAAACTTAATTTTAAGTTTGAAATTTTTTTCATGTACATTTATTTTTTAATGAATCTTTGGAAGTACCTAGTTGTTGTTTTTTATTATTAAGCATTTTGCACCAATTAAGCTGGAGTGTCGCTAATACTCAAGGGGTTACAGAGTGTAAAAGTAAGAGAAAAAACTGGGTATTGGGGGGGATTGAGAAAAGAATAAAAAGAAGAATGGGGATCAAAACATCAGAAGAATTCGATCGACATTTAAATTTTTGAAGATAAGTTATCAGGAAAACAAGTAAGAGGAAGGGAGTTCCACTGTCGGGAACTGCGAGAGAAGTAGTTGTTGGAGTAGAAGAGGTGGTTACATTGAACAGTTTCGACAGTAAAAGGGTAGGACTGAGATGCCAATGGAGTAGCATACTTAAATTCATGTAATCGAGACACCAATGAAAATAGCTTGTCAGAGCAGTCGCTATGAAAATATTTATAGAGAAACACAGGAAAGCCACATCACATCTGTGGGGAAAGTGACTGGAGTTGAGATGCCAAATCAGGACCGATCACCTTGCATATCCATCTTTGGATTTTGTTGAGAACCTCGAGATGATCAGCAGGGGCACCAGACCATATATGGCAACAGTATTCCATGCATAGACTAATGATAGATTTGTAGATGTGAAGAATGGATTTAGACGATAAAAACCTTCTGGTGCGGCACAGAACCAACTTTCCTTGCAGTAGATGCAGCTATCGATTCAATGTAGTTGTTCCACCTCAGATCAGAGGAAAACGTGAAACCAAGAAGATGCTGCAGTGAGATGCTCTCATGAAGGTGAGCATCAGTCATGCTGGTAGGAGGCTTGGTAGGTAAATGAGAGGAGTTTTGTTTTGGATGCGTTCAAATTTACAAGCCATTTCCTGCCCCAGTCAAACAGATTGGAGGTCATTTTTGAGACCAATGGCCAGGTTAATGTAGTCAGCAAAGCCGGATTTACTATTGAAAGAGGAGTAAATGGTAGTGTAGTCTTTGCAGATGCTTACTTGAGAATTGACGACATCAGGAAGATCATTGATGAAGATCAGAAACGGTGTAGGGCTAAGGATAGAGCCCTGAGGAACACCTGAAAGGAACTGGAAGAGAATCCGTTTATGACGATCTTCATTTCACTATTAACAGGAATGATTGGATTAAATCAAATAATTGTTCTGTAATACTGTATGCCTGGAGCTTACATAGAAGGCCAGCATGCCAAACCCTGTCAAACACATAGAGCCACAAGATCGAGCTTCGCTGTTATTATCAAGAGCTTGGTATACACTTTCAGTTATGGCTGTAAGCACATCAGCAGTAGACTGGGCAAAGCGGACACCATATTGTTTGTCAGAGTAGATCGTAAGAGGTAAGATGATTAAAGCCTCGAAGACTTTGCTGAAGAGTGGTAGGAGACTGGTAGGATGGTAGTTAGATGGGTCAGAAGATTCTCCAGAGTTCTTAAAAACAAGGATGACAGAGGAGGACTTCCAACAGGCTGGAAAGTAAGAATCAGTGGGGCAACTGTTGTATCATTTGGAGAGAATTGGGGCCAGCTCAGAGGCACGTATCTTTAGGATTACAGCTGGTATCCCGTCACCATCATTTGCTTTATGAGAGCCTAATTTAGTGATGATGTTCAATACCATTGACAGGGTTATGTATATCTCACTTAGCAGAAGCTCAGTTCTAGGGGGGGAAAAAGGAGTGGGTACTCCAGATGAGTTGAGTGTTGAGTTGGATGAGAATTTCTAAGCAAAACATTCAGCCTTGTAAGCTGTGGATGTCAGAACTTCGAATTGATTGAATAGAGGAGGGATTGCGGATTTGCAATAGTTCAGCATACTCTTGCAGGGCCACCAATAATCTTTAGAACCAAAATTACATGATGCAATAGGTTGTTTCATTCTATCAGCAAACAGTAACTTTGCTTCACTGAGGACACGCTTGCACTCATTACAAGCACAGAGACGTCTGTTGCAGTCAGACATGTTGCTTCGGTACTGACAGAAGAAGTGATGGGTTATAGCGGCTGAGCAAGCAGGTGAGAGCCAAGGAGAAGTGTGATTTAACTTGGTGTTTCTTGCCTCGATGCCGGCTTTTACCCAGTAGACCACAGACGTACATTTTTGAATGGGAAGATTAAAAGCCACGTTCCAGGGGACGTTGTGAAGGACATCACGGAGCGAATACCAGTCTGAGTTGATAACAAAGATATTCTGTTAATTGGCGGTTCATGGCTGTAGGGCGAGTTGAAGGAAATGTTAACACACACTGCCGCATGACCAGAGTTGCCAAGAGGGCAGAGCTGCATAGCTCAACAAGTGTCGGGGATGGAGGTAAAAGAGATTGAGAAGGGAAGTGTCACCATCAGGGTTACCGAGGAAATATGTAGGAAAGTCAACCACTTGTGAATAATTAAAAACTAATCTACAGCTAAACATTTTGAAAATACAGTGACTTTTCATCCTTTAGACAAAGGCCAAGTTTCACCTTGCTGATGGTCTCTCTCTCTCTCTCTCTCTATATATATATATATATATATATATATATATATATATAGTCAACTCTCCTGTCAAGATTCAACGTATGAGGATCAAGCAGATCAGTTCCCAGGAAACCAACAGCCCAACAGATTTGATTATAGTGGTGAAGGTTTCGTGCAGGACCATCCAGACTTTTTTGAAGGGCCGAATACAGAAACCTGGTGCACTAAGTGCCACAAGGTTCCCAAACGACCCTCTGCAGGTTTTAAATTTAGAGTTGTCCTTCTCCTAGACCATTTGCCATCCAAGGCTATAGAACCCAGTCTGGCCTGCTATTTACCCATAGCTGGATTCACACCTTTCCCAAGGGTATTAGCACGTAAGTGAATGTAATGGATTCGACTGGAATTCAAACTCGGCTCTCCGATTCCTCAATCCAAGTCGCTAACCATTACTCCACCATGCCTCCTCTCTTGTTTGTGTGTGTATATATATATATATATATATATATATATATATATATATATATATATATATATATATATATATATATATATTCATCAAACCGCCATTATAGACGAAAAATATAAACAACAAATTTAGGTCTCTTAAAAATCCAATATTTGTTCTACAGATGTTTGTAATTCACTTGATAAATTTAAGGATTAATTAACTGGGTTTTGTAAATGTAATGCTTACTTTTTGCATAAAACAATGAAAATAACATTTCTTTATAGACAGTAGCTTGTGATGTAAAAGGTCAACGCTATTAGTTTTGTCTTGTAAACCTTGAAAGTGCACAAAAAATTAAAAACATATGCCATATATTCTCAAACATTGAAATGTTTGATAAATATATGGCACAAGTCTTGTGATTTTTTTTTTTTTTTTTTTAATTCAATTGGATATTTTTCATGTATGAAAATTTTATGTATATTTTGCTTATTTGCTTTAAACACTGAAATGAAGTTAAATAGTATTGGGAGAAATTTAAACTAACCATTTTATTTCATGAAATTTAAATCTTAGCATCTTTATTTTGCCTTTTGTTTGTCATAAATTTAATATCGATGTTCCAATGTAACATTGCTGAATTTAATGACGTGTGTGTTTTTTAAAAGAATAAATGAACATCACCTGCAGCAAACAAAACCCATCAACCGAGTGTGTGAACAGTATTATTCAATGTGTCATATTCAGGATACTGAATCCACTTGTGGGATTTTTTGTTTTATTGAACTCTGTTCAAAATGAGTTGTAGCTGAAGTAATTTTATTGATTTGGTTGCTGAGCCCTTTCTCGCGTAGATAAACTGTCCATTTTTACGGCCACACCTATTTATGTCTTGTGGGGGTTCGATTTGATCTCCTCCTTTATTTCCTTGTTCACTGAATGTTTGACATAAATCAAAAAGCTGGATTCTATCAATTTGTTTTGTTCAGATACGTTTCGATGGAGCCATACATTTTTTTTTTCTTTTTTTCTTCCTGTAAAAAACAAAAAATTTATTTGACAGATATACAGAGAAATTTTTGATATCACTGAAAAGGAATTACCTGAATTACATGTTTTATTTTATATTTTCTCTCCTGTTTTTTTTTTTTTTTTTTTGTAGCTTTAGAAAGAACACATTCTCATCAATCATAGAAATATTTAAAGCAACTGAAATTAAGATGAAAGAAATATTAGTGAAACTATAATTGATAACAATATTCCATCAATGAAATCCAGTCTTACTACTAATACTACTAGTGTATATAAATAAAAATGGCAACGTATCAACCAGTCAGCAAAGGTATAGATTTGTTAGATAGCAGCTCATTGTGAGGAATCGGAGAGCAGAGTTCAAATCTCAGTCGAATCCATTATTATATTCACTTACATGCAGGAAAGGTATGAATCCTCTTCTCTCCCCAGCTATGGGTAAATAGCAGGGCAGACTGTGTTCTATAGCCTTGGATAGGAGCTGGTCTGTCACAGAAAGAAATGGCAACCTACTGCAGGGAAAAAATCTGCCTCGTCTGTCATGTATCAAAAGATACATGATTGCTTAATCGGTAAGGCAATGGACATGGTCGCATAAAAATGGAATGCTGGTTAGTTTCATTGGAGGTTTGTTCTTTGTTTCTGATCTGTGTTGTCTACTGACGACATTGGAATGACAGCCTGGAAGTTGTGATAAAGGTGTTTAAAATTAAGATGAAAAAAAATACTAGTCTAAAAATTAATAATTATCAGAAATTCAACCATTTTCTTTCATATCTGTTGACTCAAAAGGCATCCCCAAAGAATTTCAGTTACTCTAGTTTTACATGGTCTGATCAGGAAAAAGGTTTATGTAACTGGAATGTGGAGAATAGCAATTTCGCGATTCTCCTTTGTTACATTTGAACCACAATTTCTCGTTAATTCTTTATTCGGTGTAAGTTTGCAGGTTTCAATATCTGATTAGAAACAGTAACGTGGTTGCCAAGACATGTGGTTGCCAAGACATGTGGTTGCCAAGACATGTGGTTGCCAAGACATGTGGTTGCCAAGACATGTGGTTGCCAAGACATGTGGTTGCCAAGACATGTGGTTGCCAAGACATGTGGTTGCCAAGACATGTGGTTGCCACTTTAGCATCTTATTCTTATGCCTTCATACTTCTCATTTTAATTTTAGTTTTTTTATTTTAAATCTTACTTGGTTCATGATCATTTTAAAATATTAGTGTTAGTGAATTTGAATAGAAAATATTGGTCTGAGCAAGAAGGGACTTTTACTGTCGTTATCTGTTCATAAAGTTGGTAAAATTCTGAAATTTAAGGAAAACTGAAGCAAAAAGGACGCTTGTAATTAGAATCAGAAAGAAAGTTAACATTTCTGGGACGATGAGGAAAGAAGGTTTGGAGAATTTGACACTCACGGGATATATTGCAGGAAAACTGCAAGTAAACCTACCTAGAGAGCCTGTGTAAGTGGGTGGAATTGAAGGGATTGTTACAAAGGATAGGATGTTGTGGAGAGTCATGATTGATCACATCCCAAAGGAAAATACTACATAAAAGACAATGACAATTTGTTAAACTTTAAAGCCATTGAAATGAAAAATAATACAGGTATGGTTTTGTTGTTACATATTCTGTAACCAATTGTCTGATTCATTGTTAAAAGACATAACAATAGTAATACAGTTGTACTACTATGGTAATGTTAGTCGTTTCATTATAAGAAAAAATTGGCACTCATTGATCGAGCAGCCAGTGCCAAGTGTCAGTTGAAATTTCTAGAATAATTATCTTAAAACAATTTTTCAGGAAAATAGGTTTGTCTAGTCCAGTGGCTGTTATAGCTCTTTCCAGTAGTGATGGGGGTTTCCTTCCTAACCTTTTGTTTAAAATAGTGTGGAACATTTTGTCATCTTCGAGTTATATGTGCTATCTATTTTAGTTGTTGCTACTGTTGGTAGTCCTCAAGTGATGCATTTTCTGATATTTGGTACAGTTCTTAGTGATACTGTAGTGCCAGTCCACAATATTCAAAGGATGGTCATCGCCAAAAACCCACAGGCTTCACTCACACAAATCCATTTTTAACTATTGATCTTAGAAAGCGGTTATGTACAGCTGACAGTCAGGGTCAGATTTAGATGAAGAGAGGTCGTAGCTTATTCCACTTGTGAGGCCTCTCCAAATCTCTTATTCTCACGAGTAGAGGAAAATAGAAGAGTGTTAAATTAAACAATTTGAGTAAAGCTGAAGGATGACGGATGTTTAACATTCCACAGTTGATAATTCCTCATCTAAACGACATAAGATGTTTCTGCTAAATACAGTATGTTATTGAGAAAAAAATACATGAATGTTAAAATTTAAAAAAAAAAATCTAAAGAAATCAATGCTGGTATCGCGTTATCGGCTTAAGACAGGATTGTTCTGAAATGGAATGTAAGGAAAGTTACTGAAAAGTTGTTTAGAATCTACAATATGTTATGACAGCATGTCTAAGAAATACCTAAGACAGTGTCAAAAATATTATACACCTTGGCTGGAAGCCTCCTAGATTTTGAGGCCGTAGGCTTCAGCATGCGAAGCCTACACTGAGGCCGTGGGCTTCAGCATGCGAAGCCCTACACTGAGGCCGTGGGCTTCAGCATGCGAAGCCTACACCGAGGCCGTGTGTGGGCTTCAGCATGCGAAGCCTACACTGGAGGCCGTAGGCTTCAGCATGCGAAGCCTACACTGAGGCCGTAGGCTTCAGCATGCGAAGCCTACACTGAGGCCGTAGGCTTCAGCATGCGAAGCCTACACTGAGGCCGTAGGCTTCAGCATGCGAAGCCTCCACACTGAGGCCGTGGGCTTCAGCATGCAGAAGCCACACTGAGGCCGTGGGCTTCAGCATGCGAAGCCTACACTGAGGCCGTGGGCTTCAGCATGCGAAGCCTACACTGAGGCCGTGGGCTTCAGCATGCGAAGCCTACACTGAGGCCGTGGGCTTCAGCATGCGAAGCCTACACTGAGGCCGTGGGCTTCAGCATGCGAAGCCTACACTGAGGCCGTGGGCTTCAGCATGCGGTTTGCCTACACTGAGGCCGTGGGCTTCAGCATGCAGTTTACACTGAGGCCGTGGGCTTCCAGCATGCGAAGCACTATTGAGGCCGTGGGCTTCAGGCATGCGAAGCCTACACTGAGGCCGTGGGCTTCAGCATGAAGCCACATGAGGCCGTGGGCTTCAGCATGCGAAGCCTACACTGAGGCCGTAGGCTTCAGCATGCGAAGCCTACACTGAGGCCGTGGGCTTCAGCATGCGAAGTTTACACTGAGGCCGTAGGCTTCAGCATGCGAAGCCTACACTGAGGCCGTAGGCTTCAGCATGCGAAGCCTACACTGAGGCCGTGGGCTTCAGCATGCGAAGCCTACACTGAGGCCGTGGGCTTCAGCATGCGAAGCCTACATAGATAAACGTGGCACTACTGACCGTTTAGATATTTCTGCATCCATATGAAATTTTCGATCTGATGAGGTTATGGGCAATTCAAAAGTCAATTTTTATGCCTTTTACGTTAACTATGTACTCAATCCATTCACTTTACAAACTTCAGGGACAATTCTGAGAATTATTGGTATTTTAAATCGCCTTTCTCCTAAATGAGTTTTGCATAATATTTGCAATTTATCAATCCCTGGTTTATCAATCACTGCTTTTAATGTGCCAATTACAAAAATGTCATATTATGCATGTAACATATTCTTTATTAAAATTAACCTATTTTATAATGTTTTCTTTTATTTCTGTCATTTGTATTGGATATAAAAAGGGTTGCCAAAATAAGTATGCATGCAGAAGAATACATTACTGATGTAGATGTTTTTAAATCACCTCATGACTTTAATAGGTTTATATCTCTTTCTTGTTTGTGGGTAATCGTAAAAGTTTCTTTTTATATGAACGATGCAAATTTTACAAGTCCAAAACTAGCCGCAGTAATTCAGGCAAAAATATCATGATTTTTCTATTTTAATTTTATGTATTTAATGAATAAATAAGGTCACTGCGAGTTCAACTACAAAAAAACCTGTGGAAATTGCTCTGTTGCATCATTAAATATTTGAGCCTAACAACTTGAAACAAATATTGCAATAACAATCATAATTTTGAATACAGTGATAGGGTACAAACGTACATTTAAAAAATTTGAAATGGAATTTTCACTGAGGACGTTAAACACCGTGAGAACGTTATCACCTCCACTTTGCTGTTTCTCCCTTTCCTTTCCTTTGCTGTTTCTCCCTTTCCTTTCCTTTGCTGTTTCTCCCTTTCCTTTCCTTTGCTGTTTCTCCCTTTCCTTTCCTTAATTCAAACCAAACAGCGTCTCTTATATCTCTATTCTGTCTTTCCTTGCGTTCAAAATGGAATGGTTCATTGTGTGTGTGGTATTGGCAAGATGGAAAGTACGCTCATTACGCGGGAACAAGCAGAAATGTCTTTTTTTTTTTTTTTTTTTTTTTCAAAATCATATTTTCTTTAACAGAAACACCTTTATGTTAACAGTCATCTCGGGATCAATGATTTGTAATGTTATACTCTGTTTGCTTAGATATATACATCATGAGCAGTTCAAATATTGTGTTAATGTTCTCTTATATCTCAGCATTTATACGAGTTATAAAGTATCAAACAGAACAGTTCTTTAGCACTGGCATGGATCAAGAATATTACACATTTTAGCGTACAATTACACGAATAATATCCTTTTGCAGTTATTTGTAAGCATTGTGGCCAGCCATTGATCTCTTGATACT
This sequence comes from Acanthosepion pharaonis, assembly GCA_903632075.3. NCBI lineage: Eukaryota > Metazoa > Mollusca > Cephalopoda > Sepiida > Sepiidae > Acanthosepion > Acanthosepion pharaonis. Next base: position 2,160,959 of record CAHIKZ030000890.1, on the reverse strand, counting down.
GAAATTATAATATCAGTATCACGTATTTAAGTTCAATTCTGTGTTAGCTAGAGTGGAAAATTTGACTAGAATTCTCTTTAGTGCAAGGAATTGGCATCAATAAACCTCATGAATCTTAATCTATAGACAAAGAAAATATTTCTTTGAAGTGAGAAAAAATAGTTTTATTAGCTACTAACTTTATATTTATATTTAATATATAATATTAATGAAAAATAATTGTAGTCATTGCCATAACTTATTTTCTCACTTCTAAGAATTTAAAAACAAACTGAAATTAGACACCTTAAAGTGTTTTAACAAATGACAGAAAATGTGCCAGAAATCCAAAGGCACATTGGAATAGTGAAATATGCCTTTCAAAAGCTAAACATAGTATTAAGAAAAAAGAAAATTTTGTTAGAAACCGTACTGATCTGATGTGTAATATCAATCTTGCTGTGTCAGTGAATGCTGAACAATTTCGACACATGAAGAGGTGACTTTGGACAACATAGATGTAGTTCTACAGAAAGACCCTGAAAATGCTATGGACAGAGCATGTGGGCAACGGGGAGTCTCATGTAAATGGAAGCAAAAAGGGCAGTTAGAATCAGTTGAAATCTCTGGTACACATAACGAGTAAATAGATGTCAGAACAGGGGACAAAACATTGTCTAGAGCTACAAAAGATAGGAAAATGTGCAGAGCCATGATTGCTTATGTGCTGAAGGTGCATAGCACATAAAAAATGTGCAATAGTTGTTGCTATTGGTTAGTTTATTCCTTTTTTTTTTTTTTGTGTGTGTATATATATATATATATATATATATATATATATATATATATAAGTATATAAATATATTTCTTCCACAGGTGTTATAAATACAGTGATCAATGTTATGAGACAGAACTGTAAGTATATATTGGTGAATATACATAATATCCAATGTTGATAGCATGACTTGAAGATTCATACAGTTCTTGCAATTGTCCGGTGTAAATACAATCTGACTGTTCTTTTGTATTCTTGTGGTGACAATTCAAAATTTTGTGTTAAAATTGTTTGTTTATTGTTGCTTAAAATATGAGAATTAACTAATAATATTTATATTGTTTGAAAAACAAAGAAATAAAAAATTGAAGAAATTTAAAAAAAAAAAAAAAAATTTTTTTTTTAAAATTGTTTGGATTTAAATTTGGGTTCAAAAGTAAACAAAATATCAAGTGGGGGGGTTCTTGTACTGCTATTTTTACTGTTTACTCAGATTTGTTGAGTAGATTACTTGCTGTTTCCTCCCTCCTTATTTTGGACTTTTAACATCTCCAACATGCCCTGTGGAATATATATATATATATATATATATATATATATTAAAAAGAGTGCTAAATTATTAATCCAAGATTTCATCAGGGTATTATGATGTGTCCTGAAATTTTGTCTGTTCCTGATTGTTAGCAGCAATTTTCTTTGGGGTTCCTGCTATTTTTACTGTTTACTCTTTTGTTGAAACATTGCTTTTCCTAAAAGGGATAGGAAGATGTTCCTGATTATTACCCATGATTGCCCATTCTGAAGAAAACGGCATATAAAGTTGCCCATTCTGAAGAAAAACGGCATATAAAGTGCGATAGAAATAGGATTGTACACTAAATTTTTGTTTCCTCTATAACCTTGAAGTGTTCTAATTTTGGTGAGAATCATTGCTGTCGTCAAAGGCTGGGGGAAATAAAGTCACCTGCAGAATTGGAGTTAATTAAGAGTTAAAAACATCTATGTTTGATCTCATTTTCTATGCATTTTCCTTTAAAGATTTTATCACAAAAACTATCAAAGCTGTTTTCTAAAAAGACTTTTTTTTTTTTTTTTTTTTAAAAATGTTACCTTTTAAAAACGCTTTCTGAATTATCAGAAAATCTTAGAAACGGTTTCTCAGAGGAAATAATTGTTAAATGGTACGCAACTAATGATGGCCTTCACCCAAATTTCTCCGTGTAAAAGACTGTTAAAGAATAAAATTTATCAAATCAAGTAAAAACAGTGGTTTTAAGTAGGCAAATAAAATGCTGTCTGTCTTTCTAATTTTATTTCCTATCTGAATAACACTATTTACATTCAAACTATTGTACTTATCCTTGTTATCATGTTTTGGCAGTTATACCATCTGGCCTTCATCAGGTGTATATCAATCTGGGTGACCTACAGGAAATTCTGAAATGAACACTTTATTTAATCAACAGGAATAGACTGTTCTTGTTCCGCTGCCTGTCTTTAAGGATATCATTCTTATTTTTCACCTGTTTCCACTGAGTACAAATACACCCTGTCCAACCCAGGGATTCAATTCACAAGTACTATGTCATGAAATTCAATGCTTTTATCCACAAGGCTATTGTATAGGACATTCTCTGTAGTGAACTTGGAGCCTTAAACCTAAGCTGTTAGTATGTTTTCACTGTTGCTGCTGTTGAAGACTCACTGTCATTTGTCTTTATTAGTGGCTCCCATATTGTATTTATTTTTATGCTAGGCCTACTAAGGTCTTCATAGGCTAGCATATGTGCTAATTCCTTCTCTTGTCTCTCTAATGTTCTTCCTTGTCAAATATCTTCATTTCATTCCACAAGGGCTGATAATTATCCCTTTTTCTCCATACATGGTCAGCCATGTCCAATTCCATTGTTTAACCTCTCACTATGGATTTTCAATGTTCCTCCAGCTTTGTTTTTAGGAGTCAGCTTGTTTCACTTTTATATGCTTTGCCACAACTGCAAGGAATTTTATTTATTACCTAAGGTAACTTTGATATATATTTTGGAATGATATATGGATTGAAAATGAATTCAGTAAATATACAAAAATGGAAGGAGTGTGTCTTCTCACTGAACTTATTCAACATATACAGTAAGGCAATTCTAGGAGAATTTGAAGTCCTACCAAGATTTGTTATTGGTGGCCACAATCTTAACATCAGGTATAGAGTTGGCACAGTGTAGATAGCAGACATAGAAAGGAAACTACAAGAACTCCTATGCAAGGTAGTAAAGGAAATCAAGAAGAAAGGACTAAATATCAATTTCAAAAAGATAGAATGCATGATGGTTAGTAAAAGGAACAGGACAACATGCAAATTACAAATTGGAGATACAAAAATCAAACAAGTATAAAAATGTTAATATCTGAGAAGTATTTTAACAGGGGACAGAAAGTATGACCCTGAAAACTGAAGGGGTATTGGGATAGTAAAATATGTCATCCAAAAGTTAAGCAATATATAAAGAAACAAAAAAATTTGTTTGAAACAAGAGTACTCAACTGTTATGGAATATCAGTACTCTTATATGGCAATGAATCTTGGACAATCTCCTCACAAATAAAGAAGACACCTGAAGCAAGTGAAATGTGGCTCTACAGAAACATTCTGAGAATACCATGCTTCGAACATGTGAGCAACCACAAAGTTTTAGAGAAAAGAGGAAACAAAAAAGTACACTTATACTTAACATCGAAAGAGTTTAAATTTGTAGGACATATAACTAGAAGTCTTGAAAAATTTGATACTCACAGGACTGATTAAAGGCAAGTGGAAAACAACATAACCTACCTAGTGAACTTGTAAATGGATAACAGAACAGGGATTAGGAAAGATAGCAAAAACAAACTTTACTAAGCACTACAAAGAAATTGTTTATAGTCATGATCTCCAATGTCCTGCACATAGAAGTTTACTAATGGTGTTAAAAATATTACAGAAATAAGCAATTTTGCAATACTGAAATATGAAGTACATTTTTTTTAGCAATATTTCCTGAATATTAAGCTAATCTAGAAGTAACACCAAGTACATATGCAGTTTATCAAGTTCAATGTAATAAAAAAATTTTTTTTTTTTTTTTTACTAAGTTATAGCACACTAATTGGCAGGAGTGTGACAGCCAGTTTCTTTTTTGAGTCTTCTATCAATACAGTGTCATCTGATAATATCTTAAGAAAACTAGCAGAAGTGATTTTTTTTTTTTTTTTTTTATGTAATAACAATATGGAAATGTTAATGTTGATTAAGATTGATTTGTTTGTTTTTTTTTTTTTTTTTTTTTTTTTTTTTCAGATTATTTAATCTCAGAAAATATTTTTAGTTTGTAAGAATTCTTTGGAGATGATGATTTACTGATAAGTCATATTAATTAGATCATAGCTGATAGAAAAGGTGGATTCACACCTTTTTCCAATAGTATTTTTGTGTAACTACTGGAATTGGGACTCTGCTCTCCAATTAACAATTCCAAGCTGTTGTCCATTACACCACCTGCACATCCAAGCTTACAGCATCTGGTATTCTCAATTCGTCACCCATTTAGGTACTGACTAGGCTGGATGTTGCTTAACTTCGATGACCATATGCAAAACTGGTGTTTCAATGTGATATGGCCATAAGCCTCTAAAGATATATGGAAAACAATATTTTCTCTTACCAATTTGTAACTTTGGATGATTAAAAAAACTTAGATTTGCAAAAAAATTCTTTTGCAGCCTGAATTAGCTGTTGTCAAAATGAAAGCACGTGTGAGAGGGGAACTTCTGATTCAAATTTGCAAAGACAAGGGTTTTTTTTTTTTTTGTTTGACAGTTCATTTAAAAAAGCAAAATGATACATACACATATCCAATGCATGCATATGCATACTACTCACACATATGTACAGGTATGCATGTGCAGGGCCAGTGCAAGGTTCTTGTGCAGGGCCAGTGCAAGGTTCTTGTGCACCCCCCAGAATTTGATACAGACCCCATCTCTACTACATATCAATTTTCATAAGGTAGTATTTATTGTAACCTAATTATGTACAATAATGGATCATATGCAATATAGGTGAACAATTCAGCTAGAAAAATTGAAAATAAATACAATGTATCTAAATATAAAATAGAGATATGTCATAATGGATTATTCCATCTTAAATAAACAATATTTTGTGGCAATTTTTAACATCAACTTTTAATTAACACATTATAAATGATAAAAAAAAAATAGAATTTTATATTGTTCTTTTTTTTTTTTTAGATTTAGCATAAGTAATGCAAATTAACAGATTTGGATAAAAAAAAAGACCCTAAAATGATGTCAAAATCCATGAAAGGTTGTGCTTAATTTGTAAAGTATGCAGGTAGATAAAAGCAAATGATAAGATAGGCTGTACTTTGTGATCTGTGCTGAGTCCCATCCTGGGTAAGACATTAAACTACCTCCGTGTCCAGGGTAAGACATTAAACTACCTCCGTGTCCAGGGTAAGACATTAAACTACCTCCGTGTCCAGGGTAAGACATTAAACTACCTCCGTGTCCAGGGTAAGACATTAAACTACCTCCGTGTCCAGGGTAAGACATTAAACTACCTCCGTGTCCAGGGTAAGACATTAAACTACCTCCAACAGCAAGGCCTCTGATCAGGAGGCTTCAAGGAGTGTAGAACCACCTCTTAATTGCTGATGTTACCAGGTCCACCCTGACCAGGGGTGGTAGCACCTGTTAAGGTCCCAGCTATGGGCAAATAGTTGACCCTGAAACTGAGGTAAAAAAGCATTTTGAAAGTGTAAAAATAGGTTTTAGTACCAGAAATACTTTGTAAAAAAAATTATTACCAGAAATAAATTTATGAACAAAATATATTACCAGCAATGTGTTTTTGAAAATAATATTACCAGGTATACAATTTTGAGGAAAAAAATATTACCAGAAATAGATTTTTGACAAAACAAAAATATTATCAGGAAAAAAAAAAAAAGTTGTCTGCATTAAATGACCCATTGAGGTTGATATGCCATAAAACAAACCAAACCAAACTGCCCGAGTCCCCCAATCAGGCTTGGCCCCCTCCTGATCGAGAAATGGGGTAGTCATCCTATGCATGTATACATTTGCTGAAAACTTGTCACAACAGTTAATTCTTAATGTTTTCTCTTTATCCCATTCTCTTTCTTCTTCCATGTTGTCCTTCTGGTAGTTAGTGATATGACACAACATAACGATTGTTTGCAATATGTTTAGTTGATACACTTTTCTTCAGCAATATCAGAATAGCTTTCCTCCTTTGAACAGAAAGAACCTCTTTCAAGGTCAGATGAACAAACTTTGCAAAGAAAAAATGTTCACAGAAAATAAGACTAAGGATTGTCGCTGCAAAAATCTGTACAATGATAAATGTATTGGAGGTGTTTATTTTGATGCTTCATAATACCGTTAGAAGGTCGGTTATCCAGCAGAGCATAGAATTGCAAAGATTCATAACAATGATACCTTTGTTGAGGTAGGTACCTCCACTAATTTTCAATACCCAGGGTTTAAAATGATTTTTTTTTTATAAATAAAAAGCTTTCATTTTAGCTCTCATTAAAAGCTAAAGCATATAATTTACTATTTCCAGTAAGCGAAATACTCTGTATTTCAAACAGATTATATTGATTGGAATTGATTTTCTTTTTCTTTCTTAAAATAGCTATCACCCTTCTTTTTAGTCACCTCACATTGCAATGTAAGTCTCTGGATTAAAAATTCTTCCGAAAATAAAATTATTTTCTGAAACTTTATTTGAAGAATATTAGCTGACTTAAAGTATAATTAATCTGATTTGAAAAAATATTTACTTTAAGTTTAAAATAACAAATGTATTTTTAAAACCACACAGTAGCTGTGTTTTTAACCGGCATTGCCATGTTTTACATAATTGACGAGGCAATAACAGGTGATGTCATAATGATTGTTGTTCTACAGAGATTTTATCTGTAAAGCATAATTTATGAAAATAATGTGAGCGCCTTTTTTATCTAATTTTTTTAATACTCAGTAATATTAAAAATGTTGAAAAATATTCTCCATGATCCAATTTTAGAAATGTTGTCTTTAAATTTACTATAGTCAATGCTCTTATTTTCTGATAATGTTGTGTATGCTCAACTATACTTTCATTTTGATAAAACTTTCTTTATTTGGGGCCTTTTTTTCATCATGCCATGTTGCTTATTTCAGAAAAAAAATTGGAGGTACCTAATTTGAGGCCATTTCAAGATACTAATAATAGAAAATAAACAAATTTATAATTGCTAGAAAGTTGAAGGATGAACAGCCAATATATGTCACCAAATCAATAGTAGTACAAAAAATGGATGTAAATTGGAAACTGAAAATTAAGGGAAGGACTGTTACCATGTATACTTCCTCTCCATTACTTTTAGTGGCATGAGGCTTTTTGGCAGGGCTGGATTTAGAGGAAGAGAGGCCCTACAGTAGATTCCTCCATATCCCCCATTCTCATGAGTAGAGGAAAATGGAAGAGTTAAACAATTTGATTAAAGCCGATGATGATGATGATTAGTATTTAAAATTACTGAAGGGTTATTTAGATTCTACAATGCATTATGACAACATGTGTAAGAAAGGCCTGTGACAGTGTCAAAAATATTATACACATTGGCTGGAGGTTACCTAGATTTTGAGGCCCTAAGGTTCAGCCTGCTAAGCCTATAGGTAAATTTTGCTTTGGGGTTAGAATGAACAGTTGATTTATCCACACCAAGAAGATTAATGGAAGATAATAATGAGGAAACGCATGGATAAATTTTAACAAAATAAGGAACTTATTTACATGCTTGAAGTTGTGTCAGTAGCTCATTTTAGAAGAATAAAACAAATTTTTAAAGTTTGTAGTTTTAATGAATTGTCATAAAGAGGAAATGTTCATATAACAGTTTAAATGATCTGACACAAAATATTAAAAAATTTTTAAAACAAAGGTAATAGTTCCTTGTTCATATGATTGAATACAGTCAAAAGTAGATGAGATATTTTGAAATACATAGCTTTCTCAGATTGATAAAAGAAACTTCTTTGAAGTGCCATGTGCTTGATTAAAAGGTCGATAATAGGCAAATAATTTTACACTGGTAAGAACTTGAATGCTGGTCATTGATTGTGAGGAACTAAAACAAAAGCTTTCACATGACTTCAAACACTCTTCTCTTTTTAATTTAATGTTTCTTAATTTTTGTATTAAAACGAATTTCACATAGGCTTGCTACTTTCATTTCTTTTTTTTTTTATTGGCTCAACAGGTAATTTCTGTGAAGATGAAGTTTTCATTGATCCAAATGCAATTTCATTTAGGCTCACAAATTTATTTCCATCTTCTCAGCTTGCCAGTCAATCTCTGTGAAGGCAAAGTTTTCATTATTCCAAAGAAAATTTCACATATGCTTGCCAATTCGTTTCAGTCTTTTTCATCAGTCTGCTGAATTTGAAGGGAGTTGGTAAAGGAAGTCATTATTTCGTACTCACTACATTATATCACTTTGTATCTTGTTTCGTAGACATGAACCCATTGTAGCATATTTCTGAACCATGCTTATTACTGTTAATAATTTCCAGGCGTGGAGGCGTAAAAATTATTTTTCTCTAAAACAAAAAAAAAAATTTTTCACTAAAAAATCCAAATATTGTTGATCCACAACAGCACGGAGGTCAGATTTCTACTGTTATGTGTTCAGGGTTGGGGATTATTAAAAAAAAAAAAAGCTCAAATCTTTTCTGTTAATTCACCCCCAAAATAAAAACTTATATTTACTAAAATTCACACTAAATTCTCCCTGAGTGAAGCCCTTCCAGTGCATCGGCCAAAATGTGGGCGACTCTGGTGCGCTATTTCTAAGTGTGGGGTCAGAGATCGCGCCCACCCCGATAAACAAACCAAAAACAGATTTTTTTGTTTTTTTCTTTAAATTGTAAAAAAAATCCTTGTAAGTACCTTGAATATCATCCGCACTTCCGAAATGGGAAGTTAGAGAGTCTTTGATCTTTGGTAGATTTTTTTTTTTTGTTTTATTCTGAGGGTTGGAATTGTTGCGATTGCCAAAAATTTAATAAAAATACTTTGATTAAAAATTTATAACTTGTCGTGAATTAATATTTGCGGTAAGTAACTTTACAATACATTTTGTAGTGAATTTCCAGAAAAGATCCAAGACAGTATCACTTGTTGAATTTTATATTCTAAAGATGCACATAGTTTGTTTTTGTTTTCTTTTTTTTTTTTTTTTTTTTTTTTTCGTAACGTTTTTGTGCTGTGACTTTTTTTTTATACCTGGATTTGATTAATATTCAGTATTCTATTCACTACTGAATTAAATGCATCGACAAGAAAGAAGATTGTTGCAAAAATAGTTATTTGTTGTATAAATGCTGTTTTCACCGTTAGCCTGCAGAAGACTTGAATATTGATATTATTTTGTAAACAAGGTGCTTCAGTTTTTAAATGTGGGTTGATGTGAAGCCTAAATTTTTGAATGCAGATTTTCAGTGGGAATAAACCTCCCCCCCCAAAAAAAACAAATGCTGTCAGTGTATATGTTGAACAATGCTTGGTTAACGGTCGACAAAAGATTTTATTTAAGTAATATAATGTGCAGTCAGTTCTGTTTTCGTCTTTTTACTTCTCATTTTCCAAAGAACTTTCGACCTAGCGAGATTAAATCACGCTAGGTCGGCAGTTCGCCTACCTTTTACAGTTTTTTCTAGACATGCATTTTAAAATCATAAATTAGAATAGATTTTTTAAAAATATTTTTCAAATTTATATATGTATTGTATATTTTTGTTTTAAAAAAAAAAAAAAATTTTTTTTTTTTTTTTTTTTTTTTTTTGAAATGTGCGTTCTTCATTTTATAAACTGACAGAAGTCTAACAACCGATTCCAATCAATAATAATTTGTTTGAAATACACCAGAGTATTTTGCTTAACTGGAAATATTAAATTTATTTTAATCCTTTAACTTTAAAGCTAGAATGAAAGCTTCAAAAAAGATTTTTCATTTTTAAAAAATCATTTTAACCTTCTTAGGCACCTCCACTAATTCGTGATACCAAACAATCGAAAATGGTGGTTTTTGCAGTTAAATACCGTATATATACGCAATCGTTTTAGTCAAGTGTTATGCTGTAGCCATTCAGACAGAATATAGATCGTTATGAAACTTCAAGGACATAAAACGAAATGGATGTTCATTTCTAGATAGTTTCATCATTACATAAATAATAACGACCCATGTTCATTGATTATTGTAATCCCGATTAGAAAACACGACTCTGCATAACTCACAGTCCTGGTAACACATTTTCATGTCTCCTACGATTGGTTGATAAAATCGGATTTTCTATATTAACAAAAAAAAAAAAAAATCTAACCGTCGCTTCTTTGACATTTGATTGGCTTGAATTCATCTCTACCCCCCCCTCTTGCATACACTTTTAATTCCTTTAAGATAAAAACTTATTTTATAACTCTAGAGCATAAAACAATATAAGTTGCTTAAATCTGGATTTAATCTTATTCGAACCGCTTTAACTATCAAACGCAAGCCAGAACGTGAATTCTGTCGCATAATGATTTGACATAACTTTTAAGTTGTATAGTTGTTAAAGCGGTTTGTTTTGTTTTTCACATGGAAATCTAAAAATTGAATTCTACATTTAAATATTTCACTGTTTGTTTGGTTTGGCTTTAAAATAGCATGCAGTGTTATTTTGCATATTCTTTTTCTCCTGAGTTTAAAAAGTATAGCTTATGGGTTTGAATTCCACTTATATTAGAATTGTTCAGCATCCATGATAGATTCAAAATGCTATGATGCAGATTAGAAAATAAAATTACAGGACTCTTAAAATCTCCTCTCTTTTTCTTTCTCTTACACACACACACACACATATATATATATATATATATATATATATATATATATATATATATATATATATATATGGTTATATATATATATAATATATGTATATATATTCAAAACACACAAATGTGTGTGTAGTAAAAAAAAAAATAAATAAATCCAAGAGGATAGAATCCAGGTAGAACTTAATGTCCAGGACAGAGTAAGGATATAATAAAAAGGCTTAAACACTAGTACTCCATGGTCCTAATTTATTACATTGGAATCGTAAATACGATCCAATTTATCAGACCTACAAACTCAAAAAACAAATATATATATGCCTACACCCCCAGACCAATAGAAGACATAAGTTAAAAACATAAAGTAATGATTTTTAATGGGTTACGAGGTGGGGAAAAAATAAGTGAAATTATTTGAAAATATTTAATACAGAGAAATAAACATCAGTTTTGTGTAAACATCTAGCAACCCTAGTTTCCTTGTTGAGTTATTTTCATCAAGAGAATCTGAGAAAATAAAGTATGATTACTTATAAAGTTACAACCAAGTACTCTAAGAAGGTGATAAAAATATATTTTTATTACGAAATTTGAAAAATGAACTAAATACAGAACATTTGAGTTGTCCCTGAACGTTTAGTACAGGATAGAGGATGAAATTACCTAATATGGGACATGCCCAGTATATAAGGGATGTGTAGCAACCCTACTAGGATGCAATGATTTTGCTTTCTGCTTATTCTTGTGTTATATAATGGCATTGGATTGTGCCCTTGTTTTGTTATTGTTGGTTTCCTTTTTAAAGGATTCATACAAATAAAATAAGTTAAGAGTCACACATGTTGCTATTACTGAAGCTGTTATGACCCAACCTGATTTATTAAAAAACATATACCGATAAATTCTACATTCATTAAAACTAGTGGTGATAGAAAAATAAATAAAAATAACAAAAAAAAAAAATTTTACCATCTCCTAAAATTGACAGATAATAAAGATCACCTGGCCATCAAAGCCATAGTTTGAGCAACCAATCAAAGCTTACACAATAAAGAAAGAAAATAAACAAAAGAAATAAACAAGTAATAACTAGTTGACCAAAATTTCACAATGTCTAAAAATAGATAGTTCGACCAACCAATCAGAAAGCTTTCACAGTCTGGATATAAGGTCTTGGGTCAATGAGAAGTGAGCTGGCTTTTAATGCAGATATATATATATATATATATATATATATATATATATACAGATGGAAAAAAAATCAATCAAAAGTCAGTTGATGAATTAATTTTGTCCATTTTCTGATGTTGCAGTCATCATAACTTACCCAAGATGAAATTTGCATGACTAGCTGGTGAACTTGCAAAGCTAAACCATCCTTGCTACATTGAAAAGAAACATACCTTCCTTCACCACATGGTCAAGTGGTAGCTACATTTGGATACATACGTATATTTACTTCCCCCCGCCCCCGGATTCTATCTGTTTCTCTCTATCTCCCTTGTGTGCCAGGTTTTTTTGAACTCATGAAATTTTAACTTTCGCCTTATCCTCCTGTATTATTATATTGTGTTATGTAAAGATTCATTTTCCTTTAATCATTACACAAGGCCAGTATGCACCCGAATCAATTATACTGATATATGAGGGTAATGGACATTGTCATAAGATAAACAATTCATCCATAAATGATGACCTCCTGATTCCCATAAGCTAAAGTTTCTCTTAAGAATTAAGAAGCTATATTCATATGTTTAATTAGAAATGGTTATATTTTTCATTATTGATAAGCTTTATTTTGTCCAGCACAGGTCAGAAGTTAAGTTGAGGGCCAAAGTTATCAGTCTTTTTATTTACATTGACTTACCTGAATTGAAAAGCGCCATTTAGAATCTTGATTTTTACCCATATTTGAACGACGACTCCTGGCATTACCAGGAAAATCCCAAGTACCCTAGCCATCAACCAGGCCTGAATATATTTGTTGGCACAATATAATCTTGAGTGTTTTTAAATTTATTGCATTTTTTTTTTTTTTTTTAAATCATTTCACCCTAAGCAAGGTCATAATGCCATTAGGATACAGGGAGTGAAAAGAGAATAAGAAAACAGTGAGAAGTGAGGGGAAAAACAAAGGTTCAGGGAAGAAAGAAATCAGAAGGGAGATCCATAGGTGAAAAAGAAATTGTTAGAATAGATGGCGCTTGCTTCAATCTAGTTCAACAGTAAAACGATGAGACCTATTTGCATATCTAGTAGCACACTTAAATTGGTGTAGTTGAAGCACTAAAGTAAAAAAGCTCATCAGTCACCATGAAAATATTTGTAGAAAAGACAGAGGGAAGCCAGATCAGGATTGATTACATTGCAGATCCTTTGAATTTTGTCAATCAGCAGGTTGTTAAAATTAGGGAAAGAGTTGCTGCATCTGGAAATTTCTTTACAAAAGTTCCAAATGTGGTGTAGTTTTTCAGTGTGGAAACCAAAAAATAAAAAGTGAATAATTGTATCATACATATAACGGATTTATTCTGTTAGAAATATTTGTCACTATTAGAAATTAATACAATCTCTTTCTTCCTGATTTTCAACATAAAAATAGAATGTTGACATTTTCTCAAACAAATGTTTGATAATATTTGTAAAATTTAGTAGAAGGTTATCAAGTCTTGATATTTTTTTTTCCTCATTGATAACCTTGTGAATAAATTACTCCGCTTTTTAATGCCACGTATTAGAGGTTGCACATTTAATTTCAGATTGTATCATGTTTTTACTGTCATAAAATGACGATCAAAGTTGATGCATTCCATTTAAAGTAAGCATGACACTATTACCATAGATTCCCTTGTGTTGCAATATATGCAAAATTTTCATGTTTAAAAAAAAAACAAAACAAAACTGGCCAATCATAAATAATGCTATCATTTCTACTCTGACTTTAATATTATGCTTAAGTTTCATTGTCTTAGATTGGTAAATAGTCAATGATAGTTTTTGAATATATGCTAAATTTTTTTCAAATGCTAACATGAATTAGGTACATAAATTCAGGCATTTGCTTACTTCCTAAATAAAATCATTATTGAATGAAAGTTTTGACATACTAGAATTTTTTGCAACACTCTAACGCATGTTGAATTCCTCACAGTATTTAGTTATCATTTCCTCTGCCTATTTGAAACTCTCTCTACTGTGTTTATATTTACAGTGCCAGTATTGTGCCTTATATTTTACTAGAATTAAATATATATAAAAACTTCAGGTATGCAAAAAACATATCATTTTTATTAAATAAGTATTTGCTGTTTTAATCATTGTTTTTAAAACAGTGGGAGTATTTTATATGTTAAATAAAATTTAATTTAAAAAAAAAAAAATTAAAATTTATTGTACTAAGCTATGCACCCTAGTAAAACCAACTATACTTCTTACTCCCTTACCTGTTTTCACTTTTCCCCCAAACTTTGGTTTTGATCAGTCAATGTATGGCTATTTTAGAGGGTGTGACAGACTAATGGAATTTTATATATCGGTCAGTTATGTGCCATGCATGATACACACTTAGTCGATCATGTATCTTTCGATACATGACTGACGAGGCAGATTTTTTTTCCCCCGTAGTAGGTTGCCATTTCTTTCTGTGGTAGACCAGTTGCCATCCAAGGCTATAGAACCCAGTCTGTCCTGCTGTTTACCTATAGCTGGGGGAGAAGAGGATTCATCTCTTTCCCAAGAGTATGAATTTTATATATGGATTTGTTTTATGTATCTTATCTGTGTTATGGCACAGCCCAAGTAAAAAAAAAAAAAAAAAAACAAAATTGATTAAAAAGATAAAAGCAAAAAATAAAAACAAATAAGAAAAATAAACATGTGAACTCTATTTGAAGAGAGATAATGTCACCCCCCCCTACCACAATTGGATTTGCAAGAGTTATGTTAGATGCCAGTTCAAGATTTGCATAAACTACAAGAACTGGAAAAAAAAAAAAAAAAAAAAACTGGACCACACGAAGTAAAGATATGGAAATGAAGTTAGTCTTACCACACTACCTTTTGCCTTCCAAGTCAGAGTAAAAAGAAATGAGGAATCTGTTCCAAAGTATATTGGACTATCTTCAATGTAGTGCAATGGTTAGCAAGCTTGTCTCACTTGATCAATTACAACTGAATAGTGAGTTTGATAATGAGTGCTCCATATTTACGACCTTGTGCCACATCAACAGTATGCTTAGAAAGTCATCATATTGGACTATCTTAGACCCACCAATTCGGAAAAAAAAAAGTACAGGAATTGTTTCATCTTTTTAAAAACCAATGAGAATAGTTATTTGTCACTGTCCAGCGACAACTGAACTTGCTACAATATTAGAGGATTGATAAGCATCTTGTTTGTAATAAATAAAATAAAATTGAAATTATTCACTAAATATTTTTAAAAAGGATAAAAATCTCATTGGTTACTCAGTTATCTTTGGGGCAATTTTTATATAAATCTTAGTTTGTCTTTGTTCCCAAACAGCCTGTATGGGTAGCTCATCATGATGTGATGGTTAGCAAGCTGATCTTGCTGTTCATTGTTAGTCGTGTGTTTGAATTACACTGTGTGGCCCATGTTTGTTTCTTTGTGTCCAATCTAAGCTAAATTTATTAAATAGCAGCCTGTATGTTGAATGGCTGTGACTCTATGGTTAAACTTTAGTAGCTAACTAAGCTGACCATGATTATTTTTAAAATTTTTTGTCTGGACTTTAGCTGGTTAATTTAGAAAAGTATTATAAAGTATAAAAACAACAAAAATATTGACTTTTTTTTCTTTTCAATTAAAAGTGAAGTATGGGCTTGTCATAGACTGAATTTGAGGCAAATAATCCTGTGAGACTGACAAATTATATGGCTGTTGAGTGTTGAAGATTATTAAAATACGCTGACAATATTTGTACCAGTGATTTCTTTTTTATTTTTTATTTTTATTGCATGTGTCAGTTTTCTTGGATATGTGAGATTTAACAATTTTTTTTTTTGTTATCAGGCCAAAAATACCATTTTTGAAAGAAACTGATGAGTCAGTATCCAGGGACAGACATCTAAACAAGACTGATAATTATTTCGCAATAGTTTACTTCATTTTTTTATTTTACTTTTTATTTATTTTATTTTATTTTATTTTTTTGTGTGTGTGTATATACATATATTAAAGAAAATGCAAAATTTATACATCGGTATTATGATTGAGCTGTCTGTTGCAAGCCAATGATGAAGTTATATTAGCAATTTTTCTTTTCGGATGTCTGTGATTATGACTCTCCATGACTTCCTGTTCTTAGTTACTCTAAGAAGCACTTGCTCTTTACCATCCCTCTTTGTCATTTTGATTCTTGTACTGCTATCTATTTACTTGGATTCATTGAGTAGGTTATTTGTTTTTTTTCTGCTTTTTCTCTTCCCTTCAATATGCCCTGTGAGTGTTAAATTCTCCAAGCCTTCTTTTATAAAGATGTGGCCTAAAATTTTGACTTTTTTCTGATTACTAGCAGCAGTTTCCTAGTAATTCTTATTTTCAAAACTTCTTAGTATCTCGTATGCTGTCTATTCTCAGCATATGGCAATAGAACCACGTTTCTATTGCTTCAAGCCATATAGAATAGTAGACATTGTGTAGCAGTCCAGCATTATTTTTTCTTCTTTCTAAGGACCTTTTTAGACTCCTTAATAACATTGACATATTTGAGAAGGATATTAGAATAATCCAGAACTTATACTGGTAGCAAACCACCTATATATGGATAGAAAATAGATTCAGTAAATATACAGAAATAGAATGCAGTGTAAGACAAAGATGTCTTCTTACCAGACTTATTCAAACTTTACAGTAAGGCAATTCTGAGGGACCTAGAAGTTCTACCAGGATTTATTATTGGTGGCCACAATATTAACAAAATAAGATATGCAGATAATACAGTGTTGATGGCAGACATGGAACGGGAATTACAAGAACTCTTACAGAAGGTAGTGAATGAAAGTGAGAAAGAAAGGAATAATCAATTGCAAGAAGATAGAATGTGTGGGTTGTTAGCAGAAGGAACAGTGCAACATGCAAATTATAAATTGGAGATAACAAAATTAAGCAAAGACAACAAAAGTATGACCCTGAAATAGAGATTCTAGTATACCCTGTTATTTTGGCCAATAGAAGAAATGGATTAAACACACTAATATATATATATATATATATATATATATATATATATATATATATATATATTTAAAAAAAAAACACCACTTTAAGGTACCATTATAATAATTTATTTCACCAGAGCCCTTTTTAAAGGATGCTGGATCATCAGATAGCACTTCCAAATATATATATATATATATATATATATATATATCATCCTATAAGTTCTGTCCGAATTTTGAATAAAAAGAAAACAAGTGACCAAATTTTACTTTTAATTACAGATTCAATCAACAATGTATTTTCCCTGATTATCTATGACTTCCTTCCATCTATTAACAAGCTTACTAATTCCATTACTGTAAAATTCTTTTGGCTTTGATTTGAAGAACTCACAAATGTCAGTTTTAACCTCTTACAAAAGCTGTTTCTTCCAAATGATTCTGTAAGCTACGAAACAAATGGTAGTCTGAAGGAGCAAGATCAGGAGAATAAGGTGAATGAGGAATTTTCTCCCAACCAAGTTCTTCGATCTTTTGTTATTTTGTGATTCTTGCTGTGTGGGGTCGCGCATTGTCCTGATGAAACATCACCTCTTTTCGATTCACTAGAGGTCTTTTTTTCCTCAAAGCTTGGTTCAAATGCTCTAATTGCTGACAGTATATTTGAGCATTAATTGTTACATTAGGTGGTAAGAATTCAAAGTGGATTATTCCTTGGCAATCCCACCAGATTGAAAGAAGAACCTTTTGCCCATGAAGTTCCCTTCTCGGTTGTGGCTGGGGTCCTTCCCCTTTACCAAGCCACTGTCTATGATGCTTAGCATTTCAATAAAAGATCCATTTTCCATCGCCAGTCACAAGTCTATCCAAAAAAGGTGAAACAAGTTGGTGAGAATGGAGAGAAGAGCAGATGTCAACTCGGGATTTGAGGTTGTTTTCAGACAATTCATGAAGCACCCATTTTCCAAGTTTAGGAACTTTTCCAAGTTGTTGAAGATGACAATGAACAGTTGTATGGTTTGAACTGAGAACCACTGCCAATTTCTCAACTGATAAAGCAGGATTTTCTTCAAGGGCTGCTTCAAGAAGCTTTTCATCAAACTCAACTGGACGTCCGGTTCAATCTTCATATTCAAGGGTGAAATCTCCACCTCTGAATTTTGCAAACCATCTTCTGCAAGTTCTTTCATTCACACATTCCTCTCGATAAACTGAGTGAATGTTTCTAGCCGCTTCGGCTGCTGAGTTTCCTTTCTTGAACTCATAAAGTATTATGTGCCTCAAATGATTCTTGGGTACTTCCCTGTTAGCAGGGTTTTAATCAAACAAAATTTAATTTTATTGTTCTCTGAAATAAAATTTGATCAGTTTAAATGCATCTAAACATAAAAATAATGTTCAGCTCCATTAGACATTATAAAATGCTCTTTAAATTTTGTTCATTTTAAAAAAAGGTAAAATTCAGACAGAACTTATGGGATGACCTGAGATTATATATATATATATATATATATATATATATATATATATATATATATATATATATATATATATATAGTTGTATATTGAACTTGGCTTTCATTTTTTCACGCTGATAACCATTATACTACCCACACATCCTTTTGTTTTGGTGATTACTAATCTATTTTTAAGGATCTTTCTTTTTGTGATAGTTCAGTGATTTGCAACCACCATAACACGGCACACTAGTTTGCCGCAAAATATTGTAATGGCATACAAGTGTGTGAGTAGTAACGATGTAGTGTTAGTATTTGAATAAATAAGTATTAAACTTTTTCAAATAATTCTTTTCACTATTTCCTCAATTATGTTAATTTAAATACTTTGCTTTAATATTCATTTTTTTTTAAAAGTATTTTTTAATTTAACTTTTTAAAATTTTTATTCTTAAATGAATATTAACCATTTTTTTCCATATAATTTTAAACACCAGACAGTTTTCACACTAAATAAGCTGCACATATAGTTGAATAGAAACATTGAAATAAAGTTCCTATTTGTTTTTTTTGTTTTTGTCTTAAATCTATGGTTTTATTTCATAACATTTAAATATATAACCTTTAAATATTTTGCTAAGTGTGCTGTGATACTTTTATTGGCTCCTAGGTTTTCTATTGCTTAAAATGGTTGGGAAACACTGCTATATTAAATGGTGTGTCTTGGAAAAGGCCAAATGATACAATTCCTTAAGCAATTTTGAATATTTTGCCATTTTCATTAGAAATGTATTTAAATGATATTGAATGATCTTTCTCAACGTAAAAAGTCACCTCAATAATTTAGATGTTGTTGCAAAGAAAGAACCTTTCCTTAAAATAACATTTGACATACTTGAAAGTAAATATTTATCAAAACTGCTATTCAATGAAACCAATATACATTAGTAAGAACAAATGAATGGTCATCTGTGCAACTGATTATGCAGACATGTTCTCTAAGAAGCCTATTGCTTTTTTTTGTCATTATAGTCATTAATCAAATATGATTGATCTGGTTAATAGCATATTAACTACTTATGGGTCATTTAATGCCAGAATTTAATTTTCTTGGGAGATCTGGAGTAATAAAAATGTTGTTCTACTTCCACAATTGAATACATGGTATCTAGTACATGTTTGTGTAGACATGATTACTAAAGGCAGTGATATGTAGTTTTGTTGAAGTTGTTTTTTGGAATACAATTTCTTTTTTTTTTTTTTTTTTTTTTTTTAGAAATTATAGAATATTATATGGACTAGTGTCATGAAAATTGGTTGTTTGGTTTTGTTTGGCAACATATCAACCTTTAATGCTGAAATCTAAATATGACATACCTTTATGCTTTCAGGGTAAAGGTATGTTTTTTTTTTTAAAAATATATATTTTGTAGATCATAGAATAGTTTTACTATAAAAATGTATTTTTATATTTTTAGTGTCACATTGTCATTTTGCTATAAAAAATATATTGTTGGTCATTTTATTATAAAAATATATTGTTGAATTTTTTTGTTTGGGGGGTTCATTATTTGCCCATAGCTGGGACCAGTAACATGTGCTACCATCCTGGGTCAGGGTGGATCTGGAAACAACAACAACAACTAAGAGGTGGTTCCATGCCATTAATCAAACACCAATGTTTGGCAGGAATGAGAGATTGCTTATTCCAACTTTAAAAAGAAAAGAATAAATGAAATTGAAACTGATATCTTGCTCTTGCAGCTTTACAAACCAATTAAACTTAGTGACACGGTTTGTAATGATAATGGGATTTTGTAGATGGACATTGATGCAAAAAAAAAAAAATCTCTAGAAGACCTAGATCTGTTTATCATAAGTATGACTGAATTTAAGTTTCCATAAACATAGTGATGTTGTTGTGATGTCATTTGTTTACATTTGTTATGCCATGAGCAGATATGAATGTACATGAGAGGTTCATGGAAGATTAAAGTTTAAATACAGTAAATTCGACCTTGCTAACCAAACACGCCTCTGTGGCCAAATCGGTAAAGGCACGTCAAGCTAAATGACGGTTTTGTATAGGATACAGGTTCGAAACCTGTTGGAGGGTGAATATTTTCTCTGAAAATTTCTCAGACATTCGGGCCGGTAAATGTTTTTTAATACTGTTTATTATAAACTTAAACATTTGTATCTATAAAAAGAATGTATAAACATAAAAATGTCTTGAAATAATTGTCGGATTTTGTCCATTTCATAATGTGACGTAGTACATGTAGTTTCTTGTGAAAGTCTGGCCGTGAACTTGCCAATAATTTCTAACTTAAGCTGAGAGGAGGTGGGGGAAGAGCAATTTGTTAATATGGAAATAATGTTGCTAGCATCAGGACAGTTAATTTTGATTGAAATACATTACCAGTATGTATGTCATATGCGCATTTTAAATTCCATTGCAAATAGCTTGTTCTTGTCGGGAATTGTTCATGCTAGATGACTCAAAGGAAAGAGTGAAAAATAAAAATGGATTGAAATGTCTCATTTTCTTTTTCTTTTTTTTTGTCTGTAATTGTGTAATAAAAGCTACAATGAAAGAAAAATCATATTCCACTCATTGGATTAATGGTAAAATATTGATTAAAATGCCGTCCTGGGTAAGATGATAAACTACGTCCAACAGCAAGGCCTCTGATCAGGAGGTTTTGAGAAGCATGGAACCACCTCTTAATTGCTGGTGTTCTCAGGTTCATCCTGACTTCGGCTGGTAGCACCTGTTAGAGGTCCCAACTATGGGTAAATAGTTAACCCCCAAACTGGGGTCAAAACACTATGAAAGTGCAAAAATAGATTTTAATACCACAAATTCTTTGTTTAAAAAACAATTACTACCAGCAATATATTTTTTGGAAAAAAAAAGATATTACCAGCTATACATTTTTGAAGAAAAAATTTACCATAAATAAAAATTGTCGGCATTAAATAACCCATTGAGGTTGTTATGCCATCAAACAAACCAAACATTGGTTAAAATAGTAGTAAAAGATTGGTAAAATGATATATCTGCTATTTTTATTTCATTTATTTTTCTCATTTTAATTTATTTTATTAATTGCTAGGCTTTCTGTGCTAGGTATGTTTGGTTTAAACTAGGCATAATATATTGATTCCATCTTCGATATTGTTAGGTCTACTGCTAGGAAAGTTGGTTCCTTAAGACACAAGAGGTTACTGAGTGTTAGAGAATATGAGGAAAAATACTATTAATGAGAGAGACCAATAAAAAGAACAAGAATTAAGACAGAAGATAATGATTGACATTCTCTTTAGATTTTTGAAGATCAAAGTTGACTAAGAAGCTAGAAAAGTTCCACAAGTGAAAAGTGCAAATGAAGAAACTGTTAGCATATAACTCACAGTTGTATATATCCATTTCAAATATAAAGTAATGAGATTTTGCCACCAATCTGGGACTGCACTTAAATTCATGAAGTCTAGGTACCATAGAGGAAAGTAATATTTATTTTGAATAATACAAATATGTGTTACAAGGCCAAAACATCCTACAGTATTCCTTACACAAAACAATGCATTCTTACTTACCATTCTTCTTACAGCCACCATAATACCTCAGTCTCTATGAAATCCTAACTAGTTCCCATATATACAATTTGCCATGAAAGTAAAGGGTGTTCCAATAACTTGGATTGATTTTAAATGTGAATTAAGTTTAAGCATCTAATGATTTTTTTTTTTTTTTTTTTTTTTTTTTTTCAGATTTAACAACTTAAATCTTTGGCAATTTCAAAGATTAACAATCAAACATGTTAAAGTTATCAAAGCTTATTATGGAAATGGATGTTCAAACAGAAATGCATTTCATGTACTTCACAATGTTTTTGGTCAACATAATCGACCAACCAAGAGTGAAATTGGAAACTGTGTAATGTTGTTGCAGAGAGGTTCAATTCCTGCGCATGATGATGAATAGAGGTATCTGGATTTTTGGCCACGTTCTCATGCACTGCAGCAATGTTTGCAGCGGAACAGTATAAACAAGCACACAATGGTGTTTTTGCATCTGCCACTGACCCAGTTTGTTTGAATTTATGAACAATTTTTCCAATTGCACTTTTGAAACTTTAACATGTTTGATTGTAAATCTTTCCATGGTTGAAATTGCCAAAGACTTAAGTTATTAAATCTGAAAGAAAAAAAAAAATCATTAGATGCTTAAACTTAATTCACGTTTAAAATTGGTCCAAGTTATTGGAACACCCTTTATTTATAGAAAAGTACGGGGAATCTGTTACAGTGGTGGGAAAGTGGCTTGAAGCCAAGATGCCAGGTCAGGACCAATAACATTGTGGATTCTCCTTTGGATTTTATCAAGAATCTCTAAATGCATAGCAAGAGCACCAGACCAGTGTGGCAACAATATTCAAAGCAAGGATGAATAGTAGGCTTACAAATATGCAAGATAGATTCTGGCAAGAAAAATTGTACCAAATTTCTTAGCAGCAGACCTATCAATATCTAAGATGGAATCAATGTATCATGGCCTGTTTAGCACATATGCATAATAGGCAACTATTGAAGGTTTCTCGGTCGGATAAATTGTTTTAGTACATGATAATTTTGTATTTGTATAATTGAAGAGACCTTGTGTAAGATTAATAATACAGATCAGAAAAAAATTCTTATCAGATATAATGCTATACAAAAGGAGTATAGTGAAAGGTTCTACTAGAAAAGTGGTTCTCAATCTTTTTTGCCCAATGCACCCTTTTCACCATAAGTTAAGATGTCATTCCCCACCTTTAAAAGATTGTCCAATTTGAAAGGTTCATTCCAAATAATATGCATATATTATTGAAAATCTTCATTGTTTTCCATATTAGTACATAGACATTTATAATATTTTTTATTATAGAGTAGTTTTATAATTAGCAATAAAAAATGTTGGATTTATAAACTTGAATACATGTACAGTAATTTATTTTAATTCATAATTAATTATCCAATAAATATACTGAAGCATATTTCAATAAGAAAAAAAGTTGAATAGAATGCCAGGGTATTGTAATTCAATAAACAAAATTATGTAAATAAAAAAACTAAAAAAAGATTTCCACACATCCAAGCTTAAAACACTTGGTATTCTCAAGTAGTCACCCATCTAGGTACTGACCAAGCTTGGTATTGCTTAACTTCGGTGTAGTATACTTCATTAAGCAAAAAGTTCAGTAGAATGCCAAGTTATTGTAATTCAAACAATTCGGTAAATAAAAAAATAAGAAAAAGTAAGATTTTTGCACATCCAGTCTTATGGTACCTGGTATTCCCAAGTAGTTACCCATCTAGCTACTAATGTTGCTTAATTTCGGTGATCATATGGGAACTAGTATTTCAACATGATCTGGCCATATGCCTTGCATAAGTAGTGTGAGAGAATTGGTACACACACACACACACACAAAAAATCTCTATACAAGTCTAATGAGTAAAACAGTGGTGCACAGTCCAATAGGCAAATCAGTTCCACAAATGCTATCATCATTCCTCAATCTCAGGTAAGCAACTTCTCTTGCCAAAAACGAGTCTCCCCTTTGAATGAACATACTGTGCTTTTATGCATCTGACCAGCCATCACTCAGCCAATTAGTGCCCAGAACCAGCCAATAAAAATAGCTACAAGCAACGCCACCACTTCCATGCACACAAAGTGCTGTCCAATTCACCTTCAGTCTGAAGCTTGCTAATTCACTGTCTTCATGCTCCATTGCAAAATATACAAGCGACTCTGGCCCTTTTGGGTCACAAAGGTAAGTCTCTACTACAAGTACTGTCATAAAAAAAAAAAATCTCTGAAAGACTTGCTCACCTATTAATAGTGAAGAGGTTAAGTAAAAGTGCAGAGGCTATGATTTAAGTGCTAAATGTAATACTGTTATAATTGTGTGATATTTAGTAACTGGCAGCTATTACCTTTCTAATATCAGCTGCTGATGTTAGCAAGAGAGCAGAAGAACCCTGTGGGTTTTCTGAAAATGTCTTGAAAGACTTGGATTTAGTCATGATATTCAAAGCTAGAAGGTTTTCTTTTAGTTAGATCTATGAAAGTCACAGCATGCTATCAATATCTATACTAAATATAAACATATTCAGTTCTTTCCTTGCTATCTATGACTTTAGTTACATTACCATTTGGCTGTCATATTCAAAGATTCTCTTAAAGTTTTCTGGCAATAGTAGAAGCAGTTCAAGTTTGTCTATTAAGCCAATCAAGTGGGTATTTCTGAATAAATGATTTTTTATTTTTTATCATTCAGAACTATAACAAAATACATTTAATTTTTCACACACAGTCATTTTACAGCTTCTACTTGGTGATAGATTTTTTTTTTTTTTTTTTTTCTGCCTTTCATCCACAACTCAAAACCTTTCCATTCTATAGAGTTTTTATTTCTAGTTTATTGTATTATTTATTTATTTATTTATTTATTTTTTTTTTATCTCGGATCTTTTATTTCATGGATGGTTACAAGCTTGATGCTGGGATACCAAAATGAAATGGTAACCACAAAAATAAAATAGTTAAAACATTAGCATTCTAGTAAGTTCAAGAGGCTGATAAGAGTGTATAAAAATGCTTCTTGGACTCACCTTCATAGTAAACAAATAAAAAAAGTATCTATCTAAAATTCTGTGACATGTGTATGTATAACAGATATATGCACACACATGTCTATAAAATGCATGTCTAAATTTATGTCTTTGTTAATACACTTAATCCCTTGCTTTTCTGTAGATTACATAGGTCAAACATGCAGTAAAAATTTCAGATTAATTAATAATTGCAAATCAGCTTATATATTTATTTATTCACTCTGTTATAACAGCTTATCCATAAACATATATTATTAATCTCATTGGTGCATATATAATAAACACACGCACACTTAAAAATTTGTATCTATACTTGAGTATAAAACTTTATTATAATTCACTGTTGCATTATTTAATTGCATTTCCATGTAATTACAGTATAACTGAATTTTGAATTTCACCAACTGACTGGTTATTGATCTTTTTAGATCATTGCCAACTTTAATGTATCAAAATCCAAACTTTTATGTTCAAAATTTAATCTGCTGTGATCATTAAAATTCTTTCTAAATGAATTTTCTCAGTAAGCAATATATTGTACAGAACTATCATTAATATTTCAAAGATTTTATTTAATTTTTTTTTTTTTTAAGATAGACTTTTGAATTTTATAAATTGTCATTTGAAATTTTTTTTAATCATTTCACCTCAAGCAAGGTGATAATGCCACTAGGACCCACGGGGTTACATTGATTTTATTTTGTTTTACAGCATATCAGCCTTAATGGGTTATTTAATGCTGAGAAGATTTTTAGGATAGGTTTATATGAATAGAATATGTATTCTTGTAAGAAATCAGTTTGTAGATCAGGTTTCATTGATGTATTTTTGTAAAAAGGGTTTTTGTTGAGTCAAATGTATTGCTGGTATTTTTACTATAAAAATCTCTTTATACTTTCATAGTGTTTTGACCCCATTTTGGGGGTTCACTATTTGCCCATAGCTGGGACCCCAACAGGTGCTACCACCTTGGGTTAAGGTGGACCTCAGAACACAACAGCAACATAGGTGGTTCCATGCTCCTCAAAACCTCCCAATCAGAAGCCTTCCAAGGTGTTAACTGTCTAATTACTGACCAGGCTCGATGTTGCTTAACATCAGTGATTGTATATGGTGGCTGTCAAAGAGGAAAGCTTATCAGAAAAATTGCCTTGAAAATACTTGTAGAAAAGGTTGAGAGAAGCCACATCACATTGGAGAGAAAGTCACTAAAAGTGAGATGCCAGGTCAGGATTGATTACATAACAAATCCTTCTTTGAATCACTGGTTAAAAAACACTTTTTCAAATGCCAGCTGTTTTTTTTTTATTATTAAATAGTTTCAACTACTGTTCTTTTATTTCTAGTTAAAATAAATGTATAAAATATTTCAATATAGCATAAATATATACACAAAATCTCTGCAGTTCTGATCATACCTTAGATGAAAATAGATTAACCTATATACAAATCTAATACAGATTCTTATATATTGGGTTGTCTTCTATGTGCCATGTCCTTTTAGGACATTATTGATCATGGCTCTCCACAATTTCCTGTTCTTTGTAGCTTTTAATAAATTTTGTCAATTCTCCTAAACCTTATTCCAGCATCCATTTACTAGAGCTCACTAGGTAGGTTATGCATTGTTTTCCTCTTTCCTTCTGGTTTTCAGTCTATCCTGTGAGTATCAAATTTTCCAAACCGCATTTCCACATGATGTGCACTAAAAATTTCAACTGTCTCTTCCTCATGTTAAGTACAAGTGTACATTCTGTTTCTATTTTTTATAAAATGTTCGATCCATATTTGCAACATCCTTCTGTAGAACCACATTTCTGTTGCTTAAAGTCTTTTCATCTCTGATGAGATTGTGCAGCATTCAGTATTATATAGGAGGATTGATATTACATAACAGTTCAGTACTTTTTTTCTTTGTTTCTAACAGAATATTTCTATTTAATACTTTGCTGAGCTTTTGGAAGGCAACTTTCACTATGCCAATGTGTCTTCGGATTTCAGTGTCACTATACTTTCCCAAATGTCAACTGATTTTGTTTTTGCTGTGAAACAGTTTCAACTACTGTTTTATTTCTTGTTAAAATGGATGTATAAAATACTTCACTATAGCATAAATATTTACACACACACACATATATATATATATATATATATATATATATATATATACACACACACACACACAATCCTTGCAGTTCTGATCATCCCTTAGATGAAGAGAGATTAATCTATATACCAATCTAATACAAATTCCTATATTGTCAGATAATTTTTTTTTTGTCCAATGTTATTTGAATTAACAATATTTTTGCCATAGTTTTCTTTGAAGGTCTTTTCTTCTATAACTATTGTTGTATATCATTGATTGATTTATTAAAATTGTTTATGAATAATTAGATTAAAATAATTAAAAAACATACAAATTAATTTTTCTGACAAACCAATAGGCAGACACTTTTCTGTATTTATTTGCATCTGTATGTGTATTTTATTGATATACACATGGGCATAAACATTCTATGTGTGCATAAACATCGAATGGTTTTATGGTTACAGACCAGCTCACTTTGGTTATAGACTGAGAAAAGCTGCATGCTAATTGCAACATTTCGTCATCTTGCTCCAGAAAGGTATCTGACTTATCACTATCAGACCAAAAATGGAGTATTGCTGCCCCATCTTGTACAGAGTTGCCCAATCCTCACTTTCCAGCCTTGACAGAGTTCAAAGCATTTATGTGGCTTGTATCACACCTCACCATTATATATATATATATATATATATATATATATATATATATATATATCTACTATCTATATTTCTCATGTTGTCTGTCTGTGTGTGTGTTGTGGGCGTTGTTACCTCACCCAGGCCGCATTTCTCACCTGATTTCGATGCGGTTTTAAACACAAGTTTGCAAATGGCTGCCGTAAGGACATGACAGAGCCTGATTTTTGAGTTCAGAATCAGGTTCCGAAAAAATCGATAATCGAAAAAATCGATAATTGAAAAAATTCTGCTTACAGAAGGAATGATCACATTTCAACCAAATTTGACACCCTCTAAGAGTCTACCATTAAAAGTGTTGTCCAGAAGTTTAATGACTACGGACCCCTAAACAGTGTGGAAAATCGATAAAACCCAAAAACCGATACGCCCAGATTGTGTCTGAACTGCATGTCAGTTTTTAGCAAAAACCGAGCAGATTTATGAAGAGGCCATTGGGAGTCATCATGTGAAGTTTCAACTCTGTTTGGGGGTGGGGGGGTGCTCAGAGTGCAAATTGACAATAGGTCAACCCTTAATGTTTTGTCCGTTTTTTTAAAGCTGATCGTATTGTGTTTATTTTGTTTAGTTCTTTTTTCGTAACAGATTTAATGTTTACTTTAGAGCTTAGAAAAAGTTGGCAGTGTGATATAGGCAAGAAGTAAGGCATGTAACAACATCAGCATGGCAAAGGGCACTCCTCTAAAGGCAAGGAAGGGCAAAAATATTTTAAGTCAAGTGATAGCGATTGTTGTATTAGTTGTAGTATTTTTGAATCAAGCATGGGCAATGCTGCTAGTATATATATATATATATATATATATATATATATATATATATATATATATATATATATATATATATATATATATGTGTAATGTCAAAATTGTCCAATTGTTAGAGTAAAATCTGAAATATTGTATCTTGGAAATGATTAGATATCTAACTGGAGTTCTCTGAGGTTTTTTTTTTTTGTTTTTTTTCTATAACACTATTGGACTCTACTTACATACTTTGAGCAATAAGGATGTATAATTACTCTCCAAGCTTAACAGGAGAATTATGATGAAATTGATCATAATCAAATATGACATGTTCATCGCTAACTAACTATAGCTAAGGAATAGAAGCTCATGAAGTATTGAAATAAAGTTGAATTGTATAAGGATCATTTTCCAACTTATTCAAGATGTTCTTTGCCCTCTCTAACCTAACTTTCTAGCCTGGAGTAACACGGTGCCTCTCAGGTTTCACATACAATTTTATTTTCAAGTCTTTTTTTCACTGCTCTTTGGACTGCCATAGCTGAAACTCCTCTCATATGTACCAAATGTCTTATGGATTGAGTTGGATCTTTTCTAATTGATCTCTTTAGTTCCAAGTTGAAATGATGATCTCTCTACTGTTCCCTCTTTTTTTAAACTTACTCACCATTCTCTTGATGGTTCTTGAATGGACTTTGAAGATAAAAGCCAGAGTATGACTGTTGGTAGGCTTGAATGATCTTTTTCCTCTCACCATTGCCCAGTTAGGAAGACATAGTGGGAGTGACACAAAACAATTTTAACTGGTTCTCTTTCTAGCTGAATAAGTCAAAGGATTTTTCAGTGATTCTTATGACAAATGGTGTCAAGATGGCTAAACGTCTTATCTGAAAGCCTGGAACAAAGAAACTCAATTTGTTTAGTGGTTTTTAGATGAACAATTTTACTGTTTCAACTGGTGTGTGTGTATATATATATATATATATATATATATATATATATGTATGTATGAGAAAGAGTTTTAGTACTAAACCATCTAAATAGTATTTAAAAAAACAATGTTTTATTAATCAAAATGTCGTATATGAAAGTATCATCTCTATTAAAAATGGAAATTTTAAGGTACCTTTCATCCAACACTTTGTCAGAAGAATAATCGTCAGAATTAAGAAAAATCACTGAAAGGAAACAACTCTCCTTGCAATAGAATTAAGAGACAAGGGGTAGGGAAAAGAAAAATTTAAAGTTACCCAGAAGACAGACTCGCCGAAGTGTGCCAGTTTGTTTCAGCTCCCTCTGATAACAGTCACCTCTAAGAGGTTAAGATGATCTTTTGCCCCTGCCCTGAGCAGCACAGATACAAACTCTGCTGAATAATTGGACTCACAAGTGACAGAACTTAATAAATGCCCAATTTAAAAAAAAAATTATCAGTGGTGGACTCACTTTTGAACTCTTGTTTGTTTGTGTGTGTATATATATATATATATATATATATATATATATATATATATATATATATATATATATCATAGTCTACTCTTTGATTTATGATGAGGGTCAAGCAAATCAGTTTCAGGAAACCGACACCGCACATGAGATTTGATTATAGTTGTGAAGGTTTCGTGCCGGACCATCCACACTTTTTGAAAGGAACGAATACAGAGACCTGGTGCACAGGGTGCCACAAGGTTCCCAAACGACCCTCTGCAGGTTTTGAATTCAGAGTTGTCCTTCTCCTAGACCAGTTGCCATCCAAGGCTATAGAACCCAGTCTGTCCTGCTATTTTACCCATAGCTAGAGGAAGAGGATTCATACCTTTCCCAAGGGTATTAGCACGTAAGTGAATGTAATGGATTCGACAATCCAAGTCGTTATCCATTACTCCACCGTGTGTGTGTGTGTGTATATATATATATATATATATAGTTAACAAAAATCTTGGTAATCCATATGGATAATCCCAAGGAGGATGAAATCCTGAGAGTTCAATGTTAAGTCGGAACAAATAATTTAATTTAAAGAAAAACAGACCATTTTAAGGCTCCACTTGTAATAATTTATTTTACCAGAGAATTTTAAAAAATATATAGTTTTAAGGTATGAGAGATATATATATATATATAATTTTAAGGTATGCTATATTTATAGATAAGTGCTAAATTTTTAATCCCTATTTATAAATTGTCATGATCCACTATCCAGATCACTTACCAGATTAGGAAGACTCGGAACCAGAAAAACTTTTCAGAATATATCTTGGCAGCTGATCATTGCTTTCACTCTCTTCATTATCATCTACAAATTGTTTTGAATCTTACTAATAGATTCATTGTCAGCATGAAAAGATTCCAGACAAAGTTGTTTCTTGTAAGATATTTCATTAACTGTTCCAAAGTTAAATAGCTATAAATAAAACCATTCTTAAAATTATTTCCATTTTCAATCTTATTTAATTTCTTTTATTATACAAGCATACCTACACACTGATATCATGTATGTATGTATGTATGTATGTAGCCTAAAGACTCTTGGCATTAATGTTGAAGATTGGAAAATTTGTTGCTGGGGAAGTTTGATTTTAGGGAATGCTGCAACAATTTTGAGAATAAGAGAATTGAGCATTCCAACAAAAAGCGTGCCATTAGGAAAGGAGAAATAGCATCTGTCCCAGAGCTATTAGCACACCAACACACTTGAAAAGCCATCCTCTCAGTGGTTGGTTTAGCCAGTCACATGAGATCACACAAGAGAGGTCAGGTGCAAACTCCTGTAAATGCCACCCAACCAGAAAGACCTGCAGGTTACTTGTATGAGTTTTGTGACAAGGTTGGTAAGTCTGTTGCAGGACTCTAATGTCACATGATTGTACAGAGGGACAGGCAAATTTCCAACATAAGTAACATGGAGAAACTTTGTTTGCCACATCAGTAAGAGTGGTTGTAAAAATGAAGCTGGCCTTAAGTGCCCATAGTTTGATGAAAATAATAAAATTTTGATGAAAATCACAAAAAAGCTACCAAGAGATGAGATGGTCTTCTGTAAAGAAGTGACAATCATTTTATATATATATATATATACACACACACACACACACACACACACACACACATTCACTCATGTAAAGTGTGGATGGTTCTGCACAAGCCTTCATCACTTTAATCACATCACTTGAGTGGGTTTTCTGGTGGTTTACCTTGATTTGTTCATTCTTATCCAACTTGTCATCTGTCAATATACCTCATAACACCCTTGAGCACTTAGCCTTGGAGTGGATAGAATGGAAATCAATGTGTTTTAGTGGACTCAGCAGTTTTCAATCAGCTTGTCTGAATCATCTTCAAGAAGCAAGAGCAAGATCTAAAAAGTCAGCCAATCTAACGGTGATCTCATCCCACAATCCTTACTCTTGCTCCATATGCGGCCTCCTTTGTAAATTACTAGTGGGTCTTAAGTGCTACTGAAGATTATCACACAAAATTTCATAACTGAATCAAGTTGTCGGATCCTCATACGTCGCAAACGATGGGAGAGTCCATTATTATATATATGAAAAGACTTGTACCCACAGAAATAGAACATAGATTTAAACAAAACTGATGCCATTTTCTACCTTAGGATCCTTTCAGTCAACACTTTTTCAAAGGCAATCGTTGGCGCAATACAAAACAATCAAGACACAACAATAATAACGAAAGAGGAGTGAAAGTTGGAATGCATTTAAAATAAATTTTAATTGTAAATGATTAACAAGTTCCACGAGTGTATAAAATAGAAAAAGAAACTCAGTCCCTTGATCAGTCGTAAGGAGTGCATGAAATGTTTTCTTGTCTACATAGGCTCGGCTGGTAAAATTTTATATACACAGCCTCAAGGACCCTGAGGTGGTAAGCAGAGTGAGTACTATGTAGAATAGAAAACCATGTCTTTATATTCAGCGGCACAGTTAGAACTGTCTAGCAAATGCTGCCCAATTGACAAAACATGGACTGCTTGAGTAGCTCTTAAAACTTGGCTTTGACTACTTGAATGCAAATAGGCAGGAACATGTTGTGAAATCCACGTTTCCAACCCTGGATTGGTTTGTCCTATGTATGCCATTTCACATCAGCCTTTGAATTTGTTTACAACTAAATTTTTCTGAAAATAGGACAAACAATCCTTACTGAAGGAAGTGAACGCAGATTTTGTTTGAAATGCAGTGTGCAACTGAACAGTGTTGTAGCATGAAACAATACATACTGAAATTCTGTCAGATAATAGCTCACACTTCCTGCCAAGGTAACTTTAAACAAATAGGGCACTCACTAGGTCCCTAAAATGTGTGATTTTACTGTCTATAACGCATTTGATGATATTGGTGGGATATCCATTACTTTAAAAAATTTTCTGGATACTGGCAAGTTCTTCATGTAACTTATTTTAATTGCATTTCAACTTTCACTCCTCTTTCATTATTATTGTTGTCTTGATTGTTTTGTATTTCGCCAATGATTGCCTTTGAAAAAGTGTTGACCGAAAGGATCCTAAGGTAGAAAATGACGTCAATTTTATATATATATATATACTTTAAGGTATGCTGTATTTATGGGATAATGTGTTCAATATCAGAGATAGAGCATATGAAAATATAAAACTGACCATTTATGTATAGTTGAAAAAAAAAAAAAAACACATGTGGCCTTATCATTGTGTTTAGCATGAAACAGTCTGTCATTTCTGCATATTGACTTCAATGTTCTCACACACATATATATATATATATATATATATATATATATAAAAGATAAAAATCAAATAGAAAATGTTTATCAATCTAGCATGTTTCGCTTTTATTAAAGCTTCATCACATAATGAATTCATTCTTTGAAGCTTTAATAAAAGTGAAACAAGTTAGATTGATAAATGTTTCCTATTTCTTTATCTTATTCTGTCAGATTCTGCTCCATATCTGATCCCAACTCTCACACACACACATATATATATATATATATATATAGTTCAAATAGAAATATTTTTAGAGAAAAGATTTCAGCAAAATTTGATATGCATTTCTATTTTTATATTTTTCCTGAATCTATAGAATTCTAGCAAAAAGTGTTTTATCTGTCATGTCTGCTGAGTTTTATTTGAAATAATAGAATAAAAAGTTTTTTCAGGAAGATTCTTTTGATGCTTTTAATATTCAGTCTTTATTATACACCTTCTAAAATTATACATCTTCCTTTATGTCAACTTCCAGGAATAAACAAAAATCTTTCCTGAGGTGACACACTTCTGTGAATAATTCTATTTTGATTCCTTTTATGTTGTCGATTCAATTCAACCTACTATTACTTTTGGTCTTCCTCTTACTGACAATAATAAATTCAGTTGAACTTCAATTTCAGCGAGTAATGAAAAATAGATATGCCAGGCATTTAAATACTCAGTTTTTTGTTTTATTTTCAAACAGTAAAAGAAAATGAAAAATAAATCCATTTTGAAGAGGTTTTGTATATTTATAGACCTGATTTTTCTCATTGTTTTATTATTAGTTAAATGAAGAAGTAAACTGACTCCTTCCCTCCATTAGACCTTGAACAAGTTTTAGCTATCCATACGAGGGATATGGTGAAGCCAATGGCAGCCAGCTGTCTGGTGGGTTGCACTTTGCTGAACACTGTGCATCACTCTTTGGTCAGCTCTGCTCTCTTTTGGCAGACAGATGAGTCCTCCAGCAGAACCAACAGTTATCAAGACCTATTACAATTAGGATGTATTTCAAATTTTTGGTTTGGTGGTAACCTTTTTCAAGAACTAAAACAAAATTGCCTTTTTCATAATGTTTGAACAAAAATGTTCATTGATTTATGACACATGAACATAGTGTTACAAAAATCATATCTCGTGTGTGTGTGTATATATATATATATATATATATATATATATATATATATATATATATATATATATATATATATATATATGGTCATCCATATGCCAGCCTGTTTTGTATCACAGCTCATCAGTGTGGCCAAACATTCGATTGCTTCAATCTGGGATCAAAACTCGGCCAATTTGACATCAGTTAGAGATTCTACCCCTATGCTATAGGCACATGGCAGAGAAAGGGAAATTTTTAATGTAATATATACATACAAACGTCAGTACAGTAGCCAAGAGTGCTCAATTCATAACTGAATGGCAATGCACTAATAGCAGGAGCAGCCACTCTTTTTAAAATTACCTTTTCTCTATAGTGCCCAATCAGCAAATGAGAGCATAGGCAGTGGGGCAAGTCCAATTTGTAAGCTCACCAATGGTTAAGTAAACCATCTCTTTCCCTTTGCTAGGTTGGAGTGAGACCTAACCTCTCCATGCCAGGGAGATGATGAAGCCAGTGCCAGCAAGTTGATGGGTTACAGTTTGCTGAGCACTGTTTGCATTGGGCTCTTAAGTCAACATTGCTCCCTTTGGCAGAAAAAGGTGTTCTCCAGCAGAACCAATGGTTGGTAATACCTAGTACAGTTAGAATGCTATTGCGTGGCATTTAGTCAATGTCTCCATTGTACTGCTTTGGTTTTCCATGGGATCAGGTGCTAGTCAAACCAGGGAGCACTGCTGTTGGTGCACAATGACAGTTTGGAACTATTATCCAGTGCAGATGAGGAGGAGAAAGATTAGTCAAAGTCCTGTGTGTGATGGAGAAAAGGTGATGTTAGTTTGAACTCTGAGCATAGGTGGCTGGAATAAGGTGATCATATATTGGTGAATCTGCAGGCAATTCTAGTATAAGGCATCTGCTCCAGCTGGACAATGACAACCTTATTGAAAGATAGCACTGCCTGCCCTTTGACTAATATCTTTTGTTGAATATAATTGACAGTCGATAATGAGCAATAGTCTCCCTGACAAACTTGTTTGAATAATTTGTAGAGCTTGGGCTGAATGTGATTTATAAAAAGTTAAACATTACTAAGAGCTACAAATGATAGGAATTTGTTGAGAGCCATGATCACAAATGTCCTGAAGGGCGCTGTACATAGATCCCCATTTATTTTATTTTTTTTCTTTGTTTTAAAAAGCGTTTCAACTGGTTAATTTTTGAATCTTTGGCTGTATTTCTCATATTTCAACATTTTAAAATGAATGCCGAGGTGTCCATTTCGAGAAACTTAGGTCAGAAAAACGAATGCCGAGGTGTCCATTTTGAGAAACTTAGGTCAGAAAAACGAATGCCGAGGTGTCCATTTCGAGAAACTTAGGTCAGAAAAACGAATGCCGAGGTGTCCATTTTGAGAAACTTAGGTCAGAAAACGAATGCCGAGGTGTCCATTTCGAGAAACTTAGGTCAGAAAAACGAATGCCGAGGTGTCCATTTTGAGAAACTTAGGTCAGAAAAACGAATGCCGAAACCATTTTGAGAAACTTAGGTCAGAAAAACGAATGCCGAGGTGTCCATTTCGAGAAACTTAGGTCAGAAAAACGAATGCCGAGGTGTCCATTTTGAGAAACTTAGGTCAGAAAAACGAATGCCGAGGTGTCCATTTCGAGAAACTTAGGTCAGAAAAACGAATGCCGAGGTGTCCATTTTGAGAAACTTAGGTCAGAA
Source organism: Acanthosepion pharaonis (assembly GCA_903632075.3). Classification (NCBI taxonomy): domain Eukaryota; kingdom Metazoa; phylum Mollusca; class Cephalopoda; order Sepiida; family Sepiidae; genus Acanthosepion; species Acanthosepion pharaonis. The sequence goes on along the minus strand of CAHIKZ030000890.1, from coordinate 2,124,819 downwards.
AAACGAATGCCGAGGTGTCCATTTTGAGAAACTTAGGTCAGAAAAACGAATGCCGAGGTGTCCATTTTGAGAAACTTAGGTCAGAAAAACGAATGCCGAGGTGTCCATTTTGAGAAACTTAGGTCAGAAAAACGAATGCCGAGGTGTCCATTTCGAGAAACTTAGGTCAGAAAAACGAATGCCGAGGTGTCCATTTTGAGAAACTGGGGTCAGAAAAAATGTACAAGGTTTTCCTGAAACTTTTTGTCTTTGTAGAATGCCTGAAATCTACAAATAAAGAAATGATCAGTAGCATCCTTGTAATAATTGAAAGAAAAACAAGAGATCAACTTAAGTTGAACCTGTTTATCTAAGTTTACAGGCATTTATCCATACATTTATGCAATAAAAAAGTGACTCATTGTTTTATAAGCTACTAAGATGCAAGGAGGTCACCGAGAATGAAAGAAACTGAGAAGTCAACAAAAGGACAGGATTTAGAGAGACGGAAGATAACATTTGACACTGCATTAAAATTGTAGGTGACAGGAAAGCAAGAAGCCAGAAGAGTTCCAAAAATAAGTATGAGAAAGGAAACTTTTAGAATATAAGTTACATCTAGCAATTTGAGCAGTAAAATGATGAGACCTAACTGCCAATCCAGTACTGTGCTTAAATTCATGAAGGTGCAGTATTTAAAAGGAAACACTTATCAGAACCATGAAATTTTTTATAGAAATGACCTAGGGAATATGTTACAGCAGTGGGGAATTGACTGATGTCAAGATGCCAGGTCAGGACCAATAACATTGCAGATTCTTTGTATTTTATCAAGAATCTCTGAATACATAGCAAAAGCATCAGAGCAGATGTGGTAGCAATATTCGATGCACAGACAATGTGCAAGATAGATTCTGGTGAGAAAAATTGTCTAGGGAAAACAACTCTTCTAGCAGCAGACTCATTGCTTTTTAAATATGAACACTTCCCAAAAGTGCCAAGGTCACCTTAGTATTAGCCACACACATCAGGAAATCACCTACTGTTTAAGTAAAATATGAACATTTTTCTTGAGGAAATTGATTCCTAATACTGAGATATTTTAAAACTTTGTATAAAAACTGAAGGCTATCTGGACTAGTATAATCAGAACTCAAATACAATGATTGATTTGTTTTTTATGTCTTATCAACCCTATGTGGGTTATTTGAAATTGAAAACATTTTGGATTTTAAGAGTGATCCTGTTCTGGCATCTCAACTTCAGTCACTTTCTCATCGATGTGACATGGCTTCTGTCTGTCTTTTCTGCAAATATTTTCATGGAAATTGTTCTGATGAGCTTTTTCCTTAGTGCGTTGACTACATGAATTTAAGTGTGCTACTAGATTGGCAATTAGGTCTCACTGTTATGCTGTTGAACTAGCTAGATGCAACTGCCTCTTCTAGTCTAAAAATTTATTTTCTCACACTTCTTACATGTGGAAGTCCCTTCTGAATTCTTGCTTTCCTGCCACCTACAATCTTTAAAAATTTAAATGCAAAGTCAATTGCAATCTTCTGTCTTCCTGAACCCTGTTCTTTTTATTGTCTTCTCCTCACTTCTCACTTAGTATAATTATTGCCTTGCTTGGGGTGAAATGATAAAAGTAATTCCTTTCTCTTTGTGAGTGAATGTTGCTTTTTTTTTTTTTTTTTTTTTTTAGATTGACATTGATTTTTCCCAGTACAAATCCTACTATTTAACCCATAGCTGGAGGGGAGCAGATGTATTCTTTCCCAAGAGTATTTGCACATAATTGAATATAATAAACCTGCCTGGAATTTGAACTTTGCTTTCCAGTTTCTTGTTTCAAGTTGCTACCCACCATCACATCCCACATGTTATAAAAGAGAAAAAAAAAGCATTAAAGGTTCTTTTGAATCTAACTCACTTTTCTGCATGAGGAATTTATCATTCAAGATTTTGTGAAAAAATATTTAGATCATTCTTTTTCCTGGCTAGACACAGTCTTTTATTTTCAAACTTAAAAATTTGGAAATCACACAGCTGAACAAAGACATCTCCGAGTATTCACATATCCAAGTATTTTAATTGTCCAGCATTAATTATATTTTTGTTGTCTTTTTAGGCTGATTAAATTCAGACAAAGAATTGTTAACAAAGAAGTCCATTTGGTGTTACTGGGATAAATTATTCTGCAATTTTCTGGTTCTTTTAAAAGTCTGTGAAAATTGCATCATTATTCAGAAATTCCCCCAAACCTGATTAGCACAGAAGAGACATTGATAATCCTAGGTTATCATTATAAAAGGGTTTTTTTATTTTATTACTTTTATGCTAATTACATTTTTATCACTTGAAAATGCCTAATCAAAATTCTTTCAAAAAAAATTTAAATTGTACCATATTGATCACCTTCGGTTGTCATTATTATAAATTAGCCTTTGATTTTATTTCATTTTTATTAAAAGTCCGTAGGTTTAATTTTCATTTTTGTTTTAAAGAAATTTTAGAATTGCTCTTTAATTGACGTGGCAGTGTGAATGGTTTCATGATATGCCTAATTTGTTCTTTGTGATTGTTGGCTTAGCCATCAGGGTTGGTTGATTACTTTTTTTTTTTATGGTAAGTTGTACTTTTTTCAATTTGTAGTGTTCATTTTAACACGTAGCTGTCTATATATATATATATATATATATATATATATAGCCTTGATTCTTAATCTGCAAGAAAAAAAAAACAAAACTTATCTTTGGTTGGTTATGTAGCCATATCTGCATCTGCTAATAAGAAATGGCAGCAAAAGAATACTTACAAATGAATGTCAAATTTAGAAATCCTCTATACAGACTTCAAAGCAACTATAAACTCATGCGTTCTCAACAAGTGGCAAGAGTTATGCTATCCAAACCACCAACTTTGCAAAACCCCTTTTAAAAGAATGGCATCATGGTCTCAGACTCTCTCAGAAGGAAGAAATCAGAATAGGATACACTTCTATCACACATTCATTTCTCCTTAACAAAAAAAAAAAACATCCTCCTGAATGCACAGCATGTCGAGGGCATATACTGTAAAATATTCTAACCGATTGTAGTGACCTTGCCCCTATATATCACTGATATTACATGACTAGTTTAGAGGATCTTTTCAAGAAAATACAAGTAAGAACTATCCTAGCTGACTTGAAGGAAATTGATTTATACCACAAATTATAGCACTAAATAATTATTCTAAAGAATTAACTGGAGAGTGATGGAACAAGTAACGCTTTTTGTTTAGTGACATGTCAACACCTTTATGGGTCATTTAATGCCAAGATTTAATTTGCAGGGGAGCATTAGTAATTTTTCTTACAAAAATGTATTGCTGGTAATATTTTTTTTTTTTTTTCAAAAATGCATTGCTGGTTTTGTTTTTTTTTTTTTTTTTTTTTTTTTTTTTTTGTTTTTTAAAATGTTTTATTTTTTTTGTATTGCTGCTAATGTCTTTTTTCTTTTAGAAAATATATTGCTAGTAATTTTTTTAACTATGAAAATGTATTGTGGGTATTTTTACTATAAAAATGTATTTTTATACTTTAGTGTTTTGACCTCAATTTGGGGGTTAGCCTTTGTTTTTGGACCCTAACAGGTGCTGCCCTCTGGGTCAGGGTGAACCTGGGAACAACAGCAATTAAGAGGTGGTTCCACACTTGTCAAAATTTCTACTCTCCCAATAAGAAGCATTGTTGCTGGATGTAGTTTGTCATACCCAGGATAAGAAACAATGACCCGAAGGATTGTTTACACATCGTATATTTAATCATAAAAAAAAAAAAACTTTTTGGCATTAAATAACTGATAGTTAAATCTTACTCATTGCAGCTTCTGAAAATGGTTTAAATAATCATTGTAGATGTGACATCAAAAAAAACAAAAAAAACAAAAGTAAAGCTGCTTTCAGTAAAATCAGTTCAAGTCTCACCAAAAGCTTGTTTACTTTCAGATCCATTCTGTTTTTTTTTTTGGCTGGCCACAGAATGATGGCCTGAGTTGTGATAAAAGGTAACTAATATTAAAATAAAATTCAATTTAAAGATAATATTGCTACTTATGCTAGTTGCAAGGGGTTACTGAGTGTGAAAATGATAAAGAAACATTATTAGAGAAAGAGAACAATAAATGAACAAGAATTATGAAGTCAAAAGATAACTATGACATTATATTTAAATTTTTGAAGACCAAAATTGACTGGAAAGCAAGAATAGTGTTCCATAAGCATGAAGTGAGAGAAGAAACCGTTAGCATAGAACTTATGGTTGTATCTCATCATTTTACAGTTGAAATGGCTAGATGAAGCTTCAAGTTCTATTTAATTATATATTAAATATAAGCTCTTCTTGCTTGTAGTACTCCCTTCCGACTTCATGCTTTCCAGCCAACTTTAATCATCAAAAATTTAAATGCAGTGTCAATCATTATCTTTTTACATCTGCTTTTTCAAAGACCTACAGAAACACTCATCAGAGAGAAACCTATTGATGAAACCTTGAATTTAACATGTAATTCTTTTTGTTGATTAATATTCATTAATACAAGGCCCAAGAGCCACGCAAGGTAGAAGGTTTTGTGATGTTCTATTAATTTAAGAAAGGATGAGTAGATAACTCTAGACATGAAAAGATCAATATTTGTGAATAACATGTCAGAGTTCATGTGGAGACGTTAGGAGTATAGAATTGAAGTAGACTTTAGAAGGAGCAGGAAACAAGGGCTAAACCTCTACTCCTGTTAAAAAAAAAAACAGAAGTGTGAACCAAACAATAGGAAAACCTATCTACTCTATATTTGTAGAGGAGAAAGGGAAAAAAAAAAAAAATAAAATAGTGATAAAATTTCAGTTCATGCACAGACATTAGTTGAAGTAGATTTTAGAAGGAACCAGAAACCCAATCCTAATGATTGTAATATGTACAGCCTTATGAGTAACATTTACATAAATCTCCATATTTTTTGTATTTTTATTTCTCTTTTTACGAGGTTAGACAACGACACAAGTGATTAGTATTTTTCCCATTGAAATAATTTTTCTTGTATCAGTATTCTGTTTTTCTAAACTGTCCTGATAGAAATTCCAAATAATTGGTACTTAAAGAATTATTTTCTAAAATTGTTTTTTTTTTTATTTTTTATTTTTTTTTGTTTGAAATCAGTCTGAATTTAAATTTATAACTGCAATAGTTTTAAACTTACAGATCATGACATCTATCAGAGATAAAATTTAAATTATTATTGCATTATTCCAACATTTTAACACATCCATAGTTAGATATTAATGTCAACAACTGAGCACAAATAGTTATTAATTAAAAAAATTAGTAATTAATGTACAATATTATCTACAACTACATGTACAAGAATGTCGTTTTTGATAAAAGTTAAAAAATGACCATAAATATGTTAAAAAAAATGCATATATTGTCAGAAATTCCTTTTTTTCCACAATATAGCTATTTGTGCTGTTATAATGCTTATTACCTAAACAATAATAATACTGATTTTTTTTTTTTTTTTAAACATTAAACTATATTTAATCACATCTCCCTAATAGCTGTCACGATCTGTTAAAAAAAAATTAAAATTAATACATTAGGATGTATTGAAGTAGGATAGACAGAAGAAAACAATGCATAACACACTTAGTGACCTTGAGTAAATGAATGGCAGAACAAGTTTTAGGAGAAATAGCAAAAAGACAAGATTTATTAAGAGTGACAAAGGACAGGAGGTTGTGAAGAGCCTGAACAGACATGGCACATAGATGTGGGTGATCATTGCCTTACACAACTTCCTGTCTTTTGTAGCTCTGAATAAAGTTTTTTTTTTTTTTTTTATCTCTCCTAAGAGACAATATTAGACTAGAGCTTATGCTTACCTTTAGCTTTTTCAACAGTAAAATGATGAGGCCCAGTTGCCAATCCAGTAGTATACATAAATTCATGTGATTGAGGTACCAAGAAGGAAAGCTCAGAACAATTGCCATGAAAATATTTCTAGAAATGACAGGGATGCCACATCATGGCAGTCAGAAAGTGACTAGAGTTGAGATGCCAGGTCAGGACCAATAACATTGCAGATCCTTCAGATTTTGTCAAGACTCTTGAGATATATAGCAGGAGCATTAGTCCAAGTGTGGCAGCAATATTCAATGCATGAATGAATAGTTGATTTATAAATGTGCAAGAAAAATTTTCTGGCATGACACAGTAAACCAACTTTCTGAGTAGCAGACTTAGCAATTGATTCAATATGATCATTCCACCACCTCATCATTGGAAAACATGTGGCCAAGAAGGCTCAATGAGTTGCCCTCTTGGAGATCATCATTAGCCATATACTGATGGAGGGCAAATAAATATTTCTCTAAGATGACTAAAAGATAGCAGTTTCGTTTTTGAGGTGTTAAAATTTACAAGCCATTTCTTGCCCCAGTTAATAACTGATTGGAGGTCATTTTCAAAATTAGCTGCTAATTCTACTTTATCAAACCTCTTGAACTTAATAGTAAGACTGAAGCAAATAGCTGTCATCAGTATAAATACTGACTTGGGAACTAATGATATTGGGAAGGTCATTGATAAAGATAAGAAACAAATTAGGTCCAAGGATAGAGCTCTGAGGGATCCTTGCATTAATTGAAATTATTGGGAAGGAAGGCTGTTCAACATGACTTATGATTTGTTAGGCATTTATCTGCAATGCAAAAAGTCCTTCATGCTGGAGGGGACCTAATTATTCTGAGTTAGATGGAGACTGCAGAAAGACATCATAGAGTAGTGCCTAGTGTCTCATAATATATGCGCAAAATAGACCCCTATGATGATGCATGGAGGCATCCTAATGAATGATCTAGTTACTGAATTTACATTATTCGGACTGTTGTCCTCATGTTTGTCGCCATATTTATTATAACGTTGGAATGTCTAACTGAACCCTGAGGTAGGCTGTTCTAGTTCCATGTGCCATGTTTAATGGATGTCAGTTATCTTCTGTTAATTTCCCCTCTCCAAGTTCTCCACTGCCTTAACTGGGTATTGAACTCTCACTCTTCGGTTCCTGTCACTGGATCTAACACCTTTATCCACTGTGCCATGTGTCCTTGAGGACATCTGTGTATGAATTTCTGGGTATTATAAACTTAATGTCTTCAGCAACCGTTTTTTTTACCAGAGCTCATATTGCAATTTTTGCTGTTGTTATCGCTTTTCTCTGGCACTTCTTATCAGTGGTTCCCATATTGTATTCATTTCTATGCTTGGTCAGCTCAGGAGATTTTTGTGGCTTAGTATATGTGCTGATTCCTTAAGTTTATGAATTTTTCAATGGTGTTCTTTGTCTATGATCTCAACCTGATCCCACAGAGGGTGGAAATATCCTATTTCTCTCCATATGTGGTCAGCCATGCCTGATTTTTCCACTTCCCCTCGTGTTACAGCATTCTGGTGTTCTTGAAGCCTTACCTTAAGGGGGCGGCCTGTCTCCCCTTTAAATTTTTTTCCACAGCTGCATGGGATAGCGTACACACTGTTTTTATTCATGTTCTCCTCTATGGGGGGGGGGTCATACTTGGGAGAGATATCTGCGATGTGTTGTCCAGATTTTGAAGGTTGTCCTGATGTTATATGAACCACAGATCCTTTGTTTTTTTTCTGATAAACCCCTTCACATAAGGCAGGCAGACTGTTTTCTGAGTGTTGTTGTCCTCCTCTTGTACCCACCTATCCCAGTTTTTTTGGGCTACTGCCATGATCTAGTTAGTTGGTAAAATGTATCATTACTTTATCTCACTCCCTGTAGAATTATTCAGTTTTCTTATAATTGTGATCTATATCTTTATAGTGTTCAGCATTCCTTACTTTATGTGACACTGGTGTGTAACAATATATGTACTTGATGCCATGATGAGGAAATGTTGTTTTGGAGAAGAAAGATTTTTGTTTTTTTTAATCATTTCGCCCCAAGCAAGACAATAAAGCCACTAAGACAAAAGTGTTTATTGAGTGTTAAAGAATATGAGAAAAACAAAAACATTAAGGAGAGAGAAGAATAAAAAAAACAGGAATTAAGACAAAAGATAAAGATTGACATTGCATTTAAATTTTTGAAGATCAAAATTGACTTGAAAACAAGTGGCTCGAGGAGAGTTCCATAAGCAAGAAAGTGTGAGAGAAGAAACTATTAGCATAGAACTTAGTTACATCTAGCCATTTCAACTGTAAAATGATGAGACCTAGCTGCCAATCTAGTACTGAGCTTAAATTCATAAGATCTAGGTATGAAAGAGGAAAGCAATATTTATTTTGTAAAGATACAAAACTGGCACAAAGCCAAAATGGAGGATGGGAAAGGCTGGTCTTCTGTCTTATAATTAAACCAAGCTAGCCACATATACTGACTCAAACATACCACAGTATTCCTTCTACCAAAACAACACATTCTTACTCATTATTATTATTACATCCACCATAATACCTCAGTCTCTGTTTTAAGTGATATGTTCTTCAGTTTTTATCAAGTGTATGTTGCATTCAGTAGTTCTCCAGTGTTGTCAAATAGTTTGTTCACCTCTTCAGAGTGACAGTCTACTGGTCATTCAAGAACTTCCAGATGCAACTTACACTTGAGAAAGGCAGAAGAGCACATAATCCAAAACATGACAAAAAAATACAAAAACAATGAGGATATTAGTATTAACATTTAACACTCTGCATCATATTGGTCCCCACTTTTACTGAATATTTACTGTATTTCACCTCTGCTGTGGCTAGGTATTGAACTCACAACTGTTTAGGTCATGTCACTGGATTACTTGAACTAATCCAATGACTAAAAGGGAAATAATTGAAATTGAGATATCCAGAAAAAAAGCATGGCATATGGAAGTAGAACAATCTACCCTGGTGGACAAAATAAAGAGTTTGGTTTGAAATTTCAATGTATATCACTTGAAGAAGGCTGGAACATGCAATGCCAAAACAGTGTGAATAAAGAATAGGACAACAGTGTGAACATTGTAAATAGTGTAAATTTCTTATGATTTCAAATAGATATATTGAAAACATTTCTGAAACACTTTCAGTTTATGATAATTTTAACTTTTCCCATTTTCAGGATTTTTCCATTTTTAGATTAAAACCTAATCTTTCTTTACCACTGAACAGGAATAGTGATTTCAAATTTAGGAAATGTTATATCGCTTAGATATCAAAAACTTAAAAATGCCTATGCCTGATATGTTCTTTTGGTTTTGTTTTAGTAGTAGATTTTTGTTTTCAATCCAAGATCAGATTTTCTTAAGTATCATGAAAAATGCCAAAGATTCGAATGTTGATCTCTTGTCCTGGAAGTGTTAACTGTTTGAGCCATATCTCGACTGTTTACCAGATATCAAACAGGAATTTTGTCTTATCTTGTAATAGGATTTCTTTCATTGGGAATCATGTCGATGCTTCTTTTATTACAGAATAAGAGAAATTCCAAGTCTTTCAATATTTTGTGCATGAGTTTGTCCTTTCTTGCCTTTCAGTTTCTGTTTTTGAAATTTCTTCTCGGTATTCAGTGCAAATTATTTCTTTTTTTCAACAGGACACTTCTTTCTTTGCTCTCTCTGCATTTATATTGTTTGGCATGTAATTTCTAGCCAATTTTTTCTTTACATTTTTTTTTTTTCAAGATGAAGAAAAAGAACAAGAATATTTTTTTTTGTTTAATATATCTACATAGAAAGAGAAGCAATACATTTATAGTATTCATTTGAGATAACGTTAAAATGAGTTTTTTTTTTTTTTTTTTTTTTTCTAAAATTTATTACTTGTTCTTTGTTGCTCTTTTTGATTTGATCTTTTAAAGATATAATTTTTAACAGAAAAGTTTACTGTTTCTGTTAAGGTCTGAGTTGAAGCAATAATCTGAATAACTTATTAGAGACTGTACCGATTGATTACTTTTTATGTAAGTGTTCCAGATCAAAGATTTCTTTTCATGCGCATAAGTCATGCCTGTTATTTTTTTTTTTTTTCACTGTCTGAAACTCGATAGTCTTTAGCTAAAGTGTACAAACATAAAATATACTTTATATTATATATATTTATGAATTGTCACTGCAGAATGTGGGTGATCATGACTCTCCACAACTTCCTGTCCTTTGTAGTTTTTTTTTTTTTTTTTTTTTTTCATGTCTCCTAATTCTTGTTCTGTAAACCATTTACACAAGCTTATTCTTTTTCTTCTCTTTGTATCACCAAGATGTAATTGGTCATGGCTCTCTACAATTTCCTGCCCTTTGTAGCTAAAAATAATTTTTTTTTCTTGCTACATCTCCTAATCCTTTTAACCATTTACAAAAAGCTTGTTTTTGTTGTTCTTCTTCTCTGGGTTGTCATTTCAAGATATGGTTGATCATGACTCTCCACAATTTCCTGCCCTTTGTAGCTCTTAGTAAAGTTTGTCTTTTTGCTATCGATCCAGTCTTTGTTCTGCCAATCATTTGCACAAGCTTTGTTATTCACTACTTCCCTCTGTCACTTTTGCTTTCATTGTGTCCTGTGAGTGTCAAATTTTCTAAGCACTCTTTCCTCATTATGTGTCCAAGTATTTTCAACTTTCTTTCTGGTGTTAAATATGTGTCCATTTCGTGTTTTTTTTTTTTTTAAATTTTATTGTTGTTACTCACATGTTCAGACTGGTAGGATCAGCATCTTCTGTAGAACCACTTTTCTGTTGCCTCGTATCTCTTTTTCATCTGTGAGAAGATTGTTCAGTATTTACTGCTATATAGGACCTACTCTTCTATGTGCTGCATCCTTTCAGGTCAGCAACCATGGCTCTTTACAACTTCCTATTTCAGGTGGCTCTTAGTATTTTTTATTTCTTTGCTAAGGCTCCCCATCTCGTTCTGCTATCCAATCACACAAGCTTGTCAGGTAAGTTGCTTTCTGCCTTCCTCTATCTCTTTTACTCTTAGTATGCCCTGTCATTCCTCATTCTTACATATTTCAGGTGTGTGTGTTTGTTTTTTGTTTTTTTTTAGAAATTATGAAATATTTTCATTCTAATCTTGTCGGTTTTCAGCTACTGTTACTGCTTTTAAACCCATTTGGAACTTCATTTTGGCCTTGCTGTTATACAAATAAAAAAACGTAATCAGGCATCAAATAGAAAAGGTTTAAGATGGTATGTCCATTCTTTTTAGCTCTTGTTGCCAAGAAAGTGGGTTCACTGTGTTATGCTAGAAAATCTTTCTCTTCAGAATCTATCTTACATGTCGATAATACCATTCATCTATGCCTTAAATATTGCTGCCAGATATGTGCTCCTGCTATAAATTTAGAGTTTCTTGATAAAATCCAAAGAATTAAGTCATTCATCCTGACCTGGTGTCTTAGCTTCAGTCACTACTGTAAAGTTGCTTCCTTATGACTTTTCTATAAATACTTTCAGATAAGCTTTTTGTTATGGTACCTAGACTATAAATTTAAGCACAGTACTAAATTGGCAACAATGTTTCATCAGTTCACAATTGAATTAGCTAGATACAACCATAAGTTCTATACTACTAGTTTCTTCAAATTGTACTTGCTTGTGAAACTCCCTTCCAGCTCCATTCTTTTCAGTTAACTTTGATCTTCAATAATTTAAATGCAGTGTCAATCATTATCTACTGTCTTCCTGACTGCTCTTCTATTGTTTTTGCTCCTTAATAAGGTTTCTGCCTTCTAATTCTTTTACAACCATCTTAATGGTTTTATTGCATTGCTTGGGATAAATATGATCCAGTGCTCTTGCTATATGTCTGGAGATTCTTGATAAGATCCAAAAGAAGAATCAACAATATTATTGGTCCTGACTTGGTGCTTTGGCTTCTGTCACTTTCCCATCACTGTAAAGTTGCTTCCTTGTGTCTTTTCTTTAAATACTCTCATAGTAATTGTTTCAGTGACTTCTTTGCTATGTTACATAGACTTTATGAATTTTGAAAAAGTTACATAAGTTTATAAATTTGTTGTTAAATTAATTATCCAGGTATCTATTGGAAAATAAAACTGTCTTCTATAAGACTATTCATCATAGAATACTCCCTCTGCTTATGGAAGAATGAGCACTCACATGACTTGGCTCTCTACAGATTTTATTTGGCATTGTCATGTGGTTTGGCAAGCCTTCCTCTTTCATGCTAACTGAGAGCATCTTGGAAGAGTTGGAAAAAACTTGTACCTATAAAAATGATTTTTCTAGATAAAATTTAAACTATTTATAGCTGGGGGCATAATAAGTAGTCGCACCTCTTCCAAGAGTATTTGCACATAAGTGAATTATTTTTAGTGGATACTCTTATTTGAGTTAGAGGAGGCATGGTGGAGTAGTGGATAGCAGCTCTGCTTGAGGAATCGGAGAGCAGAATTCAAATTCCAGTTGAATCCATTACATCCACTTATGTGCTAATACCCTTGGGAAAGTTGTTAATCCTCCTCTTCTCCCTCCAGCTATGGGTAAATAGCAGGACAAACTGGGTTCTATAGCCTTGGATGGCAACTGGTCTTTGGAGGAGGACAACTTTGAATTCAAAACCTGTGGAGGGTTGTTTGGGGACCCTGTGGCACGTAATGCACCAGGTCTCTGTATTCGGCCCATCAAAAAGTGTGGATGGTTCTGCACAAAACCTTCACCACTATAATCAAATCATATGTGCTGGTGTCTAGGCTGTCTGCTTGACCCTCATACATTAAATATGGCGGGAGAGTCCACCACTCTTATTTGAGTAGATAACCTGTTATTTAAACAATGTATTATTTATACCATCTGTGCACTCGAGAAAAATTAATAAGGAAAATGTGCCCTCCGGCAGGGTACTTTTTTTTTTTTTTTTAAATGTGCAGTCTGGTAGACATAATACTGTTAAAAAATGGGGCGTCTACTCAAATATGGGCATCCATTAATCCTTTAGACATGTAAGCGAATACAGTAAACTCTACTGTGATTCAAACTTCTCTCCAATTTCATATTCTTAGCTGCTATCCATTTTATCTTCTGTATATCCCCAAGAAGTCCCCCATCTAAGTACTAACCAGGCTCAACATTGCTTAACTCTGTATCCACTGGTGCACAGTGAGTTCTAATGGTAATTAACACTTGATTTTAAGGACACCCAAGATATTTTTTTTGGACTGTTGTCCTCATCTTTGTCATATTTATGACATTTACACTCTATCCTTCTTCAAGTAATATGTTGGAATTTTAAATGGAACCCTTTATTTAGTCCATGGGGGGGGGAAGATCCTTCTAATTCTATGTGTCATGGCTTTTTTTGGATATCTCTGTATCAGTTAATTCCCTTTAGTAACTGAACTCTTCAAGTTTTCATTCTCTCTGCTGTGGCTAGGTACTGAACTCACAACTCCCTGGGTCAGGCCACTTTTTGGATTACTGAACCAACACATTTATTAACTGTGCTTTCTTATAAGGAAACATTTAGCATTCATTGAGTTGGTTGATATTGTTCAGTGATATATCAACATCTCTATGGGTTATTTAATGCCAAAATCTAAATGATTTGAACACAATTTTATGGCTTCAACTAAATATATTTTGAATGCAATTATATGTCTTCAACTACAGATAAAATGGTCATTTTCCTTTAAAACTTGTCTTATTAAAATGTTTTTTCATGCTTTCATAGTTTTTTGTTCAGGAGTGGGGGTCGCTATTTTCTTATACCTGGGACTGTACAAATCGCATCTGAAATGCCTTGTTTTTGTCACTGAAGTCTTTAGTGCAAAGCCATTGTGATTATTTGAGAAAATTGTGTCAAAGAGATGATTCCACAGTTGCATTTGGTTCATTTAATTCTAATTTGCTCATTCCTGTCAACTGTGCAGTTTCAATTTAGTGCATGGTACATTTTGTTCCCACCCCCACGAGACTCTATTTATTTTTCTTAATCATTTCATCCCAAACAAGGTGATAATGCAGCTAGGACACAAGGGGGTTACAGAGAATGATAGAGAGCAAGAAGACTTTAGTGAGGAAAAAAAAAAAAGAAAGGTTTCAGGAAAACAGAAGATGGCAATTGGCGATACATTTAAAATTTTGAAGATTGTAGGTGGCAGGGAAGCAAGAAATCAGAAAGGAGTTCCATATGTGAAAAGTGAGGGGAAAATAAACTATTAGAATAGAACTTAATGCTGTATCTAGCTAGTTCAACAATAAAAATGAGACCTAATTGCCAATCTAGTAACATGCTTAAATTCATATCATTGAGGATCCAAAAAGGAAAGTTGATCAGAACAATTGCCATATTCCTAATTGAAAATATTGGCAACTGTATCTTATCATTTTACTGTTGAAATAGCTTGATATGTTTCTTTTCTTGCTCTCTTGCCTGTTGAACATTTTTATGGCCTCTTGCTTCTTTGCCACTTATGATCTTCAAAAATTTAAATGCAACATAAAATCACTATCTTCTCTCTTCCTGAATCCTGTTCTTTTATCATCCTTTCTCATTAAATTCTTTTTTTTTTTTTTTTTTTTCCAGTAACACTTTGCATCTTAGTGATACTATCACCTTGCTCGGTGTGAAATGATTAAAAACAAAAAAGTATTTCTATTTATAGCTCTTAAACACATAACTGACTTTTATCATTTGACCTTCTGTAGTAGTAGTAGTAGTAGCAGCTAAAGAGCATATATTTCAAGCTGAGTGTTAAGGTTTGAATAGATTTCATTATGTAATGATTTTATCATGTCCTCGGTTAGCAAATGGCAATTCTGGGTTAATGCAAATGGCAATGATAATATTTATGAAACCAGAAAATATATTTTCTTTTTCTTTAGTTCCCCCTCCCCATTTCACCATACTGTGTGTATGTGATAAGAGAGATCGGTAGATATTTGAAAATAAAAGGAAGATAAGAAAATCAATGGAGTTAAACTACATTAATATTTAATGATATTTCAAATATAATAATGAAGCAAAGTGCTTTAAAATATGAACTTATATAAAGATAGTGAATAATGAACTTTCTTCACAATTGAAAAATGTCTCACTTTTTCATCCTGATTAAGTTCCAACGCAAAATCATACTTTGTTCAATGAAGACTGATTATACATACATTTCTTATAATTACAACCAAATATATGAATATGATCAAAACCAAAAATGTTCGTAACAATAATTTTGAAGCAGTTATGTATAAAAGTAAACTGTCACAACTGTTCCCTCCAATACATTGAATTAACATTGCAGAAATTTAAATGTTATGAATACAAAAATATATACAACAATTTATCAAGTTATACATATATAGAATTAAATTTAACCATAACTTCAGTCTAAAGAATACCACATTTATTAAAAGAGAAAGTAAGATAGAAAGTTCTTAAGAGTGCTACTATTGTATTTTGTAAAAATGTAAATATGCACCCTGGATTTTTTTACATATTACCTTTTCTAAAAGATAAACTCCTTTCTCACGCCAATATACATGAATATAAAACTTTAAAAGATTAAAAGAAAATGGTTAATCAAAAACTATTATTTAAAATAATTTATCAAATTAGAATAAAATAAATAATAATTACATTAATAACTATATATGTGAGCAAATAGAAAAGAATTCAACAATAATATTTACTCAATATCTGTCTATATCGCTGAGATGAGGTATTATGATTACTTACATCATTTACATTATTCAGACTGTTGTCCTCTTCATTGCCATATTGACAATGTTTCGGCCATTGTATGCTCCGGCCTTTTTCAGGTGATTGGAATTTTGAACTGAACCCTTTATTTCATCCACTGGGGTAGATTGTTCTAGTTCCACATGCCATTCCTCTTTTGGATGTCTCGGTTATTTCGCTTTAACTCAACTCTTTAAGTTTTGGTTCACCACTGTTGTAGCCTGGTATTGAACTCGCAACTCTTTGGGTTGTGTTTCTCAGCCGTTTTTAAAACGCACATACACACCCTTGTGCAAAGTGAGATAAAATGAATAATTCCGTTATTTACTTTTTATTTTTTTTATTTTTTTTTTTTAAATATTTTTCCAATGAAACATGACACATGTTAGTATTTCATATGTCCATTCCATGAAGTCGTTCCTTGCAGATTAACCACATATTCTTGATTGGATTTAAATTTTGCCAGTGTGTTCATGCAGCGTTACAAATTTTCATACACTTTCTTGGAGTAATGTCCATTGCAGACAATGGCTGTAGGACAAGTAATCAACAGTTGGGACAATGTCTGGGTGTGATAAAAATCTGTTGCAATCATGGATAATGCAATATTTTTCAAACAAATTTCATCATACACCCCCAAAATAGATTCATATTACTGCACACCACTACAAATTTTCTAATCTGAGGAAAAAATAGAAATTAATTACACCCTGTCACTCCAATGGGTCTAAAACTGACCATATGTTGAAAGTAAGGAAACTGAAACAATTGTTTCAATTAATTTGCACAAGAATATAGGAGCAAATGAAAATATCATGGCAAACTTAGCAAAATTTTTAATGTGTATACATTTAGATGTTATGAAATAAAACCATAGATTTAAAATACACACACACACACACACAGATATAAACTTACTTTATTTCAATGTTTTTATTCAACTATTTGTGCAGCTTATTTAGTGTTTGAATCCCGTGCCTGGTTGTGTTACATGATTTCTTCAATGTTTGGTTGAATATGCATTAAGCAGACTCTCATTTCTTCATCAGTTGAGCATAGTTTTTATTTTTGATGTTATTTGGGTTTGAGACGCCAAACTCACATAAATTAGAAGTAGAAGATTGCAATAAAAATGATTGGCTTTTTTAGCTCATGTGAAATAAATAATTTAATACTTATTCATTTATTCAGATACTAACACTCTACCATTACTACGTCTACAAACACATAAATATATGTATGCCATAACAATATTTCGCGGCACACTTAAAAATGATCATGGCATGGACCAAATTTCTTAACCACAGTCCTAGCAATTGATTCAATATAATCTGAGTTTATTTCGAATAGTATTTCTCAAACCATTTTGAGCCATGCATATCTCACTGTAAATGAAAATATCACGTCACAGCAAAATTTTTAAAGAGTATACATTTAAATGTTATGAAATAAAGCCTTAGATTTAACAAAAAAAAACCCAAAACAAATAGTAACTTTATTTCAATGTTTCTATTCAACTATTTTTGCAGTTTATTTAGTGGTGTGAAACCTGTGCCTGGTTTTTTTTTTGTGATTCCTTAAATGTTTGATCGAACATGTGATAAGCAGACCCTCATTTCTTATTCAGTTGAACATAGTCTTTCTTGCTTTTTATTTTAGTCTAATTCACATAAATAAAAAGCAGAAAATTGCAATAAAACTGATAAAGCTTTTTTAGCCAATGTGAGATATTCCTTTTTGTATTGAAATCCAAAAAGTGTCTCAATGGGTTCTGTTGAATGTTTTATTTTGAGCCCTTAAAAAATAAAAATGCTTTTTAAAAAAATGAATATTAAAACAAAGTATTTAAAATAGCATAATTGAAGAATAGTAAAAAAGATTTATTTGAAAAAAGTTTAATACTTAATCATTTATTCAAAATACTAATCCAGTACCATTACTACTCACTCATATACACACACACACACACACACATATGTATGCTGTGACAAGATTTTGCAGCACACTTTAGAGGATCACATGGCATACTAATGTACCGTGGCATGGTAGTTGAGAATTACTCCCTAAGACTTTATTTCAATTAAATAAACATGAAAAATACAATTATAAGTAAAAAAAATAACACTATGCCTGTTTTTACATTCCATTTCCCTATAACAACTTCTTGTTTGTCACAAACCTTCCAGTTGCTGGTGACACATGTCGGGCTCATGTCTCTCCTTATCACATTTGGGGACAGTCCTAAGGAACTTGACCAACTTTTAATGCTATTATTATTTGCATTAGTTTAGTAAAGAATATTTAAACTGCGATACCAAAATAGCATGACCTCAGAAAATATAATCTATTCCAGAAGGCTGGGAATGAAAGAAAAAGAAAAAAAAAAAATGTGTGAAAAATCTGGCTTTCTGTTGTACACATATTCTATCCAAATAGTTTTGATGCCTTTGTGGTTCCATTGATTGACACCAGTTTTAAATTGAGGTACACTATTCTAGAGATGATGATGATGATAAAACCACCCATCTCCAAACAAGCCCAAGTCACTCATGGGGACGTATCAGCCTATGAAAATGCACATTGACTGAAATACTTGAGTCATGTGATTTGCTCCTTCTTCTGCAGGTGGAGAAAATGTTTACTTTTTAAATTATATTTATATAGTGTCTGGGATAGTTTTTATGAAGATTTTCCAATATGGTTTACATATTTGCTTTTTATGGTTTAAAAAAATAAAAATACATTAATAAAAACAGCAAAAGCTAAATGTTGGTTGTGTTTTATGGCTTATCAACTCCTCATGGGTCATTGAAAGCTGAGAAACCTAAATTAAAAGCAGTATCAGAATATGACTTCATAAAACCTTCATTTAACTAAGTTTGAGCTGTGTTTTTTTTTTTTTTTTTTTTTTTTTTTTTAAAAGATCATGATATGAAATGAAATCTTCAAAAAAGAATTTTCAAGATATGCAAATTGTATTGTCTTTTATGTGTCATGTCCTTTCAGTATGTGGGTGATCATGGCTCTTCACAACTTCTTGTCCTTTGGTGCTCTTGATAATTTTTTTGTCACCTCTTTTAATCCCTAACTGCTAACCATTTACACAAGCTTGTCAGGTAGTTTATACATTACTTTCCTTTGTTCCTCTTGCCTTCACTATGTCCTGTGAGTGTTAAATTTTCTCAGCCTGTTTTCCTCATTGTGTGACCCAGTAATTTCAATTCTCTTTCTGATTCTAAGTGTGAGAGTTCTTTCTTTTAAAAGTTTTCACAATATTAAAGACTAAATGTTTCACAATATTAATGCTCTTCAGGGTCAGATAACAATGTAGATAAGAAAATCTTATCTGATCCTGAGGAGAGTTAGTCACAAAACTTTTAGTTGATGAATATCTTGAATCTTTACTATTGAGCACTCTTACAGAAAAATTCAGCTCATCTTCATATATGTTAAATTAAAGAAATTTATGCATATTTAAATTATATTATTATAATTTCTACATATAAAAGTAAAGATGTATGACAAATTGAAGAAGTTTTTGTGACTTGTTTCATCCGTTGGGACGTCATCAGATTGGGTTTTTTATGTTGTGACTGTACATGTGCACGAATGAGACACTGAGAGTTTCAAAATATACAAAGAATTTTTTTTTTTTTTTTTTTTGTAATCTAGTCAAATTCATCTAGATTCTTTTTGTTGCCATCATATTTGTTAATAAATATCCCACATTGTGGTAACAAAAAAAATCTTCCAAAAAATGGTATACATGGATGTAAATTTGCTGTGGATGAACTAGTGATTAAAGCATTTACTTTTTCCAATTTGTCATACATCTTTTGTTTCAAAACTGCCTAAAACTACTTGAACTTCATACACTGATGTCCTCAAGGACAAAAGTGTTGGTTTCATCTAGTGAGTTCAATACTCCAAAAACTTGGAGAGTGTAGTAAAAGGGAGATAACTGAGACATCTGGAAGAGGGATGGCACATAGAACTCGAAAAGTTTAACTTGGGGGATGATGTGAGCAATTTGAATACTGAAATAGTGTTCAGTTCAAAATTCCAATCACCTGTAGAAGGCCGGAGTGTACAATGGCTGAAACTTTGTGAGTATGGCAATAAAGATGAGGACAATAGTTTGAACAATGTAAATAATGTAAAAGGAGTGAATGAAGATGAAGAAAAAATACGAAAAAAAATAGGTCCTAATCCACCCTATTTGCTTTTTTTTTTCTTTAGAATGCTGACGACGACAGCAACAAGCTGTTAAAGTTAACACCAGTGACCTTTATCAAACAACCCAATACATTCATCAACTTCAAGCCTTACTCTCTCCCTCCTCAAGTCACTTTCCTTGCCCACAAAGAGACATTCCGCATTGATCCTCTATATCAGCAATACAAAAATCTTAACAATTTTTAACTTCTTTTTGCCTCCCCAGTGATGTTTGTTTAGTTTGTTCTTGAGTGCTATCATATGCACATTTATAACACCATTCACAATATGAGAAATTTAAATATTGAAATAAGATAGAATAATGTCTTGAAACATTAAGGAATAAGCCAAACATTTATTCTGAAATCCAAGGTAAGAATAAATGCATCCCAAATTTGCCTTTTATCCTTCAGATATTTGATTTATTATGGATTTGAAATAAAATCTAACAGACGAAGACGGTTATCCTTTTAATACCTCATTAGTGAAATACAAGGGTAGATGTTAATAACATGCAATATATCTTGATTTGATTCAATAGAGATTTGAAATTGAATCATAACAATACGAGACAGTTAATATTTGATTGCGCTAATACAGAAAGATGATCCATGCTCCAAGCCTGGTATGTGTGTCCAAGAACCTGGAATAAAGTATGGGATTAAAATGACTGATTTTTTTAAATTCAGGAAAGAAAGCAATTTCCATAATTATACTTCCTGAAGATTAAATAAAGTTTTAGCTGGATTTTACAAACCTACAGTAAATAAATACTTTTTTTTTTATCATTTCATCACAAGTTGATAAGAGCAACTAAAATGCCAGTAATTGCTGGAAGTCAAAGAAACTGAGGGAGAACAAAAAATCAGGATTTAAGGAGTCATGAGATGATGAGTGACCTTGCATTTAAATTTTTGAAGATCTTGGTTGACTGGAAAGCAGGTAGCCAGAAGCGTTCCACAAGCAAGAAATGTGGAGAGAAAAAAAAAAAAAAAAACTATTAGAATAGAACTTAGTTACAGCTAGCAATTTCATGTGGCAAAATGAGACCTATCTACCAATCTAGTATATTATTTAATTTCATGAAGTCAAGGCATCAAAGAAGAAAGTTCATTAGTTGCAGAAGAATTATTTTCCACCTTCCAATCTCTTTCACAGTTGGGATGTGGCGAGAAGTCTACTCAAACAGCTTCTTCCCATGAAGCACTACACTGCGGAACAGATGGCCAAGAGGATGTTTCCCTGATCACTGCAATCTTAACCTGTTCAAATCTAGAATTAACCATTATCTTCCACTTCTATACATACAAACGGTCTCCTAATGTAACCCTCTACTTCGAGTGGCCTCCAGGCCTTATAAAGGATGGAACTCACTGTTAAAAAACATTTGCCATGAAAATGTTTATAGAAATCTTACAAGGAAGTGATGATATAAGTCTAAGTGCCAAGTCAGGACTGATAATATTGCAGATTCTTCTTTGAATTTTGTTAAGAATCTCTAGAGATAGAGCAGAAGCAGCAGCCCAGACATGGTAGCAAGATTTGATGTATGAAGCAATGGTAGTCTTGTAAATGGTCAAGAGATTCTGGCAAGAAAATTATCTAACATGTAAAGTTAAAAAGGTTCTCTTAGATGATTCATAGAGCAGTTTCATTTTGGAGGCATTATTTTATAATAACCAAGAACAAAAACATGCTTCAACACTGCAAAAAAAAAAGATCGACATTTTCAAGATTAAATATCTAATTAGAGATGAAATCAGCTTCAGTAAATGTAAAATAAGATTCGATGCAGATACATTTAAATACAATGGATTCATGTTAGCTGAGCTGAGAAAGATTTGTCCAACAGGAATGTAAAATTGAAGCAGCATTTCAGTTTCAATTCTTTTTGAAGAATTTTTACTCATTTGGATTACAAGGAAAAAGCATTCAGTGAGTTGTAGTGAATGGTTTCTAATGATCAAATGCGAAATAATGAGTTAATAGTCATAGTTAGCTAAAAGCATGACTGGATGGACTTTTGTTACAGGTGCTAATAGTATCTTAAGTGGTGTTTAACATTGAAATTAGAGAAATAAAAGAAAGTTAGAAAAAACTTAGAAAGAAAACTAATAAAAACTCAAATCAAAGGAAAAAAATGGTGTAAAAAAAAAACATCAATGGGAGTGGAAAAAACAGTAGGGAAAAAAGAAACAGTGAAAAAGAAAAGCTAGAAAACTAAGGAAAAAAAAATCAAAATTAGAAAGGGAAAACAAAGGAAAGCAATGAGAAGAGAAAAAGACAAAGAAACTAACAGAAAAATACAGAAAAAGAAACACTAAATGCCACCAAATAAAAACTTGATGCATGTTTCATTAAATAATATAGACAAAACTTGTCTATTTTGTAAATTCTTTTCATATCGTCTGATAAGCTTAATAACATTATCATTAAAAGATGAAAGAAAATCACCATATTGATACATATTTTTTAATCCTATCTAAGCTTTTGGCTTACATAAGCCGTTATCAAAGATGACAATTACATTATAATATATTAAACAATACACAGTCAAAACAATAATGATAGTCTATTTTTGTTTACATGGAAGATTTCCAAGCAACTACAAACTTGTGCATACAAAACACTGGAAGTGAAAATCGCACCGCAGCTTATGACGTCACACATGACCACTTGAGAATGAAAATGAGAAGTATTAAGTATGGGAAGCCGTTGGTATAAACCAACAGCTTCCTATACTTTATAGACATTTAAGAATATTTTGTTTTTGCTTATAGTTTTCATGTTTAAGTATAGTTGTGTTTTCAATGAGGATTTTCCGGAATTGTGTATGTAGCCAGGCATGTTGTTTTAAATGTCTAAAAATGTTAGAGTTGTCATATAAATAATTAGAAACCATTCAAAAGTAAAAATTTTAAAAAGTTAGGTATATTTTCATTTACTTTAACATATATCGAGAAAATTCTCACATTGTGCTTGTAAATTTCCTTCCCCATTACACTAAAAGGGGGAAGAGGGCAAAGGCCTTTACTGAGACACACTGACTGGTGTGTGGGGCCAGAGTTAAATAAAAATAATTTAACTCTAGAAATCTTATGTATGATGGGTAGTATGTACTACTGTCAACAATTCTTTTTAGTGCATGAA
Source organism: Acanthosepion pharaonis (assembly GCA_903632075.3). Classification (NCBI taxonomy): domain Eukaryota; kingdom Metazoa; phylum Mollusca; class Cephalopoda; order Sepiida; family Sepiidae; genus Acanthosepion; species Acanthosepion pharaonis. The sequence goes on along the minus strand of CAHIKZ030000890.1, from coordinate 2,101,752 downwards.
ATAAATACAATGAGTGATTACCATTTAACTAACATTCTTAGAACAAAGATGAGTACCATAAAAGCAGATATTGACAATATTATAAAAGGAAGGCAATGTTAAAAATCACATTGAATTTATTTTATTTAGTCTATGTATAATTTCTTTTTTTTATTATCAATAATACAGTATTTTTTGTAATTGTTATTTGTTGTGTCAGAAACCTACCACCCCTCTTGAATATGAACTTGTCTGTGAACAAAGACTTTAAATAGTGGCATGTCAGTTGACATGGGAAAGACAGACAGATAAGTTCTTAGCTGAGCTAGTTATTGACTACTCAGGCGATTTCTGTACCATTTTACCAACCTTATTAAAACCCTTTTTATTGTTACGTGTTATTTGGCGTTTGTCTCTACTAACCCCAAATCAACATCATAAAAACATTAAAATTTGATATTCATAATGTTTTGAACTTTTTAAAAGCATATTTATGTAAAGTACTTTTGTGGCCTTGTGAATATACCTAAATTTCTAATTTGGCCCATTAGGAAAAAATGGTTGGACAACCCTGATCTAAAGCATGTGTGATCTTGAAATGACCTATGTGCTTTATCCCTTCAGGACACTAGTGTTTGTGGCTCTCCATAATCTCCTGTCCTTTGTAGCACTTAATAAACTTTTTATTATCTCTCCTAAACCTTGACCCACTATCCATTTACTGAGGCTCAGTAGGTAGGTTATGCAATGTTTTCCTCTATCCCTCTTCCCTTCAATGTGTCCTGTGAGTATTAAATTTTCCAAGCTCTTTTTCTTCATATGCCCTAGAAATTTCAGTTATCTCTTCCTGATGTTAATTATAAATGTCCTTTTTGTTTACATTTTCTCCAAATCTTCCTTGTTGTTCATGGTATTCTCAGCATCCTCCTGTAGAAACACATTTCTGTTGCATCAAGTTTCTTCATCTGAGAGGAGATTGTCTAGCATTCACTGCCATATAGAATTGATATTGTATAACATTTCAGTATTCTTTTTTTTTTTGTTTGTTTTGTTTCTAATGAAATCATTGTTTCTTTATACTTTGCTTATGAATGCATTTTTTGCTATCCCAATGAACTTTTGAATTTCAGTATCACACTTTCTCTCCTCTATTAATGCACTTCCCAGGTAGTTAAACTTTTGTACTTGTTTGATTTTGATATCTCCAATTTGTAATTTAACTATTAAAACTAATAGTTCTGGGTATGATGATAAACTCTATCTGGCAGCAAGACCTCTGATCGAGAGATTTGAGATTTTGAGGAATATAAAACCCCCCTCTTAGTTGCTGTTGTTCCAAAGTCCACTCTGACCTGAGGTAGTAGCCTCTGTTAGGGTCCCAGCTATAGAAAAATAGTGTTTTGTTTAGTGGTTCACTAAGAAAATATAAAAATACATTATAGTACAAATAATACCAGCAATATATTTATAAAAACATTTTTATAGCAAAATTACCAGCAATAGATTTTATCATCTCGAAACTATATACCTAAAAACATGTTTGCCCTGAAAATATAAAATTAAGTACAAAATATGTGGTTGAAGCCATAGTGTACAAAATATTTAGATTTCAGCATAAAGGCTGATATGCCACTAAACAAAAAAGTAAAAATAAAAAAAAATTTTCTGTAAAGTTGATAGAAACCAAAAAGCAATAGAAAATAATTTAGTACTTTATTCAATCACACCACCTGACTGCACTAGATGCAGCTCATAATATTTTCCTAATGACCTTTTCATCTTGCCCTGTTCACATTTAGATTTTTATTCTAATGCTAAAAGAATTGATAAACTGCCACCTACTCATTTGCTGCATATCTAGAAATGTTTTGAAAATGCATTTCATTTAAACTGAACTAGTTCTGTACCGTGTCACTGATGTAAAGATGATCAAATTTCAAATCTAAATTGTTTGCCCATTTAAAATGCTACATTTATTAGAAAATATATTCACTTTAAATTCAGGAGTCATAAAAATGACTTCAGAGCAGCACTTTTTTCCTGTTACCCAGAGGTTAGATCTGTAACACAGATGTCCATTTCAAATTTTAGATTCAAATTTTGTACACACACACACACACACACACACACGTGTGTGTATATATATATATATATATATATACACACACACACACGCACACTAATTCAATGACAGACCTGAAATATTTCTACAAAGGAATAAACTTCAAAAAATAATTATACTTATTACTCAATTTCTGAAAAATTCAATAAAATCTTGTAATTATCTAATTTTATTAGAACTTAAAAAATTACCTATTTTTTGGGTTTTTTTTTTTTTTTTTCTCCTTAGAGAAATTAGTTGTACAATTTCATCCTTTTATTCCCTTTGTGTTGTTTTTACCGGAATTCACTTTTTGTGGCCATTGATTTTTTTTTTTTCTTTAATTTAAACTAAATTCACTTTGTCACAAAAAATAGGCATTTAATTTGTAGCCACCTTTATGCTGTCTGGTTCTAAGTATCAATAAATAGATATTAATATGTGACAGACATGTTGTAGATAGATACGAATTTTATTGTTAGCAGGAATGTGACCCATTGGTTGAAAAATGTTAAATATTTATCTTCGAAGCATTAATTTATTAACCGGCAGAATGTGCAGTCCTCCAACTTGGAAACCATCTTTTTGTCATTTGAGTTTGACTATCTTGGTGTTTATTTCCATCTTCTCTCAACACATGAATAGACCGATATCAATAGATAGATATTAATATATTGATATGTGATAAGCATAAATAGTTTGATATCAATAGACAGTGAAATAATTATGGGTAAGATACAAAAGTAACTTACTGTAGGTAAGAGAAAGAAAAGGTGATTGTTCTCATATTTTATTTCTCAGCCATTTAGGCAAAGAGACAGTTTGATGGGCATTGAAGCTATTAAGTTTTCTTTTTGCTCTTTTTCTTATGTAGTATTTGAATTCACATGCAAAGGTCACCAGTATGGATAGGTGGAGGATAATTATTTTACCAGAAACATAGGACATAAAAATGAACTGACTAAAATAGATTATTTGTTTTCTTCAGAGTGATGAGCAAGTCTTTTAGTATTCGACATAACAAAAGATTTGTTAATAAGGCAGATATTGGTAACGGTGTGGAGAAATGTCTGTTCGTGGTTGTTCTGAAGTAAGATCATGATAGGGGTAGTAGTAATGTCAGTAGCAAAGGATAAAAATTTTTTGTAGATTTTTTTTGTCATTCTGGGGTCCTTTTTTTTTTTTTTTTTTTTTTGTCCAAATCCATGAATTTGTTTTGCTTATGATAAGTATTTTTTATCTGTAATGTTGAATGTATTAAAATTATTCAACTTTCTGACAAAAAAATGTCAAGTTGATGTTAAAAATTGCTGTGAAACATTCTCAATTCATTTAAGATGGAATGATTTATTTTGACATGTCTAATTTATATTTAGATACATTTTAAATTTACCTAGTTGAATTGTTCACCTATATTGCACATGATCCATTACTGTACATAATTAGGTTATAATAAAAGTTATATTTTATATGAATATTTCCTTATGAAAATTGGAACATAGTAGTGGCTTCCTATATTAGAGATTCACAAGACCCTTGCACTGACCTTTTTTAGGTATGTTTTAACAGGAACACTTTATTCAGGAAAGGAGATCATTTGTTTTTTATTACATCTGGGAATTTTAATGCCTAATGCTTTTCTAACAATCTATCCTTTTCATGACTTTATAATGCTCCTACACTGAGATACGGAACTGCCTAATTTTGGGATTGAGCTATCGGTTCTCTGGATCAAAATGAATTTTATTGACTGTTATTTTCCTGCAAATCACTTATGAATTTTAAGAGCTTGTAGGCATTATCTTGTCTCTTAGGTTACCATCCAAGTGTCATTCTATTCAGGATTATAAAAGTAATGGGTATAATCTCTCTCTCTCTCTCTCTCTGATTTTCCTCTGATATATAGCAGTGACAACATTGGGACTCTTTCTCTCTGAGGAGAGACTCCTTTGGCAGCTGACTACTTAACTTCAACCCAACCGCATGACACACACACTATGCTTATCCCATAAATGTGTTTTTGAGCTACTTGTATACACATAAATATACATTTTTCTTATTCTTCTTTTGTTAGTTATATTGTTCCTTAGATAGATATGTATATATAAAAATCCTCCATGTTGAATTCTTGTCTTTGGAAAATTTGTTTACTATGAAAATCTTCACCAATAA
>CAHIKZ030000890.1:1862500-2092500 GCA_903632075.3 Acanthosepion pharaonis | reverse complement strand
TATTTGTCCATATTTTTGTTTCCCCTGAAGTTGATTCACTCCTCTGCTGGCACCACAAAATCCATTATCTGGCATATTCTTTGTTTCTTGTTCAGGACTACAAGATGAACATTTTTCACCTGGATTGGACTATTATTAGTAGTAATAGCAATTTTTTGGTTATAATTTATTTAAAATAAAAAAGTAAATGTTGGTCATTAATGACATTTAATTTTTTTTTTTTTTTTATCCTTTGACACCAAGCAAAGTGATAAAGCCACTAAGCCAAAAGGAATTACTGAATGTGAATGAATCCGAGAAAAACTTTAAGGAGCAAGGTTAATAAAAGAATAGGAATTAAGACAGAATATAACAGTTGATATTGCATTTAAATTTTTGAAGATCGATGTTGACTGGAAAGGAAGAAGCCAGATGAGAGCTCCACAAGTGTGAAGTGCAAGAGAAGAAACTGTTAGCATAGAACTTATGGTTACATCTCGCTATTTTAAATATAAAATGATGAAACCAAGCTGTCATTCTTGTACTGTGCTTAAATTCAAGGTACTAATGAGGAAAACTCATCAGAACAATTACCATGAAAATATTTATAGAAAAGGCAGATGGAAACTACAATACATTAGTGGTGGGAAAGTGGTGGTGGTAGGAAGTGACTGAAGCCAATATGCCAGATCAGGACTGATAACATTGCACATTCTTTGTATTTTTTCTAGAATCTCTAAATATATACCAGAAACACCAAACCAGATGTGGCATCAATATTCAATGAATGGGCAAATGTTAGTTTTATAAATATGTAAGATAGTTTTGAGTGAGAAAAATTGTCTAGCATGACACAGTGAACCAACTTTTCTGGCAGCAGACCTAGCAATTGGTTCAATATAATTGTTCTACTTTGGCAAAAAATCCAAGTAAAAGTTCCTGGAAGCTGTTTTTTTGAATGTTATCTTGTGTTTTACAGTTTGTAAGAGTTTACCATCTACTTTACAATATATCCATAAAAATTGTATTAATTGTGAAACTGCAGACATTTCTGAAAAATAAGTTTTTATACAAAATCCAATGTTTATACATGTGACTGTTAGCACTTAACTCCATGGACTTTTAACTAAATTTTATTGTTTCATTGCTAAATTTCTTTAAATATATCACATTTTAGGAAATGAAAACAGTGATTGTATCACCAGTAAACATATAAAAGAGAAAAGTTATACTGTGGTTTTTCACTTTATGATTGTAATCAGTACAAGAGAAAGCATCAAGAATTAAATTTTTATTAGGTAATTGATTGAAATACATTTAAATCTCACATCAAAGCATTTAGACTTTGCTTTTAATTTTTTTTACTTCTAATTATATTGCATTAAAAAAAAAAAAAATTAAACAATTTTTTCAACTGAATTTGAACCCATGGAAATAAATTATATTTTTAAAATAAATACATACCTATGGTAATATTATTAGCCTGTTTTTTTATAAGGAAACATTCTGCATTCATTGACTGATCAGACAGTGTCACTGTTGGTTGAAATATATAAAATCTTTCTCTTTAAACAATTTTTCATGGCAATAGGTTTCTCAAGTCCAGTGACTGTTATTGCTCTTTCTAGAATTGATGGGGAGGGGGTCTTCCTAAATTTATAAGAGAATAACAGCAATAGCTAATAATATGGCAGTATACTGTAATAAATGTTAGGTGATAGCTACATGTATTCTTACATTAGAATAGATCTTTACAAGCTCAACATTAACAAGTTCAGATCTTTCACCTTTTCACTTAAAAGGAAGCACTTCATAGTTTCTCTTTGGCAGAACTGAATGATCTACATCACTATACTTGTGCTTTGGAGCCATTATCAAGTATAACTTATGAATTATCTGTCTTAGGAGTTTTGATCTTGGTTAACTGAAAGTGGAACTGCAGCTACAGAAGAATAACTACACAAATAAAAATGCAAATGTAATTCTATGTGCCGTGTTCTTTCAGGATGCAGTCATAATTTATGCCCTTTGTATCATTAAGTAAATCTTGTCATTTTTGGTATCTCCCCTAATCCCTGTTCTGTCAACCATTCGCACAGATCCATAGCTAGGTTATGTAATGTTTTCCTTCAACAGGTGCTGTGAGTATGTTATACCTGATGTACCTATTCTATTATTAATAGACTCTCCCAGACATAAGTAGTAGTAGTAGCGGTCGCCAGTTGGGCTCAGTGGTGTTGAGCGAGTCAGTCGATATCGGACATTGAAGTACCAACCATCACAACTAGATTGCTGCATCATTAACTCTTATTTCAAGTTCCTAACATTTTGTATGTCGAACCTAGTTTAGGATGACTTATTTAAATACAAGCCTCCACTGTGAAAACTACTCTACAACAGAGTATCAAATTTTTCAAACCCTCCTTCCTCATTATGCACCCTAGAAATTTCAATTCTCTTTTTGATAAGTGTCTTTTTTGTTTCCATTTTTCTCTAAAACTTCATTGTTGCTCACTTGTCCAGTCCATAGTATTCTCAGCATCTTTCAATAGAACCGTATTTTTGTTGCTTCAAGTTTCTACTTCACCTATGAGGCGATTGTCCAGCATTCAGTGCTGTATAGAAGAACTGATATTACATAACAGTTCGGCACTTTTCTCTCTGTTTCTAATGAAATTTTTCTCTTAATACTTTGCTCAGCTTTTGGAAGGCCACTTTCACTATCCCAATGCACCTTTGGGTTTCAGCCGCACTTTCAATCTTCTGTTAACTCACTTCCCAGATAGTTAGATTGGTATCTCCCAATTTGTAATTTAATCATTTAGAACTAAAAAAACAAATTTTTTTTTTTTTTTGTAAAGATGATAGAAATCAAAAATATTCCTTTTACAGACAACCATGCATTCTATCTTCTTGCAATTGATGTTTAGTCCTTTCTTGTAGTTTCCTTTTTATATCTGCAATCAGCACTGTCATCTGCATATTTAATATTAAGATTGTGGCCACCAATAATGGTAGGACTTCTAATTTTCTCAAATTGCCTTAATGTATTTTGTTCCAGTATCACACCATGCAAGGCAGTAAAGCCACTGACACACAAGGGTTACAGGGGGTGGGAGGATTAGGAATGCAAACATTGATAATGAGCAGGAAGTGAAAAGAGTAATCAGGACAGTAGATAACAATTGACATTGCATTTAAATTTTTGCAGATTAAAGTTGGCTGAAAAGCATGGAGCCGGAAGGGAGTTCCACAAGTGAGAAGTGCAAGAAAAGAAACTTTTAGCCTAGAACTTATGGCTACCTCTACCCCAGCTCAACATTAAGTTGATGAGATCTTGATGCCAGTCTAATACTGTGCTTAAATTCAAAAAGTCTAACGTAATGAAGAGCTCATTCGAACAACCATCATGAAAGTGTTATAGGAAAATCAAAGGCAACCTTATGGTGATGGTAAAATGACTGAAGCTGAGCCGCCAGATCAGGACTGATAATATTGCTGGTTCTTCTTTGGATTTTATCAAGGAGCTTAAGGGAAATATCAGGTACTGGACCATATGTGGCAGCAATATTCTAAGCATGGATGAATGGTAGACATAAATATGGAAGATAGATTCTAGAGAAAAATTGTCTCACATGACACTAAACCAACTTTCCTAGCAGCTGAGTAGTATAGGTTGAATAATCTGGTGAGAAGTCTCATCCTTGTCTTATGCCCCTTTCTAGTTTTGTATATTTACTGAATTCATTTTCTATGTGTGTATAGGTGGTTTGCTGCCAATATAGGTTTTGGATTATTTTAATATCCTTTCCAACAGTTCAATTGTAATTAAGACAAGAAAAATGAGATTTGTGTGAGCTCTTTATGAAATAGGTTATTAGGGTCAGTTTTACTTTCAAGAAGTAACAATATGAGATTTTTAGATTTTCTGTCAGCCTATATTTTTTACTGAATGTTTATTGCTGAATTATATAAGCTGTGCGCCAAATCAATAAGTCATTTATTTTTTTATTTTTTATTCTTTTTAATGTAGCTTTCATATTAGAAATCAGAACACCTACAATGATTGTACTGTTATTTCAGAACAGCCTAAAAAGCAGCATATAATTGAAACTGAATGCTTCCTTGAACTTATTCTTATATGTTACTGATGCAGAATTCTTGTTTGGAATGTTTCTGGGAGATGATGGAAGAAAGATGTTTAAAAGACTCCATTTTCTAGAGAAGAAAAATGTATTCTTTGTCTAGTAGTAGGATAAAATGTTAAAATCCTTTTTTTTTTTTTTTTTTTTTTTTTCCCCCATGTTATGACTCTTGCCTTTATTTAAAATACTGGTTGATGATAGAATAAGATGTTAGAGAACAGATTCAATTTTTTTATGTCAAAAAGGGGGCATATAAGAAACAGGAAAATTTCATTCCTATATGGCAATGAATGCTGGACCATCTCATCACAAAGGGATTAGAATCAACAGAAACGTCCATCTACAGAAGGATGCTGAGAATAACACGAGTAATGACAAAGTTTAGAGAAAATGGAAAACAAAAAGGATACATATGTAGCATCAGAAAGAGTTGAAATTTCTAGGGCAATTTCTAATGAGGAAAGAGGGCTTGGAAAATGAATATTCACAGGACATATAGAGGATAGAAGGAAAAAGTGCATAACCTACCTAATGAGCTTTTGTAAATGTTTGACAGAACAAGGATTAGGAAAGATAGCAAAAAGACAGTTTACTAAGAGCTACAAAGGACAGGAGATTGTGGAGAGCCATGATTACCCATGTCTGGAATAGATATTACACATAGATTTCTGAAAGCACAGAAAGAGGACAAATATTTTAACAACTCTTTCACCCCTTTTCCTGCTTCCTTGTTACTTGCTGTAAATTTTTTTTTTTAAATACATTTTCCTGGTTACGTTCCATGTAATCTTTACATATACATTTATATATATATATATATATATATATATATATATATATATATATAATAATAATAAATTTATATGAAAGAACATTATATCTGTTGGGAATTGGACATTATTAGTTACTAGTTTTAACCTGTGAAAATTTTAGTTTTCCACTTTTAATATTCTGATGAATTTTTATTTTTCAATTAATGATTGAGTAAGCTCATGGCAAGTTCTACAATAATAAAATATCCATAGAAATTCCATTATAGAATTGTTAAATATTTGAGCATAACAACTTTAACAAGTTATAGCAATAACTATCCTAAATATGAATTCTGGTCGTTATTTTAAGAAGTGGGTACAAATGAAAAAATTTTACATGAACAACTTTTACAATGATACTGAAACAGCTATCAAACAATTCTATCTTCCCTTTTTCATTTTCTCATTGAAACCAAGTAGTGTCTTTTCCCCTTTTCCATGTGATCAGAACAGTCTATTATTATGAGGTATTGGCAGGATATAACAGTCATGAACTAAAGAAGGGAGGAACAAGCAGAATTTTTATAATGTAAATATCAATAGTGAAGTTATCTTCTATTATTTTCATTCTATAGATACACATATGTACAATAGAATAATTCCAAATTATATAAACCCCAAAATCCTGTAAGATGAATTATTTATGCCTAATTTTGTTATCATTAATAAGTTGATTAAACCTGTTTGATATTCAAATGCAAGCATTTAATTATAATTTCAAACTGGGTCTTGAATTTAAATGACTTAAGAAATGGTAGTACAACTATGCCTTTGATTTTTAGTTTTTTTTTTTTTAGTTTTTCACATTTTTCTAGAAAATATTTAAAAGCTGTTATCTTTTCAAAAATAATTTAATATTATATGACATGCAAAAAGAAAGTGAGACAGATCCTTCTGGATAAATCCTGTCTTTCTACTGTGGCCATTGCTCATGAGATTTGAAAAGGTTTATCAAGAATTGAAATTATGAAGAATAGCAGATTAAGGAATCATTTAATCTCTGGAAATGGAAAAAGAATCGGCTGCATTAGAGGCATTTTTGACCAACACTGCAAATTACTATGAAGACAAAACATTAACCTGAAAACTTGAGTCGTATTCTTAAACTCATCAGATCAAGACATAGACACCATGCATGGCACCAAACACATCTAGAAATATTTAAATTATCAGCTGTATATAACCATTTTCTAAGATAGATGATTATAAATGATTTTGAGTGAGTGAATCCTGTAGATATTGGTGAAGACCATATTTCTTCAAACATGGACTGGTGCTACAGAATTGCAAACAAAGAACTACCAGATAACAGAAACCACTTCAGTTGAGGACTTTCAACAGTAGAAACAGCAAAAATGGATATCACATGTAACTTGAAGAGAAAATGATGGCATAATCAAGATGTTGACGTTTTACACTACTTCAAATAAAAGGTTAGGAAGGAAAGTTCCTTCAATAAGGAAAAAAAAAGCAATAAACCTATTAGACTTGGGAAACCTACTTTACTGAAAAATTGTTTCAACAAAGATTTTATAAATTTCAACTAAAAGTAGTAAAAACTCCTTGGTCAATTAATTCCATGTTTCCTTATAAGGAAACCACTAATATTGCCACTATCATGTACTAGGAATAACTGAAACTAATTCTACCTGATTGTCTAGAGCTTTTGTTCAGGGATCAACAATTGTTTAACCTTCTGGCAGTCTATCTGCTACTTTAATAAGAGTAGTCATTAGTAATAATGATATGCTAATATACATGACTCTAGGTATCATGGGCTTGGTTGGAGTAATGCCTAACAAAACGTGTATTAATCATATTAGATAAAATAAATTTAGTATTGTGGTGTGGGGAAAGGTCTACTGGGAAATAACTGGTGGTAGTTGGCAAAAAAATGGAAATGAAAGCTTTATTCTTAGCTATCTTTTTATTTATTAAATAATTTTTTTTAATCATATCATCCCAAGCAAGGCGTTAAAGCCACTAAGACACAAGGGGTTACAGTGTGTGAAAACATAAGAAAAACAGAAACGTTATTAAAGAGTGAGAACAATAAAAGAGGTAGAATCAAGACAGTAGATAATGATTGACATTGCATTTACATTTTTGAAGATCAAAGTTGGCTGGAAAGAAAGGAGCCTGAAGACTTCCACAAGTGAGAAGTGTGAAAGAAGAAACTGTTAGCATAGAACTTACGGTTACATCTATACAATTCATAAACTGATGAGACTTTGTTGCCAATCTAGTACTGCACTTAAATTTACTAAGTTTGTGAAACAATTAGAAGAATTACCATGAAAATATTAATAGAAAAGGGAAGTAACATTATAGTAGTGGAACAATGACTGAAGCTGAGATGCCAGGTCAGAACCAATAACATTGCAGATTCTTCTTTGGATTTTATCAAGAACCTCTGAATATATAGCAGGAGCACCAGACAATATGTAGCAGCAATATTCAAAGCATGGATGAATGATAGACTTGTAAATATGTAAAATAGATTCTGGCGAGAAACATTATCTAAAACAACCAACTTTCTTAGCAGCAGACTTAGCAATTGATTCAGTATAACCTTTCCAATTCATGTCAGCAGAAAATGTTAGTTAAGAAAGCATGAATCACTCTCCTAGAGGTTAGCATCAGCCTTGCTGATTGAAAGCAGAAAGGGGTCTCTCAAATGAATTGAGAGGTGTTAAAATTAACAGACCATTCCTTGTCCTGAGTTAACAGCAGATTGTAGTTTTTTGAGATCACTTACCAATTTGATTTTACCGAATGGATTCAACTTACTTTTGAGACAAGTGAATAGTTGTCATCAGCATAGATACCAAGTTGAGACTATGATGTTTAAGAAACTACTTTAGTAAAATGACTGATTTACTGGTAGAATAGTGTCTCAATAAAACTTACATTTTGGCACGTAACACAAAGTCAATATATCTTTAATTGATTTCTCTCCAGAAACTTTCAGGAAGTCCAAACATTTTTCACCTTTTTAATTTCTCCAAGACTTTATGAATCATGCATGTCTTATGTTTTCAAGAATACTGCTATTCTTTGGCATTCTAAGGAACATTTTCTGGATACTACTTCATGATGGTTACAAGATTCTTGGAATTCAAGTCAGTTGAATTTCCTGACATGCCAAATCCATCCTTTTTTCAGAAAAAGGACCACATGCATAATTTTCAGTACTGTCAGAGTATGCACACTGTGTTGGTGTGTACTACTCCCAAATCTCATTACTAAGGGCAGACAGTGTTTTGTGACCCTCACTATCTTAACATTTACTTATATGCACTAAAAATTAAACTAAGCACAACTATTTTTTTTCCTGAATTTTTGCTCATACCAAGTCCTGAAAAAAAAAAAAAAAAACTATAAAATTCACTTTTTTTTTTTTTCTCCACAATGTTGAGTTTTAAAATTATTCAACCTTTTAGCAAGAAAAATTTCAAGTTGATATTAAAAATTACCACAAAAAATTGATTTATTTAAGATGGAATGATCTAATGTGATTATTTTTGTTTTTATTTTGTATTCAGATACATTGTATTTATTTTCAATTTTTCTAGTTGAATTGTTCCACCTATATTGAATATTATCCATTATTGCACATAATTAGGCTACAATAAAATTTGTATTTTATATAAATACTACCTTATGAAAATTGAGACATAGTAGAATGGGGTGCATATCATAGATTTGGGAGAAGGGGCATCATAGATCCGTGGTGGGGTGTATCATAGATTGGGAAGCACAAGAATGCACTGTATGCACACTCATTTTGGAGCAAAACATCCAGCTGAAAACAAAACATTGATTTTATTATGTGAAACCCTTGAAGCTTTAGCTTGTAATGAAAACAGACAAGCCTTTAACTTTAATGAACTTTTATTCAAAGTAATTCGATCATCACTTTTTATGTTAGAGGAGTTCAAAGAGAAGACATCTATGGTTGCCTTTACCACCGCTAGGTTTATGCTCTGAAATTCTACTAGAAATAGCTATGGAAATATTTAAAAAATTTCTTCCCCATTTCACTGAAACAGACTTTAAAAAAAAGTGTGCACATTGAATAAAAAAAAAAAAAAAAAAAAATACAATTCCAGACAATCTTATATGCACCTCCCCCCCAAAAAAAAAACATTAAAGACTAATTATCTTTAAGGCCACCAACCACTCATTCAGTTTTGGTTTAATTGTTTTTACTTTGTTATATTTTGGTATTACCATTTTTTGGTAATATACATTTTTTTGTTAAATATATATAAATTGCTTTTGAATATACCTGCTTTTATTGCTTTAATAAAGAAGTATTTACACTTAAGATGTTTTTATTCACTTTCAATAGGCAATGATTGAAACGCCGATATTCAAAGTGTAAAATTGAATTCTTACTTCAATGAACCTATGGAGCTTAATCTGATTTAAGAATAGTGATATATTTTCTGAATTTCAGCAGTTAGTGAGTCTGATCAGTTTGATAAGTCAAATTGGCATCTGATCTCAAGAATGACTTATGACCTGCTGTTAATTGGGGGCAAGGAAGATCTTGTTAATTTTAACACTTGCAAAATGAGATTTCTTTTTATCAATCACCTGAAAGACCACTTCATGTCTCCCATCAGTGTGGCTGATACTAACCTCCATGAGTGTGACTCATTGCATCTTCTCTGGCTTACATTCTTAGCTGACATGAAGTTGAAACATTATATTGAATCCATTGCTAGCTCTACTGCTAGGAAAGTTGGTTCATTGCATCATTCTAAACAATTTATCTATCTTAAATATTTATAAGTCTATCATTCATCCATGATTTGACTATTGCTGCCACAGATGGTCTGGTGCTCCTGCTATATATTTGGAGGTTCTTGATAAAATCCAAAGATGAATCAGCAATATTATTGGTCCTAGCCTGACATCTCAGCTTTAGTCACTTTCCCACAGCTGTAATGTAGCTTCCCTGTGCTTTTTCATTAAATATTTTCATAATTGTTCTGATGAACTTTGCTCTATGAATTTGAGTGAATTACTTAATTGATGGCAAGGTCTCATCAATTTGCTGTTGAATTGTCTATATGTAACTGTAAGTAGTATGCTAACAGATTCTTTTCTCACACTTCTCACTTGTGGAACTTTCTTCCAGCACTATGCTTTCCAGCCAATTTTGATCTTTGAAAATTTAAATGCAATGTCAATTATTATCTACTGTCTTGATTACTCTTTTATGGTTCTCATTCTTTAATGTTTCTCCCTTTCCTCATTCTTTCACCATGTATCTTAGTGGCTTTACTGCCTTGTTTGGGGTGATGTGATTTAAAAAAAAAAAATGTTTTAGAAGTATTTTATTTTTTAATTTAAAGAATAACAAAATAAGGATGTTTCTTAAAGGGAAGTAATCAAACTTATTCTGTTCTATTTAATAGTGTTAACTTGTACATTCACATTTATCTGCAACTGTAAGGATTAAGATAAAATGATACAGAAATATGACAAAAGTACATAGATTTATTTTCAGACAAGAACTATTTCAGCATTCAAGAATATTGTTATATATATGTTTATATATTCAATAGCATGGTTTGCTTATCCAGAAGTTCATATTACTGTAATAAAAAATGACATGTTATTGTTACATATAGTCAGATGAAGGTAAAATACATAGTCTAGTCACATGAATTAGTAAGGATTATGTGACTAGAATTACAGCAAGCATTAAAAAAATAAAATATTTTGCCCACCTCCTATGACCATAACATTGTGTGATCACCTAACCTTTGAAATAAATGCGTTCTCTCTCCAACCAACATTCCAAATAAAGTGTTCCATCACAAATATAACAGAAATCTGAGTTGTATTTCAGAAACACTGACTTCCAATAGCAGCAACAACAAAAATGGGCTACTCATGTAACTAGCAAGGAATATAACTATATAATGAAGATGTTGATTTTACACAGTAACTTAAACAAAATGTAAGGAAGGAAACTCCCATCAGTACTAGAAAGTGTGAACTAAAGGAATCTAATTTCCTGGAAAAACTATTTTAAGAGAAATATTTCAACCAGTATTAATGCTTACTGTTCAGTCAATAAATACCAAATGTTTCATTATAAGGAAACTGCTAATCTCATCATTGCCAATATTAACATCATTGTGTTTACCAAAACTTATATTAAATTGGTGGTTTACAACCATATAACATTGAAACATTACTGTAGAATTGCTAAAGTTAAGCAATGTTGAGCCTGGTCAGTACCTAGATGAGTGACTGCTTGAGAATACTAGGTGCTGTAAGTTTGGATGTGCAGGGGGTGTAATGGATAATGACTTGAAATTGTTAATCAGAGAGCCATTGGGTTTGTTATTTTCTGGTTTGAAATAGCCTGCAAAGTGTTGATAAGCCATAGAAAATCAATCAATCAATCAATCAATCGATATTGGTGATGTCTCAGACTTAAAATTGGAACTGTGACTGACAATGCTTTAATATATTATGTAAATGAAAATTTATTGTACTGCCATGCTCAAATTTATTAACTTTTACTCTTTCAAGTGTCAAATTTATCAGATCTGCTATCAAGTTGCAATCAGGACATGAAATAAATCTTTTGCAGATTTTCTGGAAATGTTCCAAAATTGACCAGATATTGAACATATTTGGACCATTTTGATTGACTTACTGACCTGGCTCTAAAAGTTGTTTAATAACTTTTTGAATCTGCCATTCATCAGTATTTTTCTATATAGCATGAAGCCTCTTCCTGTATATAAATAAATAAATCTAACTTATCTTTACAAGAGTCAGGTTAGACCAAAAATAGAGTATTGCTGCTATATCTGGGCTGCAGCTGTTTTGGCTCATTCTTTCACTCCAGAAAATACCTGACTCCTTATGCCATGCTTTATCTTTGCTAGATTCAGATTAGACCAGAAATGGCATATTGCTGCTATATCTGGGCTAGAGCTGTTTCAGTTCATTCTATCACCCCAGAAAGTACTTGACTCATTCTGCCATGCTTTATCTTTACAAGAGTCAGATTAGACCCCAAATGGGGGTACTGCTACCATATCTGGGCTGAAGTATCAGATTGGACCCCAAATGGGGTACTGCTACAATATCTGGGCTGAAGATAAATCTGTCTTCACTTGCTTGTCTTGATAGTTCGAAAGTGTTTATGTGGCTTAGTGGATGATGAATTATTTTCCATCCTACAACCCCTTTCCAAAAGATGAAATGCTGTGAACCTCTTGCTGCTCTTATTACTACTTCCATGTCATGTGTTCTGACAAGTTACATTCCTTCATCTCTTCAACCCTGACCTTTACAACTGGGATCCAGCATGTCACATACACAAGGGATAATAATCCCCATTCCATTCATATTCCTATAGTAAGAAGTCATTTCTATCCGGACAGCTTCTTCCCAAGAATTGCTGCTTTGTGGAAGAAACTTCTGGCAGGATGTTTTCGCAATCACTACAATCTTGACCTCCTCAAGTCAAGGGTTAACCATTATCGTTCCTGCATAACCCCATGAACTTTACTTCTTGTTCTTTATGTTCATACAACAATACACATTAACCCTCTAATTTGAGTGGCTCTTGAGCCTTGCATTTGGTGTACTTATATATATATATATATATATATATATATATAAAATACTTAATACTGCACACTGACAGTACAACTCAGTTTCATGCTTAGTGCAATATTCAGGTATTGATCATTGTTTAATTGCACTAGGCATGCAACTCTAGAGTCATACTGTTGGCATAGGGTATTATGCATTTTTATTAATATATACTTAATAGCTCTGTTATTTAGCACTGAACACTATTTTTCTTACACCAAAGGAGATATATATATATATATATATATATATATATATATGAACATGTACACATACATTTATTTATATTTATTCATTTGAAAAAAAGAAGCCACAACTGTTTTTGGTTATAACGTGGATTTTTTTTTTTTTTTTTTTTAAATATCTTTATCTTCCATATTTTTTTGCTACAAGTAATTCAGATCTTGTGACCACTATCAGGCAAAGAATAGTTATTTCCACATATTTAAGGGAATTAATTTTTCTTTTTGATTTATGTTTAACCATTGTTTTGTGTGTGGTAGTAATCTAAATTCATCTTGGTTGGCAGAGAAAATGTTTCTCTGCTTAAAGGTTAATAAAATGGTCTGAGAAAGGTGAAAGGAAGTAGGCCTTTGTTCTTATTTTTTAATGACCTCTTTTGATTACTGAAATGATTTATTCTTGCAGAATGGATAAGAATTTTTCTGAATCAAAAGCTAAGCAAAGAATTAAGAAAAGCAAAAATCTTCTTTAGAAGCAAAGAAAAAAGTACTGAACTGTTATGTAATATTGAATCTAGTCCAGTATCCACTGCCATATACTATCTCCTCACTGATGAAGAAGAGACTTGAGGCAACAGAAATGTGGTTCTACACAAGAATGTTAAGAAAACCAAGGACTGTACATAAGAACAATGACAGTTTTAATGAAAATGAAAACAGAAAGGAGACTTGTACTTAAAATTAGAGCAAGAAAAACTTTCTATAGCACATGAGGAAAGAGGGCTTGGAGAATTTAACACAGGACACACTGAAAGCAAGAGGGATAAAGTAATGCAGTGAATAACTTGCAGATCAGGGATTAGAAGTCATAACAAAAAGACCAAAGCTTACTCAGAGCTACAAAAGTTGTGGGGGGAGGATGGCTCTTCACAACTTTTGTAGCTCTGTTTAAGCTTTCATCTTTTTGTTATTCATCTTAATCTCTGTTCTACATCCTGAAGGGACACAGCATACAGAAGAATTTATTATACTTACTAGAAATTTTGAATAACCTGTGCTCCAACTTGTTTTTCACGCCATAGCATAATTGTCTGATAGTGGTTGCAGGCAGATGCCAGAATATTCTTAGCTTAGTAATTTCCATATTCACATTGAACTGTGATTCAAAATTTGAGCAAATGAATATTTAAAACATCTGTGGCTTGCTTTCAGTTTTCATTGGTTGAAAAATGATCGTTTTGTAGGGGATAAACTGGAAAATATAACCAAAGTTGTTGGTTTCAATCTAGATCAGGGATGACTGTAAAACTGATTTATAGGCAGAAGCACACAAATGCATGCTGGGATTTCGTCCTGGCCAGTTCTCAGTTTTATATGACTCAGTCTCAGTCTGTCGTGGTCTTGAAGTAAGAATGCTACCTCCATTTATCCGAGTTTGTGGATTTACTACTATTAATTTGCCTTGCGTATATGGTTTGTTTGCTTTACATTATTTTTGCCCTGTTTTCTTTTCTTTTTTTTACTTTTTTTTCTTCTTTTTTTTTCTTTTTTTTTCTTCTTTTTTTTTCTTTTTTTTCTTTTCTTATTTTTTTCTTTTTTTTCTTTTTTCTTTTTTTCTTTTTTCTTTTTTTTCTTCCCATTTTTTTTCCTTTTTTTTCTTCCTTTTTTTCTTTTTCTTCTTTTTTTTTTTTTTTTTTTTTTTTTTTTTTTTTTTTTTTTTTTTTTTTTTTTTTTTTTTTTTTTTTTCTTTTTTTTTTTTTTTTTCTTTTCTTTTTTTTTTTCTTTTTTCTTTTTTTTTTTTTCTTTTTTTTTTTTTTTTTTTTTTTTTTTTCTTTTTTCTTTTTTTTTTTTTTTTTTTTTTTTTTCTTTTTCTTTTTCTTTTTTTTTTTTTTTTTTTTTTTCTTTTTTTCTTCTTTTTTCTTTTTTTTTTTTTCTTTCTTTTTTCTTTTTTTTTTTTTTCTTTTCTTCTTTTTTCTTTTTCTTCTTCTTTTTTTTTCTTTTTCTTCTTTTTTTCTTTTTTCTTTTTTTCTTTTCTTTTTTTTTCTTCTTCTTTTTTTTCTTTTTTTTTTTTTTTTTTTTCTTCTTTTTTCTTCTTTTTCTTCTTCTTTTTTCTTCTTCTTCTTCTTCTTCTTCTTCTTCTTTT
This sequence comes from Acanthosepion pharaonis, assembly GCA_903632075.3. Taxonomy (NCBI): domain Eukaryota; kingdom Metazoa; phylum Mollusca; class Cephalopoda; order Sepiida; family Sepiidae; genus Acanthosepion; species Acanthosepion pharaonis. The sequence goes on along the minus strand of CAHIKZ030000890.1, from coordinate 2,077,604 downwards.
TTCTTCTTTTTTCTTCTTCTTCTTTTTTCTTCTTCTTCTTCTTTTTTCTTCTTCTTCTTCTTTTCTTCTTTTTCTTCTTTTTTCTTCTTCTTTTCTTCTTTTCTTCTTCTTCTTCTTTTTCTTTCTTCTTCTTCTTTTTTTCTTCTTTTCTTCTTCTTTTTTTCTTCTTCTTTTTCTTCTTCTTTTCTTTTTTTTTCTTTTTTTCTTCTTCTTTTTCTTCTTTTCTTCTTTTTTCTTCTTTTTCTTCTTTTCTTCTTCTTCTTCTTCTTCTTCTTCTTCTTTTCTTCTTCTTCTTCTTTTCTTCTTCTTCTTTTCTTCTTCTTCTTCTTCTTTTCTTCTTTTTCTTCTTCTTCTTTTCTTCTTCTTCTTCTTTTCTTCTTTTCTTTTCTTCTTTTCTTCTTCTTTTCTTCTTCTTCTTCTTCTTCTTTTCTTCTTCTTCTTCTTCTTCTTCTTCTTCTTCTTCTTCTTCTTTTTCTTCTTTTTTTCTTTTCTTCTTCTTTCTTCTTCTTTCTTCTTCTTCTTCTTCTTCTTCTTCTTCTTTTTCTTCTTCTTTTCTTCTTCTTTCTTCTTCTTCTTTCTTCTTCTTTCTTCTTCTTTTTCTTCTTCTTTCTTCTTCTTCTTCTTTCTTCTTCTTCTTCTTTCTTCTTCTTCTTCTTTCTTCTTCTTCTTCTTTCTTCTTCTTCTTCTTTCTTCTTCTTCTTCTTTCTTCTTCTTCTTTTTTGCAAATTCTGTTGGACAGTACTGTTATTTATTTACATTTAAATATGGCCACACATTCTTCAAAAGTTACTTTACACTATTTAGGTGAAAGTAATCTCTTGTCATTTCATTTTTGGGTAATTTTAATTGATGCATTTTCATGATATTATTGTTCTTCTATTTGCCAAAGTCCTGAAGGGGTATGGCAATCATGGCTCTCCATAATTTCCTGTCCTTTGTAGTTCTTAGTAAATAATATCTTTTTGCTATCTCTTGTAAACCCTGTTCTGCCATTTATTTTACACAAGCTCATTAGGTTATGCACTGCTTTCATTTATCCCTCTTGCCATCAATATGTTGTGTGAGTATCAAATTTTCCAAGCCTTCTTGCCTTAGAAATTTCAATTCTATCTTGTCTGATAAGTATAAATGTCCTTTTTGTTTTCATTTTCTCTAAAACTTCATCATTGCTCATATGTTCAGTCTGTCGTTCTAAAGACTAGAACCACATTTCTGTTGCCTCAAGTCTTTCCATTTTTGAGAAGATTCTTGCATTCACTGCTATATAAGAGGCCTGAACATTACGTAACAGTTCAGTACATTTTTCTTCATTTCTAATGAAATGTTTCTATTTCTTAATACTTTGCTTAGCTTCTGAAAGACATCTTGTGCTATCCCAATGCACACGAGGGAAACACATATGACTGCCACAATAATATAAACAAATATAATGGGCTCAGTAAGACTGGCCAATTTTTCTTGCACTTGTTTTTAACAGCCGAAAAATCATCTTTGATTAGGATGGAGTTTTTGGGTGGCTTTAAAAATTCTGTCATTTTCAAGTTTAATCTTATGAATTCAAAATATGTAAATGTATTCATGAGGCAATAAAAAAAACATTTAAGTCTTGTGTTATTTATTTTGTGATCCTTATTCCTTTATTTCATGAGTTAAAAAAATTGTCTGAACCCTAATCCTGTCAAACTTGGCTTTCTACAAGTAAAGTCCTTGAATTAGTTTATTTTATTGAGTACTTCTTAAATAATGTTGGCAAGTCTGTATTAAATAGGAAAATGGACCTAATATATAGATAGCTACATTCATGAGTAAATCGATAGAAATGTTTTCCACTGATATGAAAGGATTATATTGAATCAATAGGTCTGTTGCTAGGAAAGTTGGTTCACTGTAGTGTGCCAGACAATTTTAAATGCCAGAGTCTATCTTGCACATATATAAATCTACCATTCATTTATGCATTGAATATTGCTTCCATATCGTTTGGTGCTCCTGCTATATACCTAGAGACTCTTGATAAAATCCAAAGAGTCTGTGTTGTAACCTAGGGAAGATTACTGAATAGAATAATCATACGAATGTTGGTAATGAACGATAGTAATTAGGACACAAAAAACACATAAGATTCACCAATAGCATGTAGAAGTAGTCAACTACTAGAAGTGAGTCAAGTGAATTTCACAATGAATCTCCAGCTGCAGACCAACATACAGTATTTACTACTGTTTCTATGTGAATGGGGATATACCCATTATCGTCTGTAGGTATGCTACAACTGTCTGCATTGTTATGGGTTCTAATCTTGCATTTTGACTTCAGTCACCTTTCCATGCTGTGACATGGTTTCCCTGTGCTGTTTCTATGAATATTTTCACAGCAATTGTTCTAATGAGTTTTCATGCTTGGTACCTTGACTACTTGAATTAAAGCATATTACTAGATTGATGACTAGGTATCACAGTTTTACTGTTGAAATAGCTAGATGCCATCATATGTTCTAATAATTTCTTTTCTCAGACTTCTTGCATTTGGAACTCTCTTCTGGTTTCTTGCATCCATGCTTACTTAGAATGATTTTCAAAAATTTAAATACAATATCAATTGCAATCTTCTGTCTTCTTGAATCTTGTTCTTTTATAGTATTTTCCCTAACATCTTTTTCTTTCACAGTAGATAATCCTTGCGTTTTAGTGACACTATTGCCTTGCTTGAGGTGAAATGATTAAAAAATAAATGGTCATAATGAAATCTTACTTTATAAGTTTTTAAAATCATTTTATGATTACATAAAGAAATATAAGTCTTGAAATACAGAGTCAAAGAATGAAACAATTCTATTATTTCATGATAGATTTACAAATTGAAGATTACAAAGAGTTGTCACTTAAAAGACTTTCAATATTCTTAATTATTCTTACAACATTCTTCAGCTTATGGCCATATCATGTAACAGTGATTCTTGTACAACCACTGGTTAAGCAAGTCTGTAGCCAGATGGGTAACTGCTTGGGAATACCAGGTGCTGTAAGCCTGGATGTACAGGTGGTGTAATGGATAATGGCTTGGAATTGTTAATTCCAGTTGGGTTAATACATGCAAATATTCTTGGGAAAGGTATGAATCCACCTCTAATCAGTTATTGGTTAATTAGTTTTATCAGTTAACCTTTAACACTTTACATTATTAATATTACTTACCTTTCCACTACATTCCCTTTCAAGGCCTTTCAATTGCAGTATCCTTATTGATAATTTCCATAGCAGGATATGACACCACAACTATGAAATTCAAACACTATTGTTCAGGAATCGGTGACCTTCAGTGACAGGATAAACTTTTTGTACGGCAAATGAGTGATGAAGGTTAATCATTATGTCCCAAAATTCTTACAGCATAAAAATATTTTCCGGCTTTAAATAACCTGCAAAAGATTGATAGGCTGTAAAAAAAAAAAAAAAAAATTAATCTCTTCAATGATGTTTTTCTTTTACTTATATTCTTTCACACTCAGTAACCCTTTGCATCTTAGTGGTTTTATTTGACAGATTTTTCTTTTATCTCTTTAAAATTAAATAGCCTATATTTTATGTGTAAATCTTTAATGCTAGTTTTATTACTAGCCATATTTGTGTTAGCCATTAGAGAAACATAATTAAAATTTGATTTCCTCAATTATTTGCTATCATTTGGCCAATTTCTACAAAAACAAATACAGCCACAAGATTAAACAAAACTAATAGATTGTGTATTCCCTGTGCATTGTAATATATACAGATGGTGGGCATATATAAACAACCTTATTGTGTCCAAATAAAGGCCCAGGTCACATTGACAGAAACGTTAGGATTAATTTTTTTATAATAATGCATTCTCTATCTGTATGCATGCTGTTTGTTGCCAGTATAGGTTCTTGATTATTCTAATATCTTTGCCAAAATATATCGAGGTTGCTGAGCAGTTCCATCAGATCCTTGTGGTGTGCTTTGTCAAACGCCTTTGCATAGTCTATAAAACATAGGTACATGTCCTTTTGCAATTCTATTGCTCTTTCTAATAACATTCTGAACATGAATATCATGTTCCTTGTTCCAGTGTCTTTAATGAACCTACACTGGCCTGATTCAGCTGCATGCTCTATTCATCAGAATATGGATGATGAGTTTTGCTATGTGGCTCATTAGGCTGATTGTTCAGTGGAGTTCACATTGGTTTGTGTCTGGTTTCTTAGGCAGTGCTATAAAAATAGATTTGCTGAGATACCCCAGTATATCACCACCGTTGTAGATTTCATTTATTATTTCTGTAATCTTCTCTATGCCAAAATCATCTAAGGCTGTTAGCATTTCTGTTAGAATTCTGTCTGGCCCTGCCACCTTGTTTCTATTCCATTTCACCAGTGCAGCTTCTACTTCATTTTTTAGAATTTCAGGCCTGTCAGTAGTTCTGTGTATTGCTGGTTGTTTTGTCGTGGAAGAGTTCTCCAATATATTTGCTCCAGCATTGAAGAATTTTTTCCTTTTTTAATATGAGCATTCCATCCTTTGATTTTTATACAGCCTGTTGATAAGCATGTCTTCTGTCCTGTTAGTTCATTTATTTGTTTATGCATATCTCCTTTTTTGTTGGTACTCAATCTCTTTATTTCTGCACATTTTTTTTTTAGCCATTCTTTTTTAGTTTGCCTGAATTTGGTCCTTATTTCATTGTGTAATTTTCTGTATTCCATATCTTGGCAGTTTTCTGCCTCCTTTGCATCATGTTGAGAATCTCATCAGTCATTCATTCATTTTTTTTTCTTTGTCCATTCTCCTTTGGGATGATATCGTTTGCTGATGTCAGTAAAGCATCTTTTAGTGTTGCATTTTAAGTTTATATTTCCATTGTGTCCTTCATATCTTCTTTTCACATTGTCCATATATTTTTCTTTCATGTACAGGTCACTCAGGAGTTTGTTGTATTTGGGTGCTGCGTTAGGCTTCCTCAGTTTCCATAGTTTCACTCTTAGTTTACATATAACAGTGCGATGATCACTTCTGCAGTCAGCACTTGGGTTGGTTTTGCAGTGAATCATTGCATTCCTGAATCTTTTGTTGATAGTTATGCAGTCAATTTGGTTTTTAATTTCTCCTCGCAGGCTTCTCCATGTCCATAATCATCTCAGGTGTTCTTGGAACCATGTGTTGGCCATTAGCTGGTCATTGGTCATGCACCATTGGATCCATTTTTCTCCACATTCATTGTGGGTTCCTAGTCTGAATTTTCTGGCTATATATATCCCCTGCCTACTTTGGTGTTAAGGTCTCCCATGATAATTATGACTTCTTGTGAATTGCAATGAGCCTTGGCATTGTCTAGCATGGAGTAGAAAGATTCAATTTCTTCTTCCTTACTTTGTGCTGTCGGTACATATACTATTATGATAGCTATAGTGAAAGGCTTTCCTGTCAGCTTGACTATCAGAATTTTTTTGATAGTTGGTAGTATCCCAGAATGTATTTCTTGAATAGTATCAATCCTACTCTTTTATCCTTTTTCTCTCTGCCTGCATAAATAATCCTGTGATTGTCACTGACAAAATCTTCATTGTTTGACCATCTAGTTTCACATACACCTAAGATTTTTAGCCTACTTATCTCATTTCACGTTATGTAACTGGCCACAGTTGTTCAACGTCCAAATGTTTCATGTCTTGAGTTATTTTTTGTTTGATGTGAGCAGTTGCAAGATAACGGTCCAGTGACACCTTTCCAGGTGAGGGACAGGTTCCAAGGAATTTTATCCTCATTACGCTGTTTGTGCTAGCAGTCGCTGGATGATGGTTAGGTGACACCTGTCACATATGTCTGTTCTTACCATGTGAGGAGTTAATTCCTATAGACTTAACCACCTTCACACCATTAGGTTTCATGTTGTGTGTTATTAGCCATGATATATATTGTGTGTGTTATTAGCCATGATATATATATTGTGTGTGTTATTAGCCATGATATATATATGTGTGTTATTATATATATATATTGTGTGTTATTAGCCATGATATATATATTGTGTGTGTTATTAGCCATGATATATATATTGTGTGTTATATATATATATATATTGTGTGTTATTAGCCATGATATATATATTGTGTGTGTTATTAGTGTGATATATATATTGTGTGTGTTATTAGATATATATATTGTGTGTGTTATTAGCCATGATATATATATTGTGTGTGTTATTAGCCATGATATATATATTGTGTGTGTTATTAGCCATGATATATATATTGTGTGTGTGATATATATATTGTGTGTGTTATTAGCCATGATATATATATTGTGTGTTATTATTGATATATATATTGTGTGTTATTAGCCATGATATATATATTGTGTGTGTTATTAGCCATGATATATATATTGTGTGTGTTTATTAGCCATGATATATATATTGTGTGTTTATTATGATATATATATTGTGTGTGTGTTATATATATATATATATTGTGTGTGTGTTATTAGCCATATATATATTGTATGTGTTATTAGCCATGATATATATTGTGTGTGTTATGTGATATATATATTGTGTTTATTAGCCATGATATATATATTGTGTGTGTTATTAGTGTGATATATATATTGTGTGTGTTATTAGCCATGATATATATATTGTGTGTGTTATTAGCCATGATATATATATTGTGTGTGTTATTAGCCATGATATATATATTGTGTGTGTTATTAGCCATGATATATATATTGTGTGTGTTATTAGCCATGATATATATTGGGATTAATAGTGGAGTGATTTTCTATTGCTTTCTCTATGATGGTTTATTGAGACACCACCTCTAGTTAGCTGGCCATTGACTCATAGAGAATTCTTTCGCCTTTTGTTAGGTCTTATTTTTTGTCCTACTGGTTCGCTAAGAAGTTGCCTCTCTTGCAAGAAGTGGGGTAGTTGGTTTAGTTGCCGACTTATCCACTGTGGAATATTTACCATATATATATATATATATATATATATATATATATATATATATATATATATATATATATATGTGTGTCTGTGTCCCAAAAAATTTGTTTGATCCAAAAAAACTTTTACAGGCAGAGTTAGTCCTCTTATGGACTTTATCAAGGTAAATGCAAGGATTTTATTTTGTAACAAGTATTTATATACAAGAACAAGAATGTTATTGGTTTTTTAAATTTAAGAGCACCCACAAGTATTAATCAGGTTAACTATGGAACACACAAAGTGACACAATTCGATGTCTAAAAGTAAGTGAATGTTCTTGAAATTTTTTTTGTGTGTTTGCATAAATCCAAAATATACTTTTCAGTGTGTCTGCACCTTGACACAACCTCAGACCTTTCATTTAACAGCTTTTCTTGGTCTGGATACATTACTATTGCTAGTTTTTTTTCCTGGCACAACCTATATACATCACTACCATTAATATATTCTCCTGCTTATGTTAAGGCTTTTGTTGCTATTTGTTTTCCTTTAATTCCCACACATAGCTGGCTAATATAGTATGATTTCTAAGGCTTTCTATTCTGAATTAGATTATATATATATATATATATATATATATATATATATATATATGTTTTGGCAGATACTCATATTTGAGTATAAACTCTGTTTTATTTATTAAACAGTATATTTATTTTCCTCTACCAGCCTGAATAATCAAAAAAAATATTAGAGAAAATTTGAACCTGCATTCCCCTAGGGAAAATTTTTATTAGGGAATGCAGGTTTAAATTCTGCTGGAGAGTGCATGTTTTTCTTGATGTTTTCTCAGGCTAAGATTACTCAGTCTGATAGATAAAAATAAATCTACCCTCTTATTTAGAAATATGTTTATGAATTCACATGTCCCTTGTGGAACTTTGTTCCTGAACCAAATTCATGAATAATAATAATAATGGATATATTACAACATGCTTAACAAGAAGACTCGTGTTACATCTCTGACCATAGCTCAATTATGTCTCATTTAAAGACACATAGTCCTACCAAACTCTATCTGCAATATACTCATTGATAATACAAATACAATAAACTCATCCACATGTAAAAAAAAAAAAAAAAAAAGGCTAAATATAATGTAAGCATTATTAATAAAGAATGAAAGCCAACACTCAATAATATCAACTATGAACATGGTCACGATGTGCTGACCGTGTTTGCAAAATAAAACATTCCTATAACTCTAGATAGATACATAAAACAATCCATACATTCAGTTAAAAGTAAAAATAAAATCATCCTTGATAATGGCTAAAAGTATAGTTGATGCACTTGGACATATAGGACATTTGGACAATTTCTACATAATTTATATCATGAAAGGAAAAAAAATTATAAGAACACAGGAAAAATTAAATAAAAAATTAATGGCAGTACTTTGTCAGTTATTAGTGAAACTTATATAAAAGAGGGATTGCTGCCCAAAGATATGATGTGTGTGTATAAAATAAAATTTATAATGTATATAATTGGAAAGACAATAAAAAGTAATATACAGTAGCGGCCATAATATAAGGAATGGAAACAACAAAGACATAAATGTGTATTACTTAAAAAGTAAAGCATGATTAGCAATGAAATTTTTACCAAATAAAGATTAGGGTATAATGCATAGATATTATACAGTTACAAAAATTTACATAATAGTTTTTTTTTTTTTTAAATAAAGATTAAATGGAACAAAGGAAATAAGCTACTGGACAAAAGTTAAGGAACGATCTTGTTAATACTTGATTGTGAACAAAATATCAACAAAATTTAATATTTGGTAAACATCCCCTTATTTTCCATGACTTCTCTGTATTGTCGATCACATGATCTAATTAATTTCTTGCAAAAATCAGCAGTAATTCCCTCCCATTCGTCTTTCAATAACTCCCATAGGTGATCCTGGTTTTTCGGGTTTCTTTTCTGAGCCCTTTCTCTAATTATCTTCCAAACATTTTCTTATGGATTCAGGTCGGGGCTCTGGGCTGGCCACTTCATTAGGGCAATTCCTTCTTCTTTAAATAAAGCCATAACCTTTTGAGCCTTGTGGCAAGGTGCATTGTCCTGCATGCAAATAGAAGATTCATAAAGATTATGGTGTAATCTTGGTACCAAATGCTGCTGAAGAAGCCTTTTGTAAATCTCAGCATTGATATTGCCATGTACACGGATGATAGGGCCAACTCCTGCAGATGAAATCATTCCCCACACCATCACACTGCTGACACCAAACTTAACGGTTTTCTTGATACATTGAGAAGACAGTCTTTCACCTGTTCTATGGTGTACGTAAGTTTTGCACTCAGAACCAAATATAGTAAACTTGGACTCGTCACTGAAATGAACCGTATCCCATTGTGCATCAGTCCAAACATGTTCTCTCGCATACTCCAGGCGTGCCCTTTGGTTTCGCTTTGAAATGAAAGGCTTTGAAGCTGGAGTACGGACATGCAATCCTGCATTTTTTAACCTGCGAGCAACTGTTTTCCTTGAGATCTTATCTGTCTCTTCATTAAATTTACAGGCAATTGATGTAGCAGTTTCAAAACAGTTTTTTGTAGATATTCTAACAATTCTTAGATCTTCTCTTTGCGATGTTTTTAGAGGTCTGCTGGTTTTTGGTTTTGCATCTAACATTTTATCGGCTTTATACCTGCTAATTACATGATGAACAACACTTTTAGACCTATGAACAATATCAGAAATTTCTGAAATTGACTTTTCTTCTTGATAGTGATAATGAGTTTTTTCTTCAAAAGAGTGTTTTGCATGTAGAATTTGTCATATTGCTTAAAAATAAAGTCCTAATGATAAATGAATTTTTACTTATTGTTGAAAAGCTCCATCGAGTTTTTTAACAATGTAAATTAAAAGTTTATGCAAATTATTAACATCGTTCCTTTACAGGCAATTGATGTAGCAGTTTCAAAACAGTTTTTTGTAGATATTCTAACAATTCTTAGATCTTCTCTTTGCGATGTTTTTAGAGGTCTGCTGGTTTTTGGTTTTGCATCTAACATTTTATTGGCTTTATACCTGCCATGATGCAGGTATAAAGCCGATAAAATATTTTCCTTTGTTCTATTTAATCTTTATTTAAAAAAAAAAAAAATTATGTTAATTTTTGTAATTTTGTATAATATTTATTCGGTAAAAATTTTATTGCTAATCATGCATTACTTTTTAAGTAATACACATATTTGTCTTTGTTGTTTCCGTTCCTTATATTATGGCCGCTACTGTATATAGTATTAAAAAAACCATGAGCAGCTCTAAATTGGAAAATGTTTTTTGATGTTTCATTCATTAGGACTCCATCAGATGAAATGGGTCACAAAAACTTTTTCTAATTTGTCAAACCTTTTCTTTCAAAACTCTTCATGATACTTAAGAAATATATATATATATATATAAAAACCATTCACTCTTAATATTTCTGCTGAAATGTTTTAATTTGAGTTGATGATTCTCGTTGGCAAATCCCATTTTTGTTAGCAATGGTAGACTTTATCTGAACATGTTATTTATTCTTCAAAAGAAGAAAATCAAATGACATTAAATATTTTGACAACTTGCTTGTCAGTTTCATCCAGATCAGGTTTATTATTAAATATGCCAGTCTCATTATGGATGCATTTTAATTATGATTAAATTAAATATAACGCAATTAAGGAACATGTCGTCTTTTCATTACTTCTTGATATATTCACTGTTGAATATTAACCATTTAGTTTGCTTTTGGTTCTCCAACAAATAAACAAACTTTTGAAGTCAAAAGAATAATTTTCCTTCTGGTCATGTTCACATGTATTAATTATATCCAAACTTTAATCAGCTTTTCATTCTAATCTTACTTTAATTAATTTGGTTTCCTTTTTTCCTTTTTTTTTTTTTCTTCAAGAATCTAAAGAAAATGCTTCATAGCTTGATACTTGCAAAACAGACATTTGACAATCGTTTCTCATCACATCCTTAAAAAGGATATATCTCTCTCTCATATATATATATATATATATATATATATATATATATATAGTAATGATATCCAACTCTATCAAAACCAACCGCAGTTGTTATAGTCATCCTAAACTCCATGATCTTTTTATCAACTGCATATATCTGCTTCGCCAGAGCACATTTTTTGAATTCTCCTAGATTAGTTGCCAACCAAGGCTGAAGAGTCAAGTCTGCCCTACTATTTACCCATAGTTGGATGTTTTGAATTCAGAGTTGCCCTTCTAGATTAGTTACACACCAAGTCTGACCCACTACTTACTCATAATTGGAGGTTTCAAATTCAGTGTTGTCCTTTTTCTAGACTGGTTGCCACCCAAAGCTAAAAAGGCCAGTCTGCTTTTCTATTTACCCATAGTGCTGAGGTGTGGGAGTAGAAGAGATTGATTCATACCCTTGCTAAGGGTATTTGCATGTAGATGAATATAAGAAACTTGACGGGAATTAGAAATCAGCTCTCTGACTCCTCAATTTGAGCCCTTATCCATTACTCCACAGACGTCTGTTATTGCTTCAGTTAAAGATATTCTATAAAATCTTTGGAATAGTTCAATAGAATTTGGAATAATTTTTTATTGTGTTGGGCAAAAAGTTTGTTCAATTTATTAATTAAATTTTCTACTTAATAAGCAAACAAACTTTTTGGCCAACCCAGTAGATTTAATTAATTCATGAACTTTTATGTGCCGTATCCCTTTGGGAACTCTGGCAGCTTTGGCTCTTCATAATTTCTTGCCCTTTGCATCTCTTAACAAATACTTAAATCGCCTAAACCATCTTCTTTTACTCATTTAGGTAGTTTATGCATTGTTTTCCTCTTTCTCTCTTGGCTTCAATCTATCCTCTGAGTATCAAATTTTCCAAGCCCTCTTTCCTCATTATGTGCCCTAGAAATTTCACCTATCTCGTCTGGATAAGTATAAGTTTCCATTTTATTTTCATTTTCTCTAAAACTTTGCTCCCCTGTTCAGTCCATGGTATTCTCAGCATTTTTTTGTAGAACCATATTTCTGTTGCTTCAATTCTAATCTATGAAGAGATTGTCCAGCATTCAATACTATTTGAAAGAACTGGTATTTTTCATACTCTTTTCTTTAAGCTATTAAAAAAAAAAATTGCTGTACTCAGACTGAAAAGAAATCAGATTATCTTCTGTTGGACATGAGAATATGTTTGTTAAATACTGGATAGTAACATTTTAGCATATACAGGGCGTCTCATAATATATATGGTGTCTCATAATGCTGGGACACATTTTAAATGCAAGTATCTTGGATTATAAAAAATGACACAAAGTAACAAGTATATCTATTACATAACTGATATAAAAGAGTTCAACATTTTATCTAAGATTCAAATATTATGTCCCTGAGATGGTCACCACCATGAAGAGAACATGCATGGTCTTGCACTCTCATTTCAAACACAGTTGGCATTTCCTGTGTCATGGAAGCTTGTTACTTGTGACTGCTTCCCAATGACAATGCCCCTACTCACAATGCCCCTGAACATCTGGTATTTCCTGGCTGAGAAGATCCTCACCATAATGAAACAACCTCCCTATTCTCCTGAACTTGCTCCATGTCATTTTTTTTTCTTTTTCCCAGGCTCAAAGGGACCATGAAAGGGACCTGTTTTGAAGGCATGAATGCCATCAAGAGGCCCATAATGACAGTTGAGGGGCAACCAAGAAGAATCCTTTCAGCAGTGCATAGAAATATGGCAGAGAAGGATGGCAAAGTGCATTAGACTTTAGGGGGATTTCTTTGAAGGGGAAACCATGCTGTTTGTTGTTTAGAACTGAAAGAAATTCTTTGTGACACCAGTCTTGTTACTTTTCAGACAGACCTTGTATAGGATTAAAATAAATAAAATTTGTCACTTAACTGATTGATATATAACAATTGATATAACCAAAAATAAAAGGAAAACTTATCTTAGCCAATGTGATTCATCCTCCAATCCTTATTTGTCTTGATAAAGTTCAGCTGAGGATGAAACATGTTGGCTAAGTTTTCTTTCTGTCTTTTTATATATATATATATATATATATATATATATATACACACACTCATGGACATACTAATACTTCAAAGCTAATTTGTGGAAAAAAGTATTTGCATAGGCTTTTGTTTAATGTAGTTGTTTATATATGCATATGCAAGTTCCTGGGTATGACGATAAACTACATCCAGCAGCAAGGCCTCTGATCGAGAGATTTTGAAAAGTGTGGTACCACCTCTTAATTGCTGTTCTTCCCAGGTTCACTCTGACCTGGTGTGGTAGCACCTGTTAGGGTACAACCTACAGGCAAATAGTTAATCCCCAAACTGGGATCAAAACACGACAAAAGTATAAACCTTTTCATAGTAAAAAAAATTTAAAAAAAAAAAAAAAAAAAATTACCAGCAATACAATTTTGTGAAAGAAATAACTATTGAAAAGAAAATTACATTTCAGCATTAAATGACCTGTAAGGAGTTAATATGCTGCAAAACAAACATTAGTTGCCATATGTATGTTTATTTGTTTTAACATTTTGTAAACATGGGTGTCTGCTGTTTCAGATTTACAGCTTACCCACATTGCTTGGTTATTTTGTTTATATATCTTATTCATATTGATTGAAATTTTGTTTATCTCAATTTATGTGTGTATGTGTGTGTGTATTCATTCAGATGTAGTTTTGTACATGATTATGTGGGATTGCTTGTGTGTGTGGCAATAATTGAATGTTCGACTTGCTAATCTCATTTTCATGTCTCACTGATTCAGATGTTAAGTGAAGGCCAAATTGTCTGCCTTTGGTTTACCTGGTTTAATGTTGTTGGTATCATCTCCAAGCTAGAAGATTAACATTCAAGTCTAAACATTCTAGATTAAATCTTTTATGATAATCCTGCATAATGCCACCTGTCAATTTTCTAGTTCCATTACCTGCTTTTGGATTGGACTATCACAATCTCTCGCTCATTACTTTTTTTTTTTTTTTTTTTTACATATTCAAAATAAGTTTTATTATTATGCAACAATTAGTAATCTATACATTTTTTTTCTCTTTTGATATTGATAAGATTTTCTTTCCAACTTTTCTAACACGCACATAAACATTGAAAAAATGAGATCATTACCAGGGTGGGCATGAGCCTCAACCACACAGTGTCATTATTAAGTAGTTGCTAATTGGATTGGAAATTTTGTTTTTCTTTTCACATTAGGGCTTTTTAATGGTGTTTTAGCAAAACAAAATTGTGCAATATTATGTGGTTTTTGCTGCATTCTGGTAGTATAACAAAAACATCCACAAATGGAAATCACATCATGTAACATTTTATAAACATGGGTGTCTGGGGTTTCAGATTTATGGCTTACCCACATTGCTTGATTATTTTGTTTATATATCTTATTTGTATTCATTGAAATTTTTATCTCAGTGTGTGTGTGTGTATATATATATATATATATATATATATATATATATATATATATATATATATATATATATATGTGTAGATATAGTAACACTCACAAATAAAAAAAAAAACACATTTAGTTTTTAAGAAAAACAAAAAAATAAAAAAAAAATTCTTCTCAACCAAACAGCCATGATATTATTTCTAAAGTAACATGGTAATTGTCTGGATGAGATCTTTGCTATGGTACCTAAACTTTATAAATTTAGGGGCACTACTAGATTAGTAAGGCTAAAGTCATCCAAGACTACAAGCAGTAAAAAAAACAAAAAAAAAAAAAAAACAAAAACACTCCAAATATTGATTTTTAAATAACTTCTTTTGCAGAGTGCTTATTTTTTGCTATGTGATAAAAAATGTGTACTTTTTCATAGAAATATTTCATCAGTGAGAATTGCATTCACATGCAAAAGAGATACAGTCAGGTGATTATAGATAAAAAGAACAAAAATATAGGTGATGAAACTGAGAATGGGTCCATTTTATTTTGCTTACTGATTTTGAGAAAAAAAAAAATCTTAAAATTTTTATTTATTTTGGAAACCTTATAAATTTTATACTATTTACATTGTTTGGATTGTTGTCCTCATCTTTATCATATTCACAACATTTTGGCTATTGTATACTCTGTTCTTCTTCAGGTGACATACATTGGAATTTCGAACAGAACCCTTTATTTAGTCTACGAGGGTAGATTGTTCTAGTGCCATGTCTTTTCTGGTTATCTCAGTTTCAGTTATTTCCCTTTAGTAATGCTGAGATATTTTTATTCACCTCTGCTGTGTCCAGATATTGAACTCACAACTCTTTGGGTCAAGTCACTGGATTACTTCAACCAACACTTTTATCCACTGGACCATATGTCCTTGCAGAGTTGAGTTACTAAAGAGAATTAACTGAAACAGATATCTACCCAGTGGACTAAATAAAAGGTTTGGTTCAAAATTCCAACGTATATCATCTGAATAAGGCCGGCGTATACAACAGCTGAAATGTGGTGAAGATAAGGACAACAGTCCAAACAATTTAAATAGTTATATTACTTTAGCTCAGAAATATAGACAGAGCTTATAAATTTAATTAGAAATTACAGCATATTGCAGATACACTATCATAAAAATGTAAATGCTTCTGGGGGAAAAAATCCTCCAAATATGTTTTGATGAGATCTAAGTATAAACATGGCTTCTGCTATCATCCTTGATCTGGATCCCCACAAAACATATGGACCTGATGGTATCCCTTTAATAGTTCTTAAGAAATGTGCTCCTAAACTAGCTCCTGTTCTCTCTAAATTGCTCAGTAGATCTTCTGCTGCCTATTGCTTTCCTCCATGCTTGAAATCACTTCCATTGTTCCAGACTCACATCACAGGGTTTTTTGTTTTTTTTTAGACAAGCAATATGGCTTTCCATTCTCTGACAACTGAAGATGTATTAACGATTATTGCTGAAAGAGTCTATCAAGCTTTAGATAAGAATGAAGCTTAGGCTGTTACTGTGCATATCTTGAAAGCTGTTGTCAGGGTTTGATACACCAGTTTTCTTCACAAGTTGAAAGGTTATGATATTTACAAATTTTTGAAATAATTCGGTCTTTCTTGTCAAGTCACGAAATGAAAGTTATCCTCAATGGCCACTCTTCTAGATCTTTATGCACTGATGCAGTTGTCTTCCAGGACTCTATACTTGGTCCTACATTGTTCTTAATTTTCATCAACAACCTTCCTGACGACATCAGTTTTCAACTAGGTATCTATGCTGGTGACACAACCATTTACTAATATATATATATATATATATATATATATATTGTAAATTAACTGATTTAAAAATATGGTTCTGTTTACAAAATTTGCTTGAAGATGAAACGAAACTAATCCTTTTAATTTAATATAATTGAATTTGAAGTTTTTGTTTTCTGTTTTTGAAACTTGGTAATTCCTGTGTAGCGATGAAACCATATTTTTAAATCAGTTAATTTATAATATTTATGCTCTGCAAATTTACATTGAGCACTGTTTTATAAAAATACCATTAAGAACACTGCATTACATATCTTACTGTTCTTCCTTTTTTTTTTTTTTTTTACTATAATATATATATATATACTACCAAACTATGATAAAATCCATTCCAAAACAGTGTCTGTATTAAATGATCCACTGAGGTTGATATACCATAAAACAAAATAACCAAACAACCAATCAACCATTTACTACTAAGTGATTGGTTCAATAAAGTCAACTTTTCAGCTGATCTCAAAAATGATTTACACTCTGCTGTTAACTGAGCAAAGGAATGGTTTAATTTTAATGTCTCCAAAATTAAACTGCTCTCTATTAGACATCTGAGAGACCTTTCCACCTTCCATCAGCATGGTTGATGCAAATCTCCAGGAAAATGACTTGTTGCACCATCTCAGGCTAACATTCTCAGCTGACATGAAATAGAAAGAGTATATTGAATACATTGCTAGATCTAAGAAACTTGGTTCATTGTGTTGTGCTAGAAAATTTTTCTCTCCTAAATCTGTCAAGTGTCTACCATTCATCCATGCTTTGGAATATTCCGGCCACATCTGGTCTGGTACTTTTGCTATATATTTAGAGATTCTTGATAAAATCCAAAGAAGAATCAGCAGTGTTGGTGGTCCTGACCTGGCATCTTATCTTCCGTCACTTCCCCACCATTGCAAGGTTGCTTTCCTGTCTCTTTTCTATAAATACATTCATAATAATTGTTCAGATGAACTCTTTGCAATGGTAACTAGACTTTTTGAATTTAAGCGCAGTACTAGATTAGTATAGAGTTCTCATTTATTTACAGTCGAATTGGCTAGATGTAAATTCTATGCTAACAATTTCTTTTCTTGCACTCCTCACTTGTGGAACTCTCTTCTTGCTCCATGCTTTCAAGCCAACTTTTGCATTTAAATTTTTGAAAATCAATGTCAATTGTTATCTAGTGCCTTGAGGAATCTTCCATTGTTTTTACTCTTTAATGTTTCTCTGTTTTTTCTTATTCATTCACATCAGTAATCTCTTGTGTTTTAGTGACTTTACTCCCTTGCATGGGGTGAATTAATTTAAAAAAAAAACTTTATCAAGGCTTAGAAGTATAAATCTTAAAAATTTGAAATGTTTAATCTTTTGCTGTATCCATCATGGGTATGATGATAAACTGTCCAACAGCAGAGCATGGAACCAACTCTTAATTGCTGGTGTTCCCAGGTCCACCCTGACCCTGGGTGGTAGCACCTGTTAGGGTCCCAGCTATGGGCAAATAGTTAACCCCGAAGCTGAGAAAGTGTAAAAATAGGTTTTAATACCAGAAAAAAACTTTGTAAAAAAATTACCAGAAATAAATTTTTGAAGAAAAAAAAAAAAAAAATCTATTACTAGTAATACATTTTTTTTTTTTTTTTTTTTTTTTTTAATATTACCAGCTATACATTTTTGAGGAAAAAAATATTACCAGAAATAGATTTTTGACAAAACAAAATATTACCAGGAAAAAAAAGTTGTCGGCATTAAATGACCCATTGAGGTTGATATGCTGTAAACCAAACCAATCTTTTGCCATATACATTCTAAATAAGGAAGATATTTACTTACACAGCTGAATATTTTTCTCAGAAATATATTTCTAGAATGCCTTAAAAAGGGGTTTTTGCATAGATCACCAATGACATCTTGTCTCCAAATTGAATGAATCGTTCCTTTCATGCAAGTAAGAAACAACACTATAAAAAGCATTTTTATGTGGGATGATGTGTATAAAGAAATGGCTTCAGGATCCTGATATTGGGCTCTTGGAATAGCTACCCAACTCACTGGACCACAATCCAATAGAGAATCTGTGGAATATTATTAAAAGAAATATTTTACCTGTTCAGTAATTGGCTAAGGTTAAGTATAATTGGCTAAATGCTTAACAAACAGAATTGACAAAGTTCTCTGTGAACAATAAGAAAAAGAACAGGGCAAAATAATACAATGCATATGCAAGTCAAAACCAGACAAAGTAACAATAATAAAGTTGTTAGTTGGTTGATTTTGCTTCGTGGCATATCAACTCCTATAGACTATTTAATACAGAAATCTAAATAATTTGAACACAATTTTATGGCTTCAATTAAATATATTTTGAACGCAATTGTATACCTTCAACTACAGATGAAATGTATTGCTGGTTATGTATTGTCTTTTTTTTGGGGGTTTTTTTTTTATGTAAATATTTATTGCTCGTATTTTTACTATTACAATGTATTGTTATACTTTCATAGTGTTTTTGTTTGGGAGGCTCACTGTTTGTCCTTAGTTTGAGACCCTAACAAGTGCTACCACCCCAATAGTTATAAGGCAAGAAGTTCATAACATAAGAATTTTGATCACATGTAAAAGGGATACAGTCAAGTGGTTATAGCATTATTACTTCAAGACAAAAAACAACAAAAACATGAGGATGAGACCGAGAATTTGTCCATTTTTATTATTTAGGAAGAAATCTTGACATGCTTCTGTAATATTTCCCTATAAATTTTGGGAAAGGATGTTCTTAGCAGCCATTCCAGTAGATAGGAACTAAAAGTACCAATGAAAGTTGCCACTCCAGACCTAAAAGAAGTAATACTAACAAGATGGACACAAGCAGTTAATGAGGACCTGTGCAAAAATCTTGCAGTGTCAATGCTTTCCAGAGGAGTGACCAAAACCAAATACTTTACTAATTCACCTGAATTCCTCACCAAGCTACGGGACACTTATACTTTCCTCCTCGCTTTATCCCTTCTTCTTTCTTACATGTACACATGAAGAAATCACATTTCTTTTCATCTTAGAAAAACAACTACAAACAATGGACTGTAAGAACTTTAACACTTATATACACTAAGAAAAACTTATTTGCAAAAAAACACAAAAATAGAATCTTATATTTTTATATTTAAACACTTTTCTTCATTGTGGGTTGATTCAAATCTGCAACAGACTAAAGGATCCTTTGAGAGAAGTGGGGGGAAACAAAGGCTGCTCAGGGATGAGTTGATACTATCGTTCTCTCATTTTCTATAGGATTACTATAGCACTATAGCATTAAGAAATGTCAGTAGAGGGATTAGGTGTGACCCCCCCCCCAGTCACAGTTGGAGGAGCAAGCATCAAATGAAATGGGTATTATATCAAAATTTGACTTTGTCAAAGTCAGAATGGCTTCTACCTAGCAGAAGACAACAAAATAAAAAAAAAATATAAAGTTTATAATACCTTCATCCTTTTTGTCTTGTGTTTGTTATTGTTTTTTTTTTTGTTTTTTGTTTTTTTTAACTCTTCTCCTCAGCTAAACTGCTTCTAAACATGAATGTAGAAGGTACAAGAAACACTTCTCAGCAGCTAAGATTCCTTTATTTTAGCAGAAAAAAATGACTTCTTGCTTCTGACCAAGGTAACTGAACCCTGTAGAAAAACAAATAGTATAATTTAAAAAAAAAAAAAAAATTGTATATAGGTACATCAACTGGTAGTTTATTATTTTGGTAGGAAAAGTTTGGCTGCAAGTGACCTTTTAAATTAGTAGCAGAAGATAACAAAAAAAATAAAAATAAATATAAAATTTGGAATACCTAAAAGGATGTTTTTTGCGAAAGTAGAATAGATGTGAACATAAAATCACTGCATAAACAAAGACTCTTCTTCCAGTGTCAAATTTGAAAGAAATTTACATTTATTCTTTCATGTGCTGTGTTCCTTCAGGACATAAGTGATCATGGTCCTCCGCATCTTCCTGTCCCTCATAATTCTTGTTTTGTCTTTTTATGTTTCCCAAACCCTGTTCTACCATACATTTACTCAAGCTCATCAAGTATGTTTCGCACTACTTTCCTCTGTCCCTCTTTCCTTCAATCTGCCTGTGAGTATCAGGTTTTCCAAGCCTTCTTTCCTCATTACATGCCCCAGAAATTTCAAATGCCCCCTCCTGGTGTTAAGTATAAGTTTACTTTTTGTTTATTTTCTCTAAAACCATGTTCGGTCCATGGTATCCTTAGCATCTTTCTGTAGAAGCACATTTCTGTTATTTCAAATCTCCTTCATCATTTTAGGAGGTTGTGTAGAATTAGCTGTCATACAGGAGGACAGATATCACATAACAGTTCAATATTCTTTTCTTTGTTTCTAACATAATTTGTGCATATCTTAATACGCTGCTTAACTTTTGGAATGCATCTTTGGCCATCCCAATACATCTTCAGATCTGTGTTGCAATACCTGTCATCTGTTAGAACACTTCCCAGGTATTTAAATTTTTGTACTTTTTTAATTTTAGTATCCCTGATTTGTAATTTGCATTTTGAGCTCACCTTTTGCTGATGACCATGCATTGTCTTCTTGTAGTGTATACTTATTTGTTGAATTTTTCTTTCCGCTCCTTCCATTGTTTTCTTTCCGCTGTTACATCTTTTGTCATCATTGTCTTTATAGTTTTCCTTTGTTCAAAGCTCACAGCCAGTTGTCTGTGACAGCCAAATCCCTTCTGTCAGACAAACCAGATTTCTTAAAGAGCCATAAATCGACTTCAAATTGAATCCAAGTTTGAAAATTATATGGGTGTAGTTTTCTTTCTCCATTGGTTAAAAAATAACAAAATGTATCTCTTTAAACCCTCTCTGTTCACATTTTGGCAGGTTTCAAAATCAACATACTTGAGTCTCGTTCTGTGCAAATTTTTGAAAACCAAATTCTATGTGTATTTTTTTTTTTTCCTTTTTTTTTTTTAAACCTGTCAGGTTACATTTTGGAATTTTTTTTTTTTTTTTTTTTTTTTTTTAAACATCTGACATAAACAAATTTTTACACATCAAATTTTATTCAGGCCATTTTTTTTTTTATTAAAAGTCTGGCTTCATTATAGCAGATTTTTATTTAAAGAATATTCTGTATAAATTTTTTTAAACACTCTCCTAAAAAAGAGTGTAATAAACAAACCTAGTCTTTTCTATTATTTTTTTTTTATTACTTACTCTTTAATTATTTTTACCTTTCTGGAAAATCTTAGGCATTTATCAAATTTATGCACTCCTAAAGGAATAGCTATTTGCTATCAGAAGATCTGTCATTATAATTGTAAATTCCAAGATTTTAGCTTGGTGCTTGTCCCTTAAAATCTAACTACAAAGTCAATCCAGGAACTGCTTATATAGTGAAGCCTCTCTCTGTATAGTCAATATTGATTTCTTATTGTTTTTAAGTGTGAGGTTTCAGTGACCTCCAATGAATTCATTCTTTGTAGCAAGAATGCACACACAGCGTTTCAGTCTGTTCTCCCTCAGTAACCCTTCAGGTATTTATGCAAAGAAGAGCTTTGTATTTAACTCGTATTCAAAACAAATTGTCATTAACTTTCTTCTACAATGTATAACATGGAAAGCATGTATATTTAGCTATATCAGGTTGTAGAAAACACAGCCAAGTGTAAAGGAAACTTAACACAAATATTGATAAAAATGAAATTAATAGACTGGGTAAAAAATTATATTAAAACATTAATTGTAAAGTTTCTAATGGAAGTTATTCTTGTAATGAAAGATCAATGTTTATAAATGCAATATTCTTTCAAGATTGTGTGAATTCTATCTGGTGTCTCTACAGAATTTCTGCAGACAGCATTGATTATATTGTATTTGTTAAGTGAACACTACAAAGATCTGAATGTAGGAACAGACATGACAAAGCTGCCAACTACTGCGTTAGTCTTTCTAAGCACTGAAAACAAGCATCTGGCAATTTGTGTACTGTTTGTCTTTTTATTGCAGGATCTAACTTTATAAGGAAGGTGTTATTTAGTTTCTGCAGTTGTAAGATTTCTTTTTTGTGCTATTCATTAATACATCTGCTCGCCTTTTACTTCCAATTTTTCTCTGCCCTTTACCATCGTTGTATGCCACCTTTTAAAGCAGGTGATCATCCTTGTATGCAAATGACTGATGTTCATAAAAAAGCTCAATATCACATGTGTGCTTTGACCTCTCATAAATGGAAGTTTGGCAGGCCAGACTCCTCAGGTGCTTTGGATCATGTAAGTGAATATCTATCATCGCAGAAGAAAAATCTGTTTGTTTATCTATGATTTTAAGACAAGGAGTAATAGCAATAAGCATGCACTTATAGATTCCATTAAGCATGCCTATGTGCGTCTGGCTGGATGAAATAAAGAAGTATAATTGAGATACCCCCCCACCAAAATATATACGGGTCATTTGGTCAGATTTTGATAAGTTTGTATATGCTTGTGCATAAATTATTTAAAAAAAAAAAAATCTGAGATATATAGTAGACTTAATATAGTATTAAAGAAATTTTGAGAAGGCAGAAGAATAATATTTATTGTTTAGACCAGTGGTTCTCAACCGGGGTCTACATGGACCCTAGGGGTCCATGTAATATTTCCGGGGGTCCACAGGCAAAACTCAATTGTTGTGTTAATTAAAAATAGTAATAATAATTATTATTATAATTATAGTAGAATATTTTATTTGTATTAAATTAGTTTTCATTTAAAAATAAAGCTTAATCGTATACTATTTCTTTGATAATTAAAACCTTAAAATTTATATTAGTGAAGAATAGAAAATTGTTCTTATGTCCAATAGCTATGAAGGGGTCCACCAAGATAAAAAGAAGGGGAAAGGGGTCCATGGGTAAAAAAAGGTTGAGATCCACTGGTTTAGACCAATAGACAAAATTGAAAGAAATGTAAAGATTAAGATTTTACTCATGATTGTTCTTTCAATGAAATTTTATATATATATATACACACACACACACACACACACACACACACACACACACACACACACACAAGTAGATTTTATTTTTCATATATATGTAGAGAGAAAGAGGGAGATGTGTGTGTGTGTCTCTCTCTCACACATATGAGCACACTCTCAGAAAACTAAAAGATAGCATACACTTAACAAACACATCCCCTTCCCAGCAACCAATGGAACTGTCAAAATGACCAAGAAGGGAATTCTGCGACTCATGAATCTCTCCATCCTCTATCTTAAAAACAACTTGAAAGAGGCTGTTTAACCCAATACAAGGACTGACCAAAATTAACGATAAAACAAACAAATGAAAATTATAGCCAAAGTTCACTTTCTTCAGTCATTCACTTCCGTAGTTCACTGCTACTAACAAGCAGGGATTTTTTTTTCTTCTGATTATGGACATGCTGACTGAAACTAGTTGAGGAACTTAATATTAATATACAACCCAGTGTATGTGTGTGAAAATATTTAATTTTTTCATATTTTTTATTGTTCAAAACCACATATATGGTTAACCAAAAATAGGTGAACAGTAAATGATAACTTATTTTGAGATTACCTAATAATACAATTAAATTTTATTAAATACAATACAAAAGCACTGAAAATGCTGTCCATCATTAAGAATTGAGCCAGTGGCATCAAATTTGTAATGAATGTGGTAAATGGTTTGTCTTTTTGGTGTTTTGAGTACCAAATGTTTTGACCCATTTTGTTGCAATAGTTTCAGCATTTTAAACTTCCAATATTTGTTTAACAGCAATTTTCTTGCATTAGTATTTAAATTATTTGCCATTATGGGTTTTCTTAACTCTCTGAAAAAAAAGACTAAATTTAAAGAAATTTAGTTATAAAATTTAATACAACACGAATGCCATAGTTATAATATAACCATAACAAAATCTATTCAGCCCTACTGTCAAACTTTTGGTTCACCATATATATATAAAACTTTTGCCAGCAGTATCATATTTTTTTAATCATTTTATCTGAAGAAAGGCAATAAAGCCACTAAGATGCAAGGAGTGAAAAAATCTGAGAAAAGAAAAAAGATGTGTACCATTGCATTTAAATTTTTGAAGATCATAGTTGACAGGAAAGCAAAAGACTTCCACAAGTGAGTATAGAACTTACAGTTAACTTAGCTATGAATCTAGCACTGCACTTAAATTCATGAACTTGAGGTTCCAAAG
Organism: Acanthosepion pharaonis; assembly: GCA_903632075.3. Classification (NCBI taxonomy): domain Eukaryota; kingdom Metazoa; phylum Mollusca; class Cephalopoda; order Sepiida; family Sepiidae; genus Acanthosepion; species Acanthosepion pharaonis. Next base: position 2,053,084 of record CAHIKZ030000890.1, on the reverse strand, counting down.
AGAAAAGCCTAGTTTACAGGCAGTATTTTAATTTTAGCTTTTAAATTAGTAATTTGTACTCTTTTGAAAAAAAGAAAAAGATTCACTTTACACAACAGATATTTATTTTTTTCAACATAATCTCTTTCCTTGTCACTGAAAATCACTCATTTTGTTTTTATTTTTTACATACATTAAAGTTTATACTCTCAATCTGAGATCACTCTTCAACCTTTAGGATAAGGGTTTATTGATCAATCTAATTTTATTGTCGTCATGTATTATGATCATAAAATCTGAAGAGTTAATTTTAATACAAGCTACTACTTTTCAGACAAGAAAAAAATTGATTAGTTTCTTCATTTCTTTTTTTGTCTTGGGTTTTATTCAAAGATGTTGGGATTTATGACATACATAAATCAAAGAAAGAAAAGTAACTTTTTCTCCTTAGGGATGAAGAGTTCTTCATTGAATTGACAGATTCTGCAAATGATGTTTCATTCTTGTTAGTCTGAAAATAGAATTAAACTTGAAAAAAAATTCAAGATTTAGAGATAAAACTTAAAGAAAAGAAGCATAAACTCTTATCCCTTATTTCCAGTTTTTCTTCACTATACTATGTCCCTTCATGGCAATCATGACTCTCCACAATTTTCCTATAGCTTGTAATAAATATTTTTTTGTTATCTTTAACCCTGGTTTGCCATCCATTTACTCAAGCACATTAGATAAGTTATGCATTGTTTTCCTCTATCCCACTTACCTTCAATCTGTCCTGTGAGTATTCAATTTTCCAAGCCCTCCTAAAACATATCTCTTTCTGAGTCCAAGTATAAATGTTCTTTTTGTTTCCATTTTTTTTTTTTCTAAAACTTTATTGTTGCACACATATTTGGTCCATGGTATTCTCAGCATCCTTCTGTAGAACCACATTTCTATTACTTAGTCTCATGTGTGAGATTTTCTAGCATTCACTGATATATAGGAGAATTGATATTACATAAGTTTCTTTCTAATGAAAGTTTTTTTTTGTTTCTTAATACTTTGCTAAGCTTTTGGAAGGCATCTTTCACTATCCCAAAGGCACCTTTGAATTTTAGTGTTGCAATTTCCCTCCTTTGTTAAAACACTTCCCAGATATTGAAATTGTTGTAATTGTTTGATTTTGGTATCTTCAATTTGTAATTAATTTCAGAATTGAATATGGTTTTATGGAAATTTTATCCAGAATCGAACTCAACATTTTGATTTTTTTTTTTTTTTTTTTTTTGTCCAAGAAATATAATCTGAAAAAAAATGTATGAGTGTTTAAGAAATTATATATATATATAATTTTCCACTTGGTCTCATTATATTCACTTTTGTTTCAGATACTATTATACATCCTACAAACAACATACACACACACATATATATATATATATATATATATATATATAATCTCCATTCATCCAAATGAGAGAAGGAACAGCAAAAATCCAGTTTGTAGCATTTATTTTTTTAAAAAATTCTCAATACAAAGTAAACCAAAGTATTATAATCTCATTATAATAAATTACAATAAAAACATTTTACATCGCTACAGAAAAACTTTCATGTTTCAATACTAAGAAGTACCTCTTCAAGTGATAGTAGATAACTTGTGATAAAAATTATTTATTAGGGGAAATTTAAAATAACAAATATTTACCACTTTTTGTAAATTAAAGGGGTGGGGAATTTCCCTAATAAATCATTTTTATCACAAGTTATCTACCATCGCCTGAAGAAGTACCATCTTAATACTGAAACATGAAAGTTTTTGTGTAGTGATGTAAAATGTTTTTATTGCAATTTATTATAATAAAAATATTATTATAATAATATTCCAGCTTATGTAACAGTGTTACCCCTTGCGAGGGAAGTTTGATTGATTTGGACCTTTTAAAACCCTTTATTCTATATTCAACATCACTTGATAAGACATCAGAAGTGTTGAAACAAAATGGCTATATTTGTAGTGATTTTATAACATGTTTATATTATAATTTTCAAATAATTATATATATATATATATATATATATATATATATATATATATATATAAAAAAATGATATACAATTTTATGTCAAGTTTTCATGTGATGTGTTTCATCCTTTAGAACTTCATTACTGTTTACATTGATGCAACTACATGTGTGCATGTGACAAAATATATAAATGGAATATATAATAAAACCAGTTGAATATTTTATTTTAATGTTGATGTCTTGCTACCTTACGTGAGCATTTTCAAAACATGACAGTTGTTTTCAAAATGCTCACATAAAGTAGCAAAACATCAACAAGAAAATCTGTTCTGTTGCTATTTCCATGGAAAGTGTTCAGACATTCTTTAGATCCACCAGTTCTAACCTTTACGGCTAAGACCCACCATGTCACACACATTCTAGTGAACTATCCTCATTTCCTTCATAGTCCATTAGTGAGATGTAAGTTCAATTGGAGCAGCTTCAAATGACTCAAGAAGATGCTTCCCTGATTACTACAATCTTACTCGATGTATGTCTAGCGTTAACTTATCTTTTCCAGATTGTCTGGTTCATACTTCTCCCCGGTTTTTTTAATAGAAGTAGAGGTTTATTCCTTGTTTCCTGTTTAGGATTGGGTTTCCTTATAAAGTTTTCTCATTCCCTTTCACTCTTAGTAGCCCTTTGAATCTATTATTATGCTTGGGATGAATTGATATGAAAAAAAAAAAAAATTGTCACAACTGACTCTTGGGACTCGTACAGGATGAACATCATTGTAAAAAAAAGAAAACAAAAATGGATGAAAGAAATTTCATAATCCAAATGATAATAAAGGGTGTTTCATTAAGACAGATCAAAGTCAGCAGTAAATAAATCAGTTATTGGTGAAAATTTATTTCTCTATTGGATCATGTTATTTAAGTCATAGCAATTGTGTTAAAAAATATCACCCAAATGTCTGCCAAGGCTTCCGTGGCACATCTCCAGTTGAAATTTTTGATGACTTCTCTGCATAGTTGCTTCTCGATCTCACCAATATGCCTGATTCTTTTCCTTCAGCTGTTGAATTGTTGTTGGCATGGACCTTACTTTTGAGATGACCCCAAAGGAAGAAATTTAAAGGCATCAAGTTGCATGATTGTGGTGGTCAATTGACTTCGCCATTTCAAGAGGCAATGTGACCTGAGAATTTCTTATTGCATTTCTGTTTGAACGTCCATTTTCGTAATAGGCTTCAATAACTTTAACACATTGTTTGATTGTTAATCTTTACATGGTTGAAATTGCCAAAGACTTAAGTTAATCGTAAAAGAAAAATAAAACAAATCATTTGACACTTAATTCACATTTAAAATCAGTCCAAGATATTGGAACGCCCTTTATATGTAAATTAATTAGTTATAACCATACTGAAATATGGATAAATATATAATTATATGTGCCTATATGTTCAGTGGATAAAAGGGTTGGTTGAAGTAATCCAGTGACTTGATCCAAAGAATTGTGACCTGGCCACAGCAGAGGTGAACAAAAACTTGGAGAGTTTTGTTGCTGAAGGGAAATAACTAAAACTGAGAGATCCAGAAAAGGCATGGCATGTGGAACTAGAACAATATACCCAAGTAAAAGAAATTAGGGGGTTGGTTCAAAATTCTAACGTTTATCATCTGAAGAAGGCCAGAGCATATAACATCCAAAACATTGTGTATATGACAAAGATGTGGACAACTGTTTGAACAATGTAAATATTATGCACATATATATTTGGGATGTGTGTTGTGGTGTTATGGATAGTGGCTCCAAATAAAAAATCGGAGAGCCAAGTTCAAATTCCAGTCAGGTTTGTTAGATTCATTGACCTACAAATACTCTTGGGAAAAGTATGAATCTCACTTCTCTTTCTCAGTCTACTTCAGAAAGAAACGCCGACCTATTGTGGGAAGTCTTGCACCTAGTCAGTCATGAATCAAAAGACTTGATTGCCTAAGCATGTACCACATATCGCACTTGATTGACTGATATATATATATATATATATATATATATAGTGTAAATGTATTTAAACTCACCTGTTCACACTGATGATTCCATGTGGTGAAACCTAGGCAGGTAGTACCTGGCTCATTAGGATTTATTTTATATATATATATATATATATATATATATATATATATATAAAAAGAGAGAGAGAGATTTCTTTAGAAATGGAAGAAAGGTTTTTGGAAAAATAATTTTTAAAAATTATGAAATTAATGCTAATCTGTTAATCCATTTTAATCTCAGTGTTCCTTTCTTTATATACATATAGGTATAGATAGATATTTGGTAAAGTTGTGAGCATCATCTTAAAAGATTATGATAATAGATCAACTAATAAAAAAAAAAAATAAAAAAGCTATCATTAGAAAATAAACCATCAAGGAATGATCATAAATTTATTAGTTTTGTTTGTCATTTGAAGAAACAAATGTTTTTCTCCCTCTCTTGTCCATACAGGCAAAAGAAAATTAAATGTTATTCTGTTCATGAACAGCTTTAAAAATGTTGGATTTGAATAAATAATTGGTTTGCTCAAATGATTATGGGGAGGGGGAAGAGACAGTATTTTCCCACTTATAATATTTCTTTGATTATTTTCAGAAGTGAAATATTGTTTATCAATTGAAAGAACATTTAGGTTTAACATGGTTTGATACTGAAACTAAGATTACAAAATTGTTTTAAAACTTTGGAAGTTGTCCATGCTGGACAATATAAATAAATGTGTTCATATTACAGCTTTTTGCTTTCTGTTTGAAAATGCTCTCTCTCTATCTATAATATTAGTGGTCAATATATATATATATATATATATATATATATATATAAATTCCCAAGAGGATAGAATCCAGGTAGAACTTGATGTCCAGGACAGAGTAATATAATAAAAAAAGGCTCAAACACTAATATTCCATGGTTATAATTTGTTACATTGAAATCGTAAACATCATCCAATTTATCACACCTACAAATTCAAAAAGAAATTGGAAAATTATTATTTTATATATATATATATATATATATATATCAAAAACAAACTTGACAAAAAAATTGCTCATACCTCCTGATGAATTGATTGAACAATTACACAAATGTTTGTCTATAGAACTCTAGAGATGCTGAAAATAACATCAATCAGCTAAGTGACAAAACTTACGTTTGTATAAATCTTCTTTCATATACACACACACACACACAGGGTTTAACACCAAGATTGTCCAAATTGTATTACAGCATAATTGTCCATCCTGCAAATGTTTAATATTTAAAAAACAAACACTTGACTAACTGACATTCCTTTTTCCAGTTTTCAGATAAGATGTTTAGCCATGTTGATACCATTTATTGTAAGAATCACTGGAAAAGTTATTCAGCTATAAAGAGAACAGGTTAAAATCATTTACTATCAGCCCCACTATCTTCTCAACTGAGCAATCGAGAGAGGAAAAATTCATTCAAGTCTTCAGTAATGGTACCAACATTCATACTCTGATTTCCATCTTCAAAGTCCATTCAAGAACCGTCAAGAGAATGGTGAATAAGTTTAAAAAAGAGGAACACTAGAGAGGAAAACTGGATCAGGTGATCACAACAGGAAGAGGGATCACCATTTCAGTTTAGAGAGATCAATTAGAAAAGATACAACTTAATCCATCAGACGTTTGGTATGTGAGAGGAGTTTCAGCTATGGCAGTTCAAAGAGCAGTGAAGACTTGAAAATGAAATCTTATATGAAACCTTGTTACTCCAAGATAGGAAGTTAGGTTAGAGAAGTAAGTTGGAAAATGATCTTGGCGTAATATATATAAACTTTATTTTAATCCTTCATGAGCCTTTGATACCTAGCTTTAGCTATGATTAATCAATGATGAACATATCATTTTTGTTTATGATTGATTTCATCACAATTCTTCTGTTAAGCTTGGAGAGTAATTCTACATTGTTATTGCTGTGGAAACCTACAGTGTTATAAAAAAAAAAACACAGGATTCCAGTAAGATATCTTTAATCATTTTTAAGATCCAACAGTTCAAAGCTTAATATAACAAATGGACAATTTTGCTGTTACATCTAGTGTGTATGTGTGTATATATATATATATATATATATATAATAGAGAGAAAAATTCATTCCAAACAAAAGTGGAGAATCTTTTTATTGACAACAAATGCGTTGTTAATAAAAATATATATATATATATATATATATATATATATATATATGTGAGAGAGAATTAGGCCATTATTGTAAAACCCTAAGTATTATATAATTCATAATGCTTAAACTTATCCATTATTTAAATTGCTTAATTATAGATTCAATTTATTTTATATTTAAAGAATATCAAATGTATTTTTAGGATTAATTTGTGGCTATATATATATATATATATATATATATATATAAAAAAAAAAAAACTTTAGAGTCTCTGTTTCATGCCATGTACTGGTTATCTAGACTATGTAATACAAAATAGTTTAACAATCTCTTTCCCAAAAAATCAAACTTCTGCTTTAATAGTATAGAAAGCTAGTCAGCAGTCAGGATAAGTTTGACTTTGATGTGGCATGAAAACATTCATATTTGCCCCAAAGACATTTGATTATTGCAGTTATCTTATGTTCAATCTGTCCTATGAGCTTCAAATTTTCCAAGCCCTCTCTTCTCATTATGTTCCCCAGTAATTTCAACTGTCTCTTTCTGATTTTTAGCAGAAGAGTCCTTTTTGTTGCCATTGTCATTAGAACTTCATTGTTGCTCACATGTTCGGTCCATTGTATTTAGAAATTGTGCCCTGTTGACTTTGCAAATAAGTTCCATATTGTGAGCCAGAAAAGCCAAAGCATGCAGAAGACTGTGTATGAAAAGGCTGTAGAGAAAGAAAAGTAGCAAACTATGAAAAAGAAAAGAAAGATCTTTTATAAAGAAGGAATGTAGGTGGACAATAATTTACAGCTTTATTTTAATTGAAAACTTACAAATAAATGTCTGTGGAGCAGAAAATCTTTAGATATATTGGAAAACAAAAGCATATTATTTACATTTTTCGGGCTATTGTCCCCATCTTTGTCGCCATATTTATTACAACATTTTGGCTGTTGTACGCTCCTGCCTTCTTCAGGTGGTTGGAATGTTGAACTGAACCCTTTATTTCGCTCATTGTGCCACGTGTCCACAAGGATACATGGCTCAGTGGATAAAGGCATTGTTTAGATCCATTGACAGGACCCAAAGAGTGCGAGTTCAATACCTGGTTAAGGCAGTGGAGAACTTTCAGAGGGAAATTAACAGGAGATAACTGACATCCATTAAACATGGCACGTGGAACTAGAACAGTCTACCCTAGTGAGCGAAATAAAGAGTTCAGTTCAACATTACAACAACCTGAAGAAGGCCGGAGTGTACAACGGCTGAAACGTTGTGATAAATATGGCAACAAAGATGAGGACAATAGTCCGAAAAATGTAAATAATATACATAATACCTCATCTCAGAAATATAGACAGAAAACAAAAGCAATAATGAAATTGTCTTGAATAACTAGGGACATGTTGAGACCCCATGATTCTTTATAAAATTCACTTCATTCAAATTCTATAAATGACTGTACCAAAATCTTTGACTTTTTAATCATTTTACTCAAAGCAAGGCAATAAAGCCAAAAATACTATTAAGGCGACAGAACAACAAAAGAACAAGAATTTCTGGTAATTATCTTTTGTAGATATAAAAGGTCACTGTAGTGTATTTTCATTTATTTACAATATCTGTCTGTCTACTTGCTTCTTGAAGTCTCTGGTCGAGAGTTGGGGTTAATTTGTACTACACAAAGTAAAGGCAAAACACAGCAACAAGATATATTGGAAAACAAAAATAATAATGAAATTGCCTTGAATGACTAGGGACATGTTGAGATCCCATGATTCTATCATTTTACAAAGTTCACTTCACCCAAATTGTATAAATGGCTGTACCAGAATCTCTATTGCGACTTATCTGGTAATTATCTTGTGTAGATATAAAAAGACACTGTAGTTTATTTCCTTTTGTTCTTACAATATCTCCCATGTACTTGCTTTAATTAATGTTGTTCGTCAATATCATTAAGTACATATATATCTCCAGTGTATTTACTTGGCTTCATAATGACTTATCTTACATTTCAAGTTAATCTCTAATCATATCAATGGGATATGCATTTATGTTTTAATTAATTTTCAATTGACTAATTATTCTGCAGAAATGCATATCCAATTAGTTATTCATTTGAATAAATGTTGTTGTTTTTATCACATTACCTCAAAGATATTTACTTAAAATATTAATTTTTACTTGTTAAAACATGAGACTTGTGAAATTAAGTTTTAATTTATTAAAATTATATTCATAAGACAAACCCCTGTTTTATGAACATTTCCCCTATTAATAATTTAAAAATAATTCAGCAGACTCATACTATTTATGGTAACTGGATTTTTGGCGATTTCCTCACTCAGTTTCCTTTGTTTGATACTGTGCATCTGTAAAATGGTGCTTTTATTGTTGTTGCTGATGCTTCTCCTTTTGACTAAGATCAAAATGTAGTATCAGTTCTTTTCAGTTTAATAATTCTCTCCATTTCAATCTTCCCATTCTTGTTTTTTTTCATTTTCTCACTGAAACCAAGTAGTAACTTTTCCCTTCTTTCCACACTGCAAACTAACTAATGGAGAGTTTGGTTTATTTTGTTTTACGGCATATCAACCTCAATGGGTTATTTAATGCCGACAACATTTTTAGGATAGATTCATACGAATAGAATATGTATTCTTTGGTTTTTGTTTTATGGCATATCAACCTCAATGGGTTATTTAATGCCAACAACATTTTTTTTATTGCTGGTAATATTTTGTTTTGTCAAAAATCTGTTTCTGGTAATGTATTTTCTTCAAAATTGTATTGCTGGTAATAATTTTTTTTTCAAAAAGTATTGCTGGTAATAGTTAACTATTTGCCCATAGCTGGGACCCTAACAGGTGCTACCACTCCGGGTCAGGGTGGACCTGGGAACACCAGCAATTAAGAGGTGGTTCCATGCTCCTCAAAACCTCCTGATCAGAGGCCTTGCTGCTGGACGTAGTTTAATGTCTTATCCAGAACGTGGATGTAGTTTAACGTCTTACTCAGGACGGAACTAAAGGAGGTACAAGCACAATTATAATAGGGTGTTGCTATTTACACAGATTTAAGGTCTTATGTTGAAACACCCATTTTCATCTGATCATCATTGTTAAGCAATCTTGTATCTAGTCAGTACTAGATGGGTGACCACTTGGAAGTACCAGGTGTTGTAAGCTTGAATGTGCAGGTAGTGGAATGGGAAATGGCTCTGTATTAGAATTTGGAGAGCCAAGTACAAATTCCAGTCAGGTTCATTACATTCACCCTTGGTGGGTGATCAGAAAGAGACATGAACACCCAAAACTTGTCACATCTGCCTCTACCAATACATTGTCCCAGGATTGGCCTATTCCTCCCCATGAATTTGGGGAAGGCCTACATCCAACAAAGGACATTCACAGGCTCAGGAGGAGGAAAAGAAGAAACTGTTGTGAAGCATTTAATATTGTCAATATTTTCACATGTAAGTCTTTGAAAATATATATATATATATATATATATACTAGCAGTAGAGCCCGGCATTGCCAGGGGATATAACAGTAAGAGATAGATCAAGTATCCACCATCATAAAAACTGAAAAATAAAATTGACAAAGATTATTGTTTAAGGTTGACGGACATGCATGTCTTAATTAGTTTTTTTTTTTTTTTTTTATGAATTGGTCAAACTCAAACAAAAACATTGTTTTCAATCGTTATGAGTCTACTGATTGAATAGAATTTTATTATAAACAATTGTCTTGTAAATGGAATTTTTAAAGCATTCTGAATGTAAAAATAAAGAAAAAAGTGTGCAAGACAATAAGAAACACTACATGCCAAAAAAAAAAGTGAAGTTTTGTTGAAATCAGTTGAAAAATGTAGGTAGCTTTTCTGTAATCTTTTAGTTTTACAATTTATGATTTTTACTTATTGAATACAGTAAAAAAAATTGCATATTTTGCTTGTGGTGATTCATAATTAGAATTCTGATTTCAATATATTTTTCACTCGTTGTTTCTAATGCAAAAAATATTAACTTTATTTGGGTTTATTAATTATGATCTAACAAATCTTATTCATTTAGTAGCCTTTTTGTAATAATAATCTTTTACAATTTATGATTTTTACTTATTGAATACAGTAAAAAAATTGGACACCATGTGTATTTAAAGTAGTTTCCCGTTCCGGTTATTATTTTTAGTTAAGACTTGTGTATGTTTAGATTTCATTATCTTTCCCTAAAGATAAAGAATTTATGTTTGTATTCATACAATCAGTAGAGAGTGTTAGATTATTGTTTAAGGTTGACGGACACGCATGTCTTAATTATTTTTATTTTTATTTTTTACGAATTGGTCAAACTCAAACAAAAACATTGTTTTCAATCGTTATGTGTCTACTGATTGAATAGAATTTTATTATAAATAATTGTTTTGTAAATGGAATTTTTAAAGCATTCTGAATGTTAAAAATAAAGAAAAAAGTGTGCAAGAGAATAAGAAACACTGCCTGCCAAAAAAAAAAAAAGTGAAGTTTTGTTTTATCGGCTGAAAAATATAGGAAATCCGCTCCCATATTTAAAGTAACCCACACACACACAAACAAACCGATGTGAGTTGTCCCCCTTCCATTTTCATGATGTCTCTTAATTGTGTTTTCAAATTGATTTTGTGCAAAAACAATTATATTTTCCCCATTTTTGATGCTGTTAGAACCACCACAAGGTAATTTTATGTAGTCTGTGAAGTTTTGTTGAAATCGGTTATAAAATGTAGGAAATCCGATCCAATATATAAACATTACAGACACACACAATCTGCGTTTTATAATAAGTAAGAGATATATATATATATATATATATATATGTATGAAGAAAAATATATACGGAAAAAACAAACAAAAATCCTTATATGCAATTATGCTGTTTTAATGTTAATATGTCAACGTCGGACGTTTCGGTCTGATAAACCATCTTCAGGACATTCAGAAAATATAATTAACCTTATCAATTCAACATGACAAATTCATGTTGAATTGATAATGTTAATTATATTTTATGAATATGTCCTGAAGATGGTTTATTAGACCGAAACGTTTGACGTTGACACATTAACATTAAAACAGCATAATTGCATATAAAAATTTTGTTTGTTTTTTTCCATATATTTTTTATATATATATATATATATATATATATATATATATATATATATGATGTAAATCACTATCATAAGGGAGATAACTGTAATGCAGCTAAAAGTTACAGATAATAGACACTCTTGGCACATTAAACAATAAGATAAAGTAGATTATCTTTTTAGGCTTATATTTTAATTACTGTTTATTATTAATTCCTTTTCAAAATTAGAAATTAATCTTTTTGTAAAAAAAAAAAAAAAGATTTTTTTTTTTTTTTTTTTTTTTTTTTTTTTGGCTTATCTACCTATTGCTGGTTATTTAAGCTCAGAAAATATTTTTTAGATTGTAAAAACTTTTGGAGATAGTGATTTGCTGATATAAATCCTATTAATTAACCCATAGCTGAGGGGAGAAGAGGTGAATTCATGTCTTTCAAAAGGATATTTGTGTATAAGCAAATATAACAGACCTGACAGAATTGGAAATCGGTTCACCAATTTGGTGAGCCATTCTCCATTACAACATCTGCACATCAAGCTTCTAACATTTGGTATTCCCAAGCAGTCATCCATCTAGGTACTGATCAGGCTTGATGTTGCTTAACTTCAGTGATCTTATGGAGTGGGGACTGGTGTTTCACTATGTCACCATTACTCACTTTCTTACTTCCATCTTCATTTATTTCTTTCTCTGATTCACCTAGCATTCCCAAGCAGTCACCTATCTAGTTACTGGAGAGGCTCAATGTTGCTTAACTTTGGGGATCATATGAAAACTCTTTTTTTCAATATGATATAGCCATAAGTCAAAAGAGGTATTTTAAAATGTAGCAACTAATTTTGTTTAATTTGAAAAAAAAACTTTTTATCAGAAGTTAAAATTGACAATGCTCGGAATGATATCTGAAAGAGCAGTACAAAGACAAAAGGATACTTGTTTTATAGATTATGCAAAAGCTTTTGTTAAAGTATATCACAAAGAACTATTTGAACTGTTAGGTAAGCTTGATTTATTTGGCAATAATAATAGAACAATCCAGAACTTCTACTGGAAGCAAGTACTGTTGTCATCTTTGGGCAGGAGCTGCACAGTCCTCACTTTCCAGTTATGATGCAGTTCAAAAGCATCTCTGAGTCCATCTTGGAGAAGAATTATTTTCTACTCTCCAACTTCGCTCTCACAGGTGGGATGTGGTGAGCCTCTTACTACTCTGTTGCTACTCCCATGGAAAGAGCTCAAACGAACTACATTCTTTTGTTCCACCAGGTCTAACCTTCACAATTAGGATCCGCCATGCCACTATAACATTGTAGCAAGCCACCCACATTTCCTCTGTATTCCATTTGTGAGAAGTTCCACTCGAGCAGCTTCTTCCAACGAGCCACTGCTCTGTGGAATATACCCCCAAGAGGATGTTTCCCCAAGCACTACAGTCTTAACCTGTTCAAGTCTAGGGTTAACTGTTATCTTCATGCTTCTATCCATATAAACTAACTCTCAACATAATCCTGTCCTGGGTATGACGATAAACTACATCCACATCCTGGGTAAAACAGCAAACTGTCCAACAGCAAGGCTTCTGATCAGGAGGTTTTGAGGAGCAGGGAACTCCCTCTTAATTGCTGGTGTTCCCAGGTCCACCCTGATGGTTAGGGTCCCAACTATGGGCAAATAGTTAACCTCCCAAACTGGGGTCAAAACACTATGAAAGTGTAAAAATAGGTTTTAATATAGAAATACTTTGTTAAAAAAAAATTACCAGCAATAAATTTTTGGAAAAAAATATTACCAGATATACATTTTTGAAAAAAAAAAAATTACCAGCAATAGAAATCTTGTTGGCATTAAATAACCCATTGAGGTTGATAAAACCAAACCATAACATAATCCTCTACCTCTAGTGGCGCGTGGGCCTTGTACAGGGTGAACCTTACTGTAAAAAAAAAAAAAAAAAAAAAGCCAAATGTATATGGATGGAAAATGAATTCAGTAAATATACAAAAATAGAAATAGATCTAAGACAAGGATGTGACCTCTCACCAGACTTATTCAACCTACACAGAGAGGTGATTCCGAGAGAATTAGAATTCCTACCAGGATTCATTATTGGTGGCCACAATCTTAACAATATAAAATATACAGATAATACAGCGTTGATAGCAAATATGGAAAAAAATACTGGCACTCCAAGAAGGTAGTAAAAGAAAGCAAGAAGAAAGGACTAACCATCAATTGAAAGATGATAGAATATAAGGTTGTCAGCAAAAGGAAAACCCAAAATGTGAATTACACATTGCAGGTCCCAAAATCAAATGGGTACACAAATTTAAATATCTAGAAATTGTTTTAAGAGAAGGGAAAATGCTAGATATACCAAAAACCAATGTGCAGTGGAATAGTGAAAGATGCCTTCCAAAATTTAAGCAAAGTATTAAGTAGAAAACTTTCCTTTATAAACAAAGAAAAGAGTACTTAAATGTTATGTAATATCAGTCTTCCAATACTGAACAAATCTTCTCAAAGATGAAGAGACTTGAGGCAACAGAAATGTAGTTCTACAGGAGGATGCTGAAAATACCATAGACTAAGCATGTGAGTAATGAAGTCTTAGAGAAAATGGTTTCCAAAAGGACCCTTATATTTAGAATCAGAAAGAGATAACCGAAATTTCCATGGCTCATAATGTGGATAGAGAGCTCGGAAAATTTGATACTCACAGGACATGTTAAAAATGATAAAGGAAAGAAATGATTAACCTACCTAACAGAACTGGTATTAGGAAAAATCAAAAAGACAAACAGTACTAAGAGGTGCAAAAGATGGGAAATTGTGGAGAACCATGATCATGAAGTGCCATGGCATATAGAAAAAGAATATTTTGCTGATTTTGTTTACTTGAACCAACAAAGTAGAACTATATACAACGGTAGCACCATTATGAAACTGATATACACAATTTACACACCTGGAACAATTTTCAGTTGTGGCTTCTAAAACATGTTTCTCTAATATTTATTTTTAAGGGCTAACTTTGATATATCCATAAGAACTTTCATCATTTGACCAGAGTCAGGATCATTGAGTCAATGCAAATGATCCCTTCTTTAACTCTATAGTATATGCTATATCAGGGCTACATACAGTTTTGAATTCAGTTACTTTCTCCTAGACCAGTTGCCACCCAAAGCTACAGAACTCAGTCTGTCCTATTTACCCATAGCTGGGGGGAGAAGAGGATCCATACCTTTCCCAAGGGTGTTAGCACATAGTGAGTGTAATGAATCAGAATGGAATTTGAATGCAGCTCTGATTCCTCAATCTGACCTGCTATCTATTACCTCACAATTCCTCAACTTTATATTATGACCTTCAATATGGTGCCTGAAGTGTAATATGATTAAGTGGCTAATATTGAATATTTAGGTTGGCTTGTGTTAATTTGATTCTACAGAAGAATATTGAGAATATTATGGATCATGTGAGCAACAAGTTTTAATGAAAATGGTTTAAAAAATATGCTTTCCATCTGCATTCACAAATGAAGAACTTTCAAATGTGTCTAATAAAATAAGGCACTAAAATAAATTAAAAAGGGAAAGGCCAAATTTAAAATAAAACTGTTCTCTTTTTATTTAGTAATTTTTTTTTTTAAACAGGTTCTTATACTTAAAAAAAAAAAAAAAAAAAAAAAAATTTAAAAGTATTTCCATTATTTTACTCACTAAATGCATTATAATGAAATTATGTAATATAAATACTGAATATATGTATCTTTGTGTATGTTTTTATATATATATATATAAAGTGTGTGTGTGTGGTACTTATTGGAAAGCGCTTAATATCAGAGATAGAGCTTGTCTGACAATCACAAAAGCATGAACACCAGGGTCACAAACTCACATCAATCCAACTATATATATATATATATATATATATATATATATACTGAATATATGTATCTTTGTTTAATTTGGCTATTAGTATTGAAATTGTTTTTGAAGCTTAAATATATGGAAAGAAAAGAAACTTGCCATATGTGGGATAGGGTTGCCCAGTCTCAAAAGAGTTTGGAAGTACTTATCTTCCACCTTACAGCCCTTATCCCACAGAAGAAATGTCACCAGCCTTTGACTACTATGTCACTATTACTGTGGCAGATATTAGTGACATTGTTTAGTGACACCAGCACTGATCTTCGCAGCTAGGACTTGCTATGCTGTGTTCACCATGGTAAACCATTCCCTTTGATAAAAAGGCCAGTTCCACTCAGCTTCTTCTCCAGAATCGTTATTTGGAACAAACTTCCAGGAGAATGCTTCCTGGCAACTACAATCATTAGTCTCTTTAAGACCAGGATCAATTGATTTCAATCTTCTTCTCATAATACTCTTTTACCTTACAGCCTTATTCAGTAACACTCTACCTTGAGTGTCCCTTGGGGCTTGTATTGGGTGAACTATCAGTAAAAAAAAAAATCTTTTTGGTTTCTGTTCTTGACACTGAAAAAGAAAAAAACATCCATTTAGGCACCAGGCTTTGAGAAACAGAAGTTTTATTTGACGTAAGAATAAAAGGCTCTATGATAATAAAAACATTTGAGAACATACAGTAGTTTGTTTAATTTGTCTAAATCCGACTTTTTAAAGTTTTTTTTTTTTTTTTTATTGTTGTCCTTTCTGGATGTAAAAGGTCATGACTCGCCACAGATTTCATTTATTTCTTATCTGTTAATAATCATGACTTCTTGGGGAATATCAGAGACAGATTTTCTATTGCTTTCACCCTAGTTTACAATTAAGAATAGTCCTTATAGACCAACTGCCACCCAAGGGTAGAGTACCTAATAGGCATTGCTATTTAACACATAGCTGGAGGAAATCTAACTTTAGTGTTTCAAAACCAGTTTTTGTTTTAAACCCATCTCTAATGGTTTTCAACAAAAAAAAATTTCTTGGTACAGGATGTGGCAGAAATACTTTCCACATATACCTCTCACATAATGGTAAGACATTAGCTAGATGATAGCGCCATTGCCAATAATATCTTACCATTATGTGGTAGATATTTTTGGGAAGTACATGTGGCTGCACAATTTTCATTATATAAAATTCATTTGTTATATAAAAGGAAGGCAGAGCTTGCCCATGAATTCCCTGTAAAACACACATTTAGCAAAATATACTTAATTTCAGATCCAATGAATGAATTCTTGAATACTCTTCAAGACTGGCAATTGTCCTATAGCAGGAGCAGCCAAACTTGCTTAACCCTAGAACACTAACCATGGGTATATAGTACCCAGCACAAATTTTTCTATTTTTAATTACAATTTTCAGTACCTGATTTTCTTACCTAAATAATGTTTTTCAGTTCCTATTGTTGTTAACTCAAAGTACAAAGTTTGAAGTGCCTGCATGTAAAATATTTCAACTAAAGATTTATATTTAATATTTTTTTTGATATTTTCAAAATCGCCTATGATATACCCATGGTTAGTAGTGGTGTAACTTTAATTGATGGTTAGTGTTCTAGGGTTAATGTAAGAGCCACGTACAGATGTTTGGGAGCTGCAAGATATGAACAAAATTTATGCATACATTTTTGTTACATACATGTTAATATTAAACTTATGATTGGATCCAATCGGGTCTTAATTCATACCCAGTAAATAATTATAAAGCTTGATTTTTTTTTTTTTTTGATTTTTATTTCTTATTTACTTTTTATATTAGCTGTGATTGGAGAGAAAAAAAAAAGAAGCCCGATCAACATATTTCTATGAGCTGTATGTGGTTCGTTATCCAGGGTTTGGAGAACCCTGTTTTATAGTTAAGAATGTTTGTTGCATTGTCAAATTTGAATTTTATGAAACAGTTTCCTATAATATTCAACATTGCTTGACAGATCGAGTCATTTCCTGCAGGTTATTTAAAACCAGGAAATATTCTTAGATTGCAAGAATTTTTTTTTTTTTTTGTTTGAGATAATGATTTAGTGATACAAGCCTTACTAATTAACCCATATCTGGTGGGAAAAGAGGTGAATTCATACATTTCCCAAGGGTGTTTGTGTGTAAATGAATATACTGAAGCCAACTGAAATTGAAACTCACCTCTCCCATTAAAAATTCTAAGCCACTATCCATTAAACCACCTGCATATCCAAACTTATGGCACCTGGTATTCCCAAGCAGTTACCCATCTAGATACTTCCCAGACACGACAGTGCTTAACTTCAGTGAATGTATTGGAATTGGCTTTTCAAAATGATGTGGCCATAAGTCAGTCAACATGATTTACACTGATTTACATTATAGAATTTATTATATATATATATACACACACACACACACACACACCATATAATAATATATCAATACAATTATATTATAGTATAATTGTAACATTAACATTCTGTATATTAATATTTATGTGGTAATTTATTTTAAAATTTATGTAATTCAGCCATGCTTAAAATATTGCTGCCACATATGATCCAGTGCTCTTGCTATATGTCTGGAGATTCTTGATAAGATCCAAAAGAAGAATCAACAATATTATTGGTCCTGACTTGGTGCTTTGGCTTCTGTCACTTTCCCATCACTGTAAAGTTGCTTCCCTGTGTCTTTTCTTTTAAATACTCTCATAGTAATTGTTTCAGTGACCTCTTTGCTATGTTACATAGACTTTATGAATTTAGAAAAAGTCACATAGGTTTATAAATTGTCCGTTAAAGTAATTATCCAGATATCTATTAGAAAATAACTCTTCTATAAGACTATTCACCATAGAATACTCCCTCTGCTTATAGAAGAATGAGCACTCACATGATTCAAATCATTTCAGATTTTATTTGGCATTGACATGTAATTTCCAAACAGTTTCTTTTCTCTCACTTCTTGCTTGTGGAACTCTCTTCTGGCTCTATGCTTTTCAGCTGACTTTGAGCTTCAAAAATTTTAATGCAATGTCTTTCTTCCAGGTTACTCTTTTATTGTTCTCACTCCTTAATAATGTTTCTGTTTTCTAATTCTTTGACACTCTATAATTCCTTGTGCCTTAGTGAGTTTTACTGCTTTGCTTGCGGTAAATTTGATTTAAAAAAAAATATTAATTTTATTGTAATATATTTACATTATATATTTATTGATTTTGCTGTTTACTCTTTCTAGAATAAAATCCTCATATTTGAAATATGCAGTTTATGCACTGTAAAATGTTGCCGCTAGATATGATTGACCAATCCTTACTTGATTTTCTCATGCAACCCATGGTTGGGCCAAAAATATGTGCATTATTCTATTATATTCAATGTAGCATTTGTTCCATGGTAGGTTAAACTATGTAAACTGTCAAACACAGACATCTGGTGCATTTGTAAAACAAAAGGTCTTGGTTAAGGTAATGACACACTGTATAATAAGGTTTCATTTTTCTCTTATTTCATTTCCTTTTTACAGTAAGGTTCATAATTACATATCTATGTCTACCATTCATCCATGATAGGAATATTGCTGCCACATATGATCTGGTTCCTCCGCTATTTACCCTGAGCTCTTTGATAAAATCCAAAGAAGAATCAGTAATATTATTGGTCCTGATCTTGCAGGTTAACTTCAGTCTCTCTCCTTCTGCTGTAATGTTTGCTTCTCTGTGCCTTTTCTATAAAGGCTTTCATGGTAATTGTTCAGATGTGCTCTTCACTATGGCGCCTAGACTTTTTGAATTTAAGTGCAGTACTGGACTGGCTTCATGTTAGAGCTGACTAGATGTAGTCATAAACTTTATGCTAGCAGTTTCATATCTTACTACTCTCTGTGGAACTTCCTTCCAGCTCCATGCATTCTGGACAACTTTACAAAAATTTAAATGCAATATCAGTTATCTACCATTCTCATGATTCCTCTTTCCTCTTCCTGCCCATTATTAATATTTCTTTTCTAATTCTTCCACACCCTGTAACCTCTTATATCTTAGTGGCTTTACTGCCTTTCATGGGGTGATACCAAAATGAAAAAAAAATGGTTCACCCTCTACAAAACCTGGGGGTCATTTGAGGTAGAGGGTACATTAAGCGGTAGTTTATACTGATATGAAAGGAAGATAATGGTTAACTCTAGACTTGAACAGGTTAAGATTGTAGTGATCTGAGAAACCATATCCTGAACAGGGAACAAAGGAACTTCTATACTTGTTCAAGTAGTGTTGGCCAGATGATAGGTGAGCCTATGAAGAGATTTATTCATCTTTGGAGGGATACAGAAGCCAATTTTCTCCCTTTTGGTGGAAATAAGTCACATGGGTCACATGACTGCCACTTAGTGACATTAATTCATACTGTCATGGAAGTTGCCACTTGTTCAGTTTGTTTAAGGCAACAATTTCAATTGACCATTGTTTATTTTGTAAAAGTTTTAATGGATAACTTCAAATTTCAATTCTATAAAAATTTTTTTTGCATTGGGATTATGATATAGAGACTGTCTTGAAATGTTTTGAGAATAATTTGATGTTCTTGGAGAATGGTAGAATTTAATGTCTTATTCATAATTAATGGCAAAGGTTGCATGATAAATATTCTTTTAATTGTTCAGTTGATTTATGCAGTCAATAATCAAGCAAAAATGATGTCATAACAAAAAGATTTGTTGTTTCCACAATTACAAATGTTCATGTAAATTGTGCCATATCGCATTCACTGTTACTTGTTTTTAACAATCAATTTGTTGTTTATTGGCTAAAAGAAACGAGATTTTTGTTGGATGAATGACTATCACATTTAAGTATGATTTGGAAATAATTGATATATCAGCTTCTGTATCTGGGATAAATTTAATTTGATAAGCCCCAAGTTGAGCAGTGAGTTTTAGGAGTGATAATTTAACCAAGATTATTGCCTCTCATCTAACCAGTTTTCTGAAACTTCATTACATAAAGAGGATGAAGCATGCTGTATTTATTCTCTTGATATTTTTGCCACTTAAACCAAGGTTTGTGAAGCTAAGCCTCATCTGTAAAATATAGTTATATATGATAAACCTTAAACTTTTGTCTATTATTTGGATGGATATCCAAGAGAATGTTTCCTATTTTATTTTTAATATTAAAAGCTCCTGTTGCTGATTGACTTAGGGATTATTTTTTTTACTGCTTACCAAACCTTTGCTGGTTATTTAAAGCCATAAAAATATTTTTAGATTCTAAGAATATTTTGAAGATAATAATGATTTTAGTGATAGAAGTCTTACTAATTAACCCATAGCTGGGTAGAGAAGAGGTTGATTCATACCTTTCTCAAGATTATTTGCATGTAAGTGAATATAACAAAGTTGACTGAAATTCAAACCCAGTTCTCTGATTTCCAATTCTGTGACCTTATCCATTAAAACTTTACAGCACCTGGTATTTCTCAGTGGTCACCCATCTATGTTGCTTAACTAATGATTTTACAAGAACTAGTGTTTCAACATGATATGGCTTTAAGTCTGCTGATTTCTTATGTGATATTTGATGCTCACACATGCTATTTACGCTTCCTGGGTATGACGATAAACTACATCTGCATCCTTGGTAAGACAATAAACTACATCCAGCAGCAAGGCCTTTGATCAGGAGGTTTTGAGAAGCGTGGAACCACCTCTTAATTGCTGGTACACCCAGGTCCACCCTGACTTGGCATGGTAGCATCTGTTAGGGTCTCAGCTATGGGCAAAGAGTTGACCCCCAAAACTGGGGTCAAAATACTATGAAAGTGTAAAAATAGGTTTTAATATCAGAAATACTTCGTAAAAAATTATCAACAATGCATTTTTGAAAAAAAATATATTACCAACAATACGTTTTTGAAAAAATAAATAGTGCCAGCAATACAGTTTTGGAAGAAAAAAATTATTACCAGAAATAGATTTTTGACAAAACAAAAACCAGCGAAATATTAAAAAAAAAAATAAATAAATAAAAAAAAAAATTGTTGGCATTAAAGAACCCACTGAGGTTGATATGCCATAAAACAAACCAAACATGCTATTTACATGCAGATCATCTGGCATTTTTCCAAGGTGTGTAATGTCCAGATTTGTCTGGGATGCTATCATTGGTACAATTGGAAAAGGTAAAAATTTACACTATATTCCATGCCTTTGGATATCTAGATCACCCAATCAATGCTTCTTTCCATTTGGCCATATTTCACCAAAAAAGTGACCCAAAGAGTTGTGTGTTCAATACCTAGCCACAGCAGAAGGAAATTGGTAAAGTCCGGGTATCAAAGAGGAAAGCACATCAGAACAATTACGTCACTAGATTGTTCTAATTCCATGTACCATACTTTTGGGTATCGCAGTTTCAGTTAATTCCACTTGATAACCCAACTCTTCACATTTTTGGTTCCTCTGCTGTGGCCAGGTATTGAATAGTAATAGGATGCAAGGCCCAGTGGATACAAGCGTTTATTGATTGATGCAGAAGTGACGAGAGGCGTTGTGAGTTCAATACTTGACCAAGGCAGAGAGAACAAAAAATTTCAGAGTTGAGTTACTCAGGTGAAATTAACTGAAACTGATATCCAAACACATAGTATGTGAAATTAGAACAATCTATTCCGTGGACTAAAAGGTTTCGGTTTGAAATTCCGACCTGAAGAAAGCCAAAGCATACAATGGCCGAGATGTTGTGAATATGACAAAAAATATGTGGGCAACAGTCCAAACAGTATAAATAATTCTTAGAAATATCGGCAGATGTTGAAGGCAAAGATGATATAAATTTATACCAAGGTTCTGATACCCTTATCAAGTAACTCTTGACTTGTTTTTTTTTTTTTTTCTATATATTATTACAGCCTCTTTAAGATTATTGTTGTCAATTGTTTTTAGTACTGATTGAGGAATCAATCCTGCAATTTCAGAAGTACCATTTATTTTCACCTATAAGTAAGATGACACCCAAAATCTAGGTAAATTTATGTGATTTTTATCTGATATCCATAGTAGATGATCAACTTTAACCTGTATGATGAAACTGTAAATGACAGTTTATGATAAATTCTTTGCATGAGATGATGATCATAGTATTTTTGAAGGGTTTTAATTATGTATGTGGTTGTCTTAAGATTTTTATTCTGTAATGAGAAATAACGATTTTATGGCATCTTAAATGTTTGTTGCTTCACACGGCAGATAAAAAGGAAGTATAATGTATGCTATTGAAAAATAAAGTTTGCATGTGATACTAAAAAATGACAAATTTTAATTAGAAATATAGAATAGATTGTTATAAATGTTGTCATTTTAGCACTATGAGAAATAATGATTGCCTATAACTATAAATCAAGAAAGAAAAAAAAAAATTTTTTTTACATTATTACAGCAGAACTTTTTGACCTCATGAAATAGTCTCTTGAATATTGCATTTTAATGTGAAATCAAGAAGTATATTTATAACTGTAGTGCAGTGTTATAATGTGAATTGTTTCAACTACAGATATTTACATTAGTAGTTACTATACCAAGGCAGTTGTTAGCCTACCACAATTCATGGCATATACTAGTCTACTTACCCATGCCAATACACCACAGGGTTTAAGATTAGCTTTTTGTAACTGCTGTATTAGGTGAATCCCTATTTTTGAGAGTAATTTTTAAAATTTAAAGGTTTCTTTATATATATATATATATATATATATATATTTAAATAATTTTAAAATTTTAAACTTAATATAGATTAAATTTAAAATTGGTAGTTTTTAATTTTATAATTTAATATTTATTAGTTAGATTGAATTCTATTTTAGTCTGACCCTAACTTTAAAGCATTAAATAATTATTATAACCAAAGTTTGTTGTCAAGTTTCTTTTGAATTCTCATATATTTGTATTTTGATTGGTCATTCCCACTTATGTAACAGCGTTTCCCCTAGCAAGGGGTGTTTGATTGATTTGAACCTTTTAAAACCCTTTATTATACATTCAACACCATCACTTGATAAGATGCCAGAAGTGTTGAAACAAAATGGCTATTTTTGTAGCGATTTTATAACATATTTGTTATAATTTTTGAATAAATAATTATATATATATATATATATATATATATATATTTTTAACAGTAAGAATCACTCTGTACAAGGCCTTGTGTGGGAACCTGTGGTAAAGGGTTACATTAGGGGGTAGTTTGTATGCATAGAAGGGGAAAATAAGTTAACTAGATTATGAGCAAGTTATGATTATAGTAATTGGGGAAACATCCTCTTGGAAGTTGGCTCCACAGAGCAGTGGTTCGTGTGAAGAAGCTTACTTCTTACTGATGGAATACCGAGGTAATGTGGGTGGTTAGCAATAATGTAAGTTACATGGTGGGTCCTTGTCATGAAGGTTAGAACTAGTGGAAACAAGGAATGTAGTTCATCTGAGTACCTCCCATGAAAGTACTAATAGAATAGTGAGAGGCTCGTTACATCCCACCTGTGTGAGAGAGGGTGGAAAATGATTTGTCACTCACAAGAACTCTGAGATGCTTGTGGACTCTGTATGTGAAAATATACAGTAAATGTACTAAAAGCTTCACTCCTAGTGATAGTGACTATTTATTTTCAAATGTTTATGATGATTAATGGAGTCTTGATTTAATTTAAATTGGTGAAAGTGGGTGTTGAATCAACTTTAGAGAATAAAGTAGGTATGTTGATAAAAATGATAAAACTGTTAGTTTCTTAATCATAATCAATGCTCCAAAGTGTTTTTTGAAAGAAAAAAAAAAGTATGTAAATCTATTTTTTTACTTGAAAAATATAAATACCAATTTTATATTTTACTAAGTATTATTTTTGGCAGTGTCTAACCTTTGTGCCCACAAAAACATAGGATCATTTTATAAAAATATATGAACAAAGTACAATGAAATATTTATATTTGATAAAGATAAACCTTTATCAAATTAAAGAAATAAATTTGAAAAGAAATCTTTTTATGCAAAAGTTATACAAAATTATCAAAATATGTAAGAGGAAGAGATGCTCTCAACCTATTTTAGGTTATTCTGAGAAAAATTAAAATTCCTACCAGGATTCAATATTGGTGGCTACAAGTTAACAACATCTACATAAGGTAATAAAGAACAGGAAGAAAGGACAAAAAAGCATTTGCATAATTGTTAGCAAAATGGACAGCCAAAATCAAACAAGTGCAAAACTAGAAATATCTAGGAAGTATTCTCACAAAAAAATGAAGAGCATGACACTGAAATCAGAAGAGGCATTGGGGTAGTGAAAGATGCCTTCCAAAAGTAAAGCAAAGTAATAAGAAACACAAAGATTTTATTAGAAACAAAAAAAAAATAGTAATGAAATGTTATGTAATATCAGTCTTCCCATATGGCAGTGAATACTGGACCATCTCCTCAAAGATGGAGAAGAGACTTTAAGCAACAGCAATGTAGTTCTGCAGAAGGATACTATCGGCTGAACATGTGAGCAATAACAAATTATTAGAGAAAATGGTTTAAAAAATTACACTTGAACTTGCACTGTGTCATCTGTGGATCTTATGTTAAGATTGTGGCCACCAATGATGAATCTATGTAAGATTTCTAGTGGTCTTGATATTTTTATCAAGATTTATTCTTTACCATTTTATAAAGAAATAAATTTGCAAAATCTTTTTATTCAAAAATTTATAAAAAAATAATTATAAAAATATGTAAACCAACTACAATGCAATATTTATTATTTACCATTTTATAAATAACTATGAAAACAAATTTTTTTTTTATTTCATAAATTTATAAAAATATCAATGAATTATTGTTGTCAATTCTGAAGAATAAAGACTAGTACATCCACTTTCGTATGTTTGGGTTTTATTAAAATTGTAGTCATTGATTTTTGAAACGATAAACATTGCTGAGGAGTCGGAAGTGTATACAGTAATAGCATTGTGAAGGGAATAATCATCCTTTTGATACAATGTGCTTTTTTTATATTTTTTATATTTTTTATATTTATTTTATTTTTTTTATAGGCATGAATATTGAATATTGCTGTAATTTTAAACATTTGCTCAGATATTCATGTTTGCACAGAAAATCTTCATAGAATGTATTACAGAGAATTTCTGTTTAAAGATTTATATGCTTGTCATACATCATTTCATGAAATGCATTTGCTTGATGCCTTGGCACACATGGTCAGGGATGTTTTTAGTCCATCAGCTACAAATATTCTCATAGTATAAGGCTGCCTAACAAACTGTGACTCCCCTAGCCTTTATAGTCCAAACATAAACAACTCCTAGCTGCTTCACTCTGCCATAAAAAAGTCATCAAACAGTGACCATTCTCTTACAAAGTCTTAATTCAAATTGGTAAGTAATGATCTTTGATTTCACTCACCAACTCCAACCAATGGTATGAACTTTCTATTTCCATTCGATTTTTGGCATAAAAGGTGAATCATTTTTGTTTTAACATAAATTCATTGATTGCAGAATACTTTCATTTAAGTTTTTCTTTTTTTCTTTTTTTTTTTTTTTTTTTTTTTTTTTTTTTTTTTTTTTTTTTTTTTTTTTTTTTTTTTTTTTTTTTTTTTTTTTTTCTTTTTTTTTTTTTTTTTTTTTCTTTTTTTTTTTTTTTTTTTTCTTTTTTTTTTTTTTTTTTCTTTTTTTTTTTTTTTTCTTTTTTTTTTTTTTTTTTTTTTTTTTTTTTTTTTTTTTTTTTTTTTTTTTTTTTTTTTTTTTTTTTCTTTTTTTTTTTTTTTTTTTTTTTTTTTTTTTTTTTTTTTTTTTTTTTTTTTTTTTTTTTTTTTTTTTTTTTTTTTTTTTTTTTTTTTTTTTTTTTTTTTTTTTTTTTTTTTTTTTTTTTTTTTTTTTTACAGTAAGGTTCACCTTGTCCCAGGGTCCACTTGAGGTAGTTACGATAAGAGTAGTTTACATGGAACATAACTGTTAATTCTAGACTTGAAGAGGTTAAGATTGTAGTCATCAGGGAAACATCATCTAGAGAGTCCGTTCCACAGGGTAGTGGTTCATGGGAAGAAGCTGTCGGAGTGGAACTTATTTCTAACTGATAGAATATGGAGGGAATGTGGGTGCTTTGCTACTATGTGTAAATAGTATAGATTATAATTTGTATTATTTATAAACAGGAATTTTAACCTTTAGCCCCACTGCATTATTAATATTACTTCCCTTTTCTTTGTATTCTTTTTCAAGACCTCTGAATTGCAATATCTTTATTCTTAATTTCACTCAATGTTGTTTTCTGTTGCCATAGAAGGATATGACAACACAACTATGAAATTCAAACACTATTGTCACATAAAGAGTGATAAAGGTTAATATAATGAGTGAAAATAGAAGCACATAAAATAGAATTAAATATGTAAAGAAAATATATTTTTGTGGTGAAATAAGTTCATATATACAGGAACTAATTAGTTCTTGGATGGACTCACAATATTATAGAAAATTATATTGTATTCTAATGAAGTTATATAAGCATTTTAACCTACATTAAATGTTATAATTCTTAAAAGTAAAAGCAAAAAAGAACATGCATGCATGGACAATACAATAAAGACATTTTAAAGAAACTTCCAAAATGCTTTGGAATTTCTCTACACCCACCAAAAATTAAAAAAAAAAAAATAACCTAGTGATTCGGAATTCTTTTTAAATGCAATATTTCTCTATTGCCCTAAAGAATGAAATCAGTGGGGTACATGATGTCCAAGACAAAAACCTCCAGGAATTCTTTATTAAAACCCAATAAAAATGAATCTGGCATAATATTTTCTATCTTGTAGAAATTCAAAATAAATATTCTTATTTTAGACTTGTTCCCCACCTTTTTTTTTTCCTTAAATGATTTTGAAAACAAATGACTTACATAGTGAACTCCTCTTTTGCCAAGACTTTGCAGATGACATCATCCTAATAGTCCATACACTATAAGAACTGGAGGAAATAATGTTATCCACACTGCGAGCCAACCAGTAGTCCATAACATGCATCTTGGGAAAAACCAAGGTCAGATTTAACAGCCGCACTAAACCATCACTAGTTATTGTAGATGGAAAGACTATTGAGGAAGTAGAGAGATATGTACCTCAGGAAGTTTACAAGAGATTCTATCCTACTTCCAAAGGTCAAAAAGAGGTTTGTGCTTGGTTGGGTGGCTTTTGAAAAAGTTTATAATATAAGAAGTCCCAAGTTGACAATCGAAAATAAGAGGAAGTTGTTCAAGACTTATGGAACCAAGACATGGGCACTCAACACCACCACTTCTGAGATTTGTAGTTACTCAATGTAAAATGCAATGAATCATGCTCAGCATCCCCTTGTGTAGCAACAGCAGACTGGATTGAAGGTCATAATTGAGACCATCAAGGACAAACTTAGATGGGTTATTGATTTCTTGTCTTGGAGATTTTGCAATTTTTGAATGGCATTTGTTAATATTACATTTGTTTTTATTTTTGCCAAATTAAAATCTATCATTATTTATCATTAATAATTTCGTATCCATGTTTTTCTAATGAATTCTGATGGAAAACATTCCTTTTATCCTACCATTGTTCTTGGGCTGGTTGCATTCCTTTTCACTAAATCTCTATTCTCTAATATTTTTAAACTGATTGTCTTACCTCATAAAAATGGCATATTTATTTCTGTTCTGTTCTCATATTATTGCCTTCTATTCCCACAGAGGCATGATGAATAGTTTGATTGCTATTTATTGCTCAAGAGAGAACAAAAATCTCATATGGCATCTGATTTCAATTAACTATATTCATAGTTATCTCCCATTAAACCACCTTTCCTTTATCTTCTATGTGCCATGTCCCTTCTGTGCGTGGGTGATCATGGCTCTCTATAATTCCTTGTTCTTTCTAACTCTTAATAAAGTTTGTCTTTTCACTATCTCTTCTAATCCCTTTTTGTCAAACATTTACACAAGATAATTAGGTAGGTTATGTGCTGCTTTCCTTTGTCCTCCTTCCCTTCAATATGTTCTGTGAGCAGGACTGAATTTAGACCTTAAGAGGACTCTGAGCTAATCTGGGAGCCCCCTTCATTACATATGTTTTTTTAATCCTGTGTCTATAAAAGAAAAGATATTTTTAGATGCTTTTTTGGTGCAAAACCGCAAGCACTTCAACTTAAAAGCTATGTCAAAAGTTTATATATTTTTTCTATATTTCTGAGTTGATACATTGTAATTATTTACACTATTTACATTGTTCAGACTGTTGTCCTCATTTTGATTGCCATATTCATGATGTTTCAGCCATTGTATGCTCTGGCCTTTTTCAGGTGATATATGTTGTAATTTTGAACCAAACAATCTATCCCTATGGACTAAGAGGGTTCGGTTTGAATTTCCAATGTATACCACCTGAAGGTCTGAATGTACAATGACTGAAACATCATGAATATGGCAATAAAGATGAGGATAACAATCCAAATAATGTAAATAGCATAAAAATCTGTATATATATATATATATATATATATATATATATATAAATGCATCAAAATCTAAATGAGTGCCATTCAAGGGGCTCCAATGTATTTAAATGACCCACTCCAAGTAGGACTCAAATACTCTAAATTGTTTCAAATTAGTTCAGAGGAGCACCTTTAAATCTGAAAATAAGCAAATCACCTCTCTCACACACACACACACACACACATATATATATATATTTTTAATATCATTGGACCAAGATTAGTGGGCCCTTGGGGATAGTCCCTATAGTCTTGGGGCCTCTGGGCTGCAGCCCATATGTAAATCCAGCACTGCCTGGGAGTGTCATATTTTCTAAGCCCACTTTCCTCATTATGTACCCTAGAGACTTCAACTATCTCTTTCTGATGTGATAAGTGATGATATAAGTGTCCCTTTTGTTTGCATTTTCTCTAAAGGTTTGTCAATACTCATTTTCCTTATGAAGAGATTTATTAGGGATACAGAAGGAGCGTATCTCCCTTTGGTATAGGTAAGTCATGTGACACCTGCTTAGTGACATCTCTTCATACAGTGACAAGAGTGGGTGGTTGTTAAATTAATTTACAGCAGCCAAACTTTTTTTTGAGTTTTTTACTATTATTATTATTATTATTATTATTATTAGCCTGTGACCTCCTCAGCCTAAGCAGAGGCAAAATCTGCCTCCCCTGCAGCTTACAAGTCCATGGTACCATTTCCTTTTGCGGATATATCCTTCCTAGATATAAAAAGAAACTCCAACTCACAGTCCTCAATTTGGGAAAACCCAAGATTCACTCATTCCCCATTTGAATCTGGGGTCCTAAACATGACTTCTCCAGACACTTAAGTATCTCCATATTATATGTAAGATCATTTCTTTTGGTTTCTCCTTATACTTGGATCACTATGTAGATATGTGATATATTATTCTCCATGTGGAGCACTTATATACATATAATTTTGTGTATAATATAGCTTTATAAAACTCTTTCTGAGAATAAAGTATGTTTGTCATTTCTTTTCCTTTCAGCTATACTGTTCCATCCATGAATTTATATATATATATATATATATATATATATATATTTATTTTTAATTAAAAATGTTTTATACAGATAAAACAAACAAGCTGACAGGCTCTCTTTAAGTATCAAGCCAGGAATTGATAAGCTAGAGTAATTAATGTGATTGATGACGACCAACTTATTCTCAGAGATCACAAGACACCCTCCTAACACACAGTTTTGCTTTCTTTTATTCAAAATGGTGATGCCAAAAAGAGAAACCTTTCTCTGGCGAAATGTCTTTGATAAAAAAGAAAAATTTTGTTGTTATTCCTGTTAATAAGTTTAAGCATTAAAGCATTTTTAATGCAATTAGTCTTATTGCTATTTACTCAAATAAAATCTCGTAACCTGATTGTACTAATTATGTCTGTAAGCATGTTATAAACTGAAGGTATTTCAAGATTGGACATTTCGGACATTGCAGTATGTTTACTATTTCAATCATTCATTGATCCTAGATTTGAAAGCGATGTCTTGGATGGAAAAAATATAATCAATTTCTGAGTCTCTAAATAGAGGGTGCAATGGGTAACATACATACGCACGTGTGTGTGTGTGTGTGTATATATATATATATAATGCGCTAGGTAAATTGTTATTTATTTTTTTTTAATTCCATGCATGTGTTTTGTTTTTGATTTTGTCAACTACACAGTATAGTAGGGTCAGTTGGGCACTGTCTATGAAAAAAAGAGCACTGACACAATTTACTCTGCCATAAATTTGTAAACAGCATGCTGTACTTGCTTGGCATTCACACTGGAAGCTTGAATACAAACATTTCAGTGTGTTTAGGTGTCAATATGAGGACTCGGAAAGAACAGAGGATTCGGAAAGATTTGGATGAGTCTAATAATAGTGTTTACAAAGGTCTTTGGAGTGATCACTAATGATGGCGAGATTATGCCTCCATTCATCTTCCCACAGGTTCTGTATCAAGTGTCTCAAGTAGATAGTGCTGCCCTGAGTCAAGAGAGTGGCTGCTGGAAGACCCTATGTCTGGCAACAGGACTCTGCACCATGCCACACAAGCGGGAGAATCCAGTTATGTCTGGAGGCTGTGGTTGAATCCAATGGCAATTTTATTGAATAAATTTATTCAGTATTTCAAGATATTTTTGTGTAATTTTGGTAAATATATTTGTTAAAATGAGATGTCAGCATTATTTTCTCTTTTGCGTAATTTAGACAGTAATTTATCCATTGTGTCTTGTATATAATGATGAATTGAGAAACAAATTTCAGAAAATATTAAGGGACCTGAAGGGAGTCATGAATTTAGAAGGTTCAAATCACATAACAAGTCTCTTACAGTGTCTGTAAATTCTTCATTGTGAAATCACTACAATTCTTGGAACTTTTCTCAGAGTTACAGAATAAAAAATTAGATGAGGGAGTGCTGAAAGTTCTTAACCTGACCCACTTTCCAAAATCCAACCAAATAGTCAGAAATCAGAATTTATTTCATTTATTTTTTCTTGGACCAGAACATTTAAGTACCTCCTAAAATTTTTGTGTAAGTGCATTTGAAGATCTTGGCATAACAATACCATTTAATTAAGCAAGGTCTTTTATAATGAACATTCATAAATAAAGCTATGCTTATTACTTGCTCTGTCATACATGGCCCACATAACCCTGGAACGGCTAGCTGAGTATTGTTACAATCATATCACACTGGAACACTGGTTCCTGTATGACCATCAAAGCTAAGCAATGTCAAGCCTGGTCAGTACTTAGATGGGTGACCGTTTGGGGAAATATCCTTCAGAATGGTATGAATCCACCTATGGGTTGATTTGTAGGACTTATCTCAGTAAACCACTAGCAGTATAACCTGTCTTTGCCTGGTTCTTTCATTACTGAGAATTTTTGCCATTCATTTGGAGCAGTTTAAAAAGTCAGCCCACTCAAAAATCAATATTAGTAACAACATTTGGGTGCAACTGAGGCACGTCCCCAAATGGGGGGGGTAACAATTTGAATGGGTGGGGCCTGAAAAGGGAACTGTATAATAATAAATAATATTATTGTAATAATTTAAACTATTTATTTTTATTAAAGTTTTCATGAAAGATATATATCCAAGAACAGATAGTAAATAGTATGTTACTGAGAGTTATAATGGACAGGAAGTAGTGGAGAGCCATTGTTGCCAACAATTTGGGCTCAAAACCAGAACTGAAGAATTATGTATCAAACAAAAACATTTCATCAAAATCAGATGAAAACTGTGGAATTGCATAAACAACATCTGATCACACACTTTGAGAATTATAGATAGATAAAAAATTCTTACACTCTAAAAATATTTTCTGGCTTAATATAAACTGCATAAGGTTGATAAGCCATAAAATCAAAGCCGTCAATCAATCAAATCCAGGTTGAATCTCCTGGACTATGATGCAAAAGGGAGCTATGCATAACAAGCATTTTAACTACAAGATATCCTTAGCTGTAACAACATATCTCTCAACCCTTGGTTGTGACAAATTATTTTCTACCCTCCAAACTCCTCTCTCTCTCTCTCTCTCAGGTGGGATGTCACAATTCTCTCACTGCTCTATTGCAACTTCCATGGAAAGTGCTTGGATGAACTACATTTCTTTGTCCAACCAGTTCTAACCTTAATGGCCAGGACCCTCCCTGCCACTCACATTGTAACAAGCCACCCACATTCCCTCTGTTTTCCATCAGTAAGAAGTTCTGCTCAAACAGTTTCTTCCTGTGAACCATTGCTCTGTAGAAAAGACTCCCAAGAGGATGTTTCCCCAATCACTATAATGTTAACCTGTTCAAGTCTAGGATTAACCATTATCCTCTTCTCCTCTCTGCATAAACTGCCTCTTAATGTAACCCTCTACCTCAAGTGGCCCCAGGGCCTTGTACAGGGTGCACCTTACTGTAAAATAAATATTAAAGTATTCCAGTCTTCTTCATTATTTTAAGATTTTCATCTGTTTCAAGAATCTGTCAACTCTAGTTTCATGTGAGATGTCTGTAGCTGGCTATAGTTTGCAATGTTTCAACCCTAAACTTGGAACTTTTTCAGAATCATGTGATTAGTTAAAATTTAAAAAGTGAAAAATTTATTTTTTATGCATTATAATTCATTAAACACTCCAGGTTACAATATTTAATAATAAAGAAAAAATATTATACAACTTCTTGCGACACAAAAACGAGTGCCTTCTTGCGAACCTGAAATGAATGCGACACAAAAAACGAACGCCTTCTTGCGAACCTGAAACGAATGCAACACAAAAAACGAACGCCTTCTTGCAACACAAAAAACGAACGCCTTCTTGCAACACAAAAAACGAACGCCTTCTTGCAACACAAAACGAACGCCTTCACAAAAAAAAACGAACGCCTTCTTGGCAACACAAAAAAACGAACGCCTTCTTGCAACACAAAAACGAACGCCTTTCTTGGCAACACAAAAAAACGAACGCCTTCTTGTAACAAAAAAACGAACGCCTTCTTGCAACACAAAAACGAACGCCTTTGCACACAAAAACGAACGCCTTTCTTGCAACACAAAAAACGAACGCCTTCTTGCAACACAAAAAACGAACGCCTTCTTGCAACACAAAAAACGAACGCCTTCTTGCAACACAAAAACGAACGCCTTCTTGCAACACAAAACGAACGCCTTCTTTGCAACAAAAAACGAACGCCTTCTTGAACAACACAAAAACGAACGCCTTTCTTGCAACACAAAAAACGAACGCCTTCTTGCAACAAAAAACGAACGCCTTTTGCAACACAAAAACGAACGCCTTCTTGCAACACAAAAACGAACGCCTTCTTTGCAACACAAAAAACGAACGCCTTCTTGCAACAAAAAACGAACGCCTTCTTGCAACACAAAAAACGAACGCCTTCTTGCAACACAAAAAACGAACGCCTTCTTGCAACACAAAAAACGAACGCCTTCTTGCAACACAAAAAACGAACGCCTTCTTGCAACACAAAAAACGAACGCCTTCTTGCAACACAAAAAACGAACGCCTTCTTGCGAACCTGAAATGAACGCGACACAAAAACGAACGCCTACTTGCGACACAAAAAATGAACTCCTTCTGACAGCAAACGAGCAAAATGGCACCCAAGACTGCTGCCGACGGACGACCGACCGACCACAACGACTTTTGTCGCCCAAGAAAAGACGCCAAACGACTCGCGCATCTTCTTCTTGTAGTCCTCAGTTGAGTCCATTATGGTACTCCAAGGTGTGCCCGGTGACAGCACACACATGCAGTTCGACGACGTTTCCGCGTATGCTTGTTACACTTTGTTCCACCAGTCTTAACGTTTATGGCTAAGAACTGCCATACCATTGCAGTGAACCACCCTCATTCTCTTCATATTCCCCTGATAAGATGTAAGTTCCACTCAAGTAGCTGCTTCTCATGAACTACTGCCTTGTGGAAGTGGCTCCCAACAGGATGTTTTCCTGAACACTATAATCCTAACCTGTTCAAGTCAAATTACTATACTAAATATTTTCATTTGTATCCTTTTTAAATAATGAACTGCATTTGTATTTATGATAGTTTGTATATTATTTTCTTAAAATTGTTAAGATATTTAATATTAGTTAATATTTAACAATACAATAGGGGAATTTCCACATTTTTATACCCATAGAATTTGCAAGGAACTTATTCAATCATTAACTTAAGAATTATGGGTCATCAAAAAATTCAAAGAGAAAAACCCATGAAATTTTCATGGGTAATTTCTAGCGTAAATTATTGGTCGCCACTGACCTCGACACAAGCATGCTATAGTTAAATCAACCAATTAAACAAACCCTCATTTTTAAATTTTAATTTTGGTTGAAATTCTGAGATAAATTTTTCTTAAATATTACATATTTTTCACTGTTAGGAAAATTAATGACTAAGCGGAAAATTTTTTTTTCATTTGATGTTTTGTTTAAAACTTCATGAGCTGTAACTACATACGTGCACAAAGGTGAGGGGGTTGTTGAAATTTTAAACTTTTAAATTTAAATTTTTTTGCATTTGGGTACATAATCTAGCTAATTTCATTTTTTTTTTCTTTTAATCATCTCACTTCATGTAAGGCAGCAGAGCCACTAAGATACAATGGATTACAGTGTGTGAAAAATAAAAAATTGGAAACATTGTTGAGGAGCAAGAAAAATAGAAGAGTAATCAGAAAGACAGTAGATAACGATTGACATATTTAAATTTTTGAAGATTAAAGTTGTCTGGAAAGCATGGAGCCAGAAGAGTGTTCCACAAGTGAGAAAAGAAACTATTAGCATGAAACTTATGGCTACATCTAACCAACTCAACAGTAAATTGATGAGACCTTGTCAAAAATCTAGTACTATACATCAGTTCAGCAAAGAGCTCAAGTAAACATTTGCCATGAACATATTTATAGAAATTGTACAGAAGTAACATTATGGTGGTTTAAAAAAAAAAGAAAAAAGTGAATGAAGCTGAGATATCAGGTCTGGACCAATAACATTGCAGATTCTTCTTTGTATTTTATCAAGAATCTCTAAATACATAAAAGAACCAGATTATATATTGGCAGCAATATTCAAGCCATGGATAAATGGTACTTAGTTCTCTCCTGAATCTATCTTACATATTTCTGTCTAGCACGACACAGTGAACCAATCTTAGCAGCATACCTAACAATATGTTCAATATAATCTTTCCCTTTCATGTGAGCCAAGAATGTAAACCCAATAAGGTCCAATGAGTCATTCTCATGGATGTTAGCATCAGCCCGACTGATGGGAGACAGAAAGGGGTCTCTCAGGTGACATTTAGTTTATTGTTTTTTTATTTGTTTTGTTTTTGGTAAACATACATTAGATTTTTTAAAAATGGATTCAATAAAGATTGGTCATGAAATATCTTTTTGATGTGTTTATAGTTGGAAATATTGTTATTAGTAAGTCCTCAGAGTACTTTCTACGTAACAAATTATATTTTTTTTAATTAAGGTGACATTAATAAAATGTAAGTTATGTCCAGTTTTGTTCCTGTTCATTATGAGAGTTTTTATGATTGTTTAAACCTAAATTTCTTTTACAAACATTTCCTAGCTTATGCATACTTATGTTAGAAAAATTAATGGCAAAGTGGAAAAAATTGTTTGTGTGACCTGTTTTAACCATTAGGACTTTATTGAACTAATGTGATGCTTCCATTGATATAATTACACATGCATGTGAAGGGAGGGATGCTGAAATTTTTTAATTTTTTTTTTTTTTTTTTTTTTTTTTTTTTTAAATTTTAAAAATGTTTTTATTTTATTTTTTTTATTTAAGAAGTGTATCCAATTTCATTTAGTTTGTTTTTAACACATTGTGATAATGGAAGATCTGCCAAGAAAGGTGAAATGTTGTAAGAAACGGGATACAAATTCATTTTTGATGATCTAGCAATGTTCTACATACTTTTGTCTTAGTGAAAATATGGAAGGAAACGATAAATAAATTTTTACTAAGTTCTTCATTAGCAAAATCCTTAGGCTAGACCTCTTAAGAAAACGCTTGGGTATCTTAATCTTTGAAAAGAAGCACAAATTATCAGCAATAAATATCAGCCTTCAATCTTTTTAAGAGAATACTTGAACTTTATGGTGTTCTAGAGACTAGGTTAGAAGTTGTGACATTTCCAGTGGCTATGTCAAATCTTCAGTAGATGAAAGATACTGGCATTATTTATAGAAGGAGTGTTAAAAACAGAAGGCCAGAGGTCACTGATATAAAGACTATGAACTTTAACTTCACTTTCAAGCTGGGTATATATCATTCTGTTATTCTTTTTAAAATGCTTCCTCCTCTTTCCTGATAACCCCAGAAAAATACCAAAATATAATACTGGTAAAAAGTATTGATTTTTTTTTTTTTTTTTAGGAAAGTTTTTGTATACAGTGATCCCTCACTAATTCATGGTTCTATCGCAGATTCATGACTTCATGGGTTTTTAAAAAATATATATATAGAAAATATATCGCAGAGTTTCTGGAAAATTCTAGAAAAATTGCAATATATGAACACCTAAAATTTTTCATTAAACCCATTAAAATATTAATAATAAATATTATTTCCTGGTCTAGGAACAATGAAACAAGCGTAAAAGAGCAATAGAAAGGTCACTGCCATCTGAAGAGACATAAAATACAATTATTGGTTGCACAGTAGAAGTCATCATCAGCTTCATCATCATTTCTACTGCACGATAAATTCATCATCATTCAAATTCTACTTCAACTTTTATCGTGTTGAATACAGTAACAATCTTTATTTTATTTTATTTTTTTTTTTTTAATCTAAAGTGTTATTGCTTAACAGTTGTCCTTGTTATTAATAGAGTACTGTAATGGGTGGGTTGTTAACAGTACAGGGAGGGTTTTAAAAGTCCAAATACACATTAAATACTGTAAATATCCCTACTTTGTGGAAATTCACTTATCGTGGCCGGTCTTGGAACCAATCTACTGCGATAAACGAGGGATCACTGTATATCCAATCTTTATAACAATGTCATTATAAAACAGCCAATAAAAGAAAATAAAAAAATTGTATCTTGCAATAAAGATTTAGTTTTCAAACTTTAAATGTTACTTACAGAAATGGTAAAAAAAAAATCATCTTTTCCTCATTATTGTATAGGAAATACAAAAATTCCAGTTGAATCCATTACATTCACTTATGTGCTAATACCCTTTGGAAAGGTATGAACACTTCTCCTCTCCTCAGCTATGGGTAAATAGCAGGGCAGACTGTTAACTGATCTAGGAGAAGGGCAACTCTAAATTCAAAACCTGATCCCCTAGGTTGGGGGTTGTGCTAACAACCTACTCGCTTAAAAGAAAGAAAAAAAAAAAACGGTTCTTACAGAAATTGCAACAATATCTTCTTTTTAATCATGTTCCTCAAGGAGTTTAAAGGCATAATGCATCTAATGGCATAGAGGCAAATCAAAATAGTAGGAATGCAAAAAAAAAAAATATGGTAAACCATAATTTTTAAAAAAACAATGAATGGACAATTCTTTGGTTTCTTGTGTGTAAACAGATCAATATCTGAAATAGAAGCAACTTGATACAATCTTTGTGGTTAAACCAATCAGAGAGATAAAAAAAAAAAATTACTCAATAATTATTGATATTGTTCTGCTTCCATAACAAAGAAATGACAAAAGCAAAATTTATATCAAACCAAATAAATGAAATGTTTCCAAAATAAAACTCCATAATCATCATTCAAAAAGTACTGCAACAGGTCAGGTGTAATAATAAAGACCTCCTAAAAGGTGTTAAACTATTGCAGAACATTTTTTTTTTTTGTTGTTATATAAAGTAAAGAAAAAAAAATTTTCTTGTTAAAGCTGCATTACTGGCAGGCATTTTTTCTCCCCCCCCCATAACAGCTTTGTTCTCTGATTCCTTTCACTAAAGACTTGGAAGTACATCTAATGTTTCTTTATGAAATAGCTCATAATGAGGTTCTTTGGCAGCATTTAATCTGCCTTGCTACTCTTTTAAGACTTGTATGTTATTCTTAATGAAAACAAAATCCTCTGATGGAACTAATAGATTTGATTTGGGGAAATAAGTTAATCAGACATGTAACCATTGTCGTTTCTTGTTCAATACAATATCTAAGAATGTAATGCCTGTTTATGCTTTTGAGAGGAAGCATTACTGTTTTATTTCCCTGATCTGAGGTTCCCCCTTTTTAATCCCTAATCAAAGATAATGTGCTTTTAAAATGATTGAACTCCATATACCATTTTGATATCTTTCAAATGTAATGATTTACTACTTCAATTGAGATCCCTCCATGAAATGGTCTGTTCTTTTACTCCATTATATAACAATTCTACTTTTTTTTATACTAATTATTCACCTAATACAAGGTTCAAGAACCACTCAAGGTAGATGGTTACTGAATGATGATGTTTTATGGAATTAAGAGACGGCGATTTTAAAAAAAAAAAAAAAAAAAAATGCAGATGAAGATATGTAAGATAAACAGTTGATTCTAGACTTGAAGAGATTAATAAAATGCCCAAGAGCCACTCAAGGTAGAGGGTTACTGATTGAGGTGGTTGTATTAATGTAAAAGATGGAGGAAGTGCAGATTATAAGGATATGTAGGAAAGTTTTGTGACTCAACAAACACTCATTGCCACTTTGTGATGCCAATGAATACTCCTCACTTTCATAATGCTCATTGTAGTAGAACCTTTTATAATTGCAGATACAACTATAGTACACTGTTGAACACTATTGATGTCAGATCTCTTTGAATAGCACTTGCACTCATAGTACTTACTCAATAATACTCACTCGAATAGTGATCCGAAAAGAGAAATAGTATAGTAAATAGAGTAGAGAATAGCAGTCTGTATAGTGATAGAGGAGAAATAACGATTGTTAGTCATCAGCTACTTCCTACATATATGCATTTCCTCTATGGTCATGTGGTCTACTTAATTCAATAATGGGATCACCTGTGTTTGCTCACTGGTGATCTATGTTCAAACTTAAGTGTCGGCAGCAACACTTTATTCCTATATAACAAAGATAATGGTTAATTCTAGAGTTGAAGAAGTTAAGGTTGCAACTATCAAGAAAGAATCCTCTTGGGATTGTGTTTCACAAAGTAATGGTTCTTGGGAAGAAGCTGTCGAAGCTGAACTTTAGTTTTGCTATTGGAATACAAAGGAATTGTTTGTAGTCAGTTGGATATTCTTACCTATTAATCATACTATAATTTAGGTGGATATTTTTATGATTTTATGACAGCAACTAGGTAACATTTATCAATCTAACATGTTTCACTTTTATTAAAGCTTCATCAGGTATGAAGAAAAAGGAAGAAATTTTGGTATTTTTACTTTTATGTTTGATTTTCATTAGTTCATTATGGTTCATTTTGATAATGTTTCAAACTTTGTCTACTGCTCGATACACACACGCGCGTCTATAGACAAATTAGAATTATTATACATTTGCATACATAAAGCAGTATTTATGGTTTTTCAGTTAAGCTTGGAATCTTTTAATTTCTTTGAACTTCAAATGGGTGCATCATCTCTCCTTCAATTCAGAACACCACAAATTATACTAATGTTTGTTTAACAAGTTGAATGTATGTGAAACCTGATTAACCAATGAAAATCAAACAACACAAAAGTAAAAATACCAAAATTTCTTGGCAAAAGAATGAACACTTGTATTCAAAATCAGGAAAAGGCAGCTGAAATTCCTTGAACACATAATGAAAAAGGAGGGATTGGAAAACTTAGAGCATATTAAATGCAAGAGTCTGGAGAAGGCTGTGGGCCACTTGTCAAACTCATATGGCAGAATAGAGACCTGGTGGATTGACAAAGGGAAAAATATTGCTAAGAACTACAAGGGATTGGAAGTTTTGGAGAGCCATGATTGCCCATGTCCTGAACGAATAGGGCACATAGAAGAATTTTTTCTGACACTTTATGGATACTGATAATGGCTGTAGTAAGAGAAACATTAATTCTTTCTGATGAATTACAGATCATAATTCAGTAAAATAGAATATTGAATTTGTTTCACTGATCGTCATTCTTTTTATTAATAATCTCTCAGAATTGATCAAAATTGTTTATATT
This sequence comes from Acanthosepion pharaonis, assembly GCA_903632075.3. NCBI lineage: Eukaryota > Metazoa > Mollusca > Cephalopoda > Sepiida > Sepiidae > Acanthosepion > Acanthosepion pharaonis. Next base: position 2,012,561 of record CAHIKZ030000890.1, on the reverse strand, counting down.
TTTCTTCAGTATCAAAATTATTCCATCCATTGTAAGAAGACAAAATGTATGATTGCATTGTAGAGTAAATGTTTAGGACGCTTTATCATAGAGTGATGGTTAACAACTACTCTTGGAGATATTACTACTGAAGTAAGTTTGATCTCCACAGGGTGCTCCATACTTGTGGCTATGTGCAACTTTTCTATGTGCTCTGTTTGTTCAGGACATGGATGATCAAGGTTCTCCACAACTTCCTGTCCTTTGTAACTCTTGGTAAAATTTTTTTTTTTTCCTATCTCTCCTAATCCTTGTTCTGCCATTCATTCACACAAGCTTGTTAGATCGATTATGTGTGTTATTCATCATGACGGTCATCTTCGAGTATAGAATCCAGAGGTTAGCAGTGAATATTTCGAAGACAGTAGGAAAGCGTTGTTCAGGTTAGCAGTGGATATTTTGGTAAAAGTAGCAGAGCATAGTTCGTCCTTCTGGTTCTCTTCGCCTGACAAGCTGGGCTGGACATTCAGGTAGAGTGAACAAAAATGGCCGCCTTTATACACGATGGATTGAATGTTCTACGTCTTCTGATTGGGTAACTTTCTATTGGTAGACTATAAAGTGAGTCAAGTCATTTGGATTGGCTCACTAGTTACATATTATACACAAAAAACTGCAACAATGTGCCATATTCTTCTTGCCTCTAATATGCCCTGTCAGTGTCAAATTTTCTGAACTGTCTTTCCTCAAATGTTCCAGAAATTATTTTTTTTTTTTTTTGTAGAGTAAATACAACACTCCCAGTAACACAAATGAATTAGGCAACACATCTTAGATAAAGAACTCAGTGAATCAGTAGAAGTCCATTAGAGTCGGTCGAGGAGAAAGTGATGACGTCATGGCAAGTAGCTTAAGCAAGACATAATATAACTGCTAGGAGTTAGTTATAACAGATCGTCAGCAAGAGGAAAAACCCAAGATGTAATGTTGGAAATGTCAACATCAAACAAGTCAGTTAATTGCCATACGTGGTACACATTTGGGTGACAAGTTTTGATTTCTTAATATAACTAAGACAGCGGACATGATATGTAAACTAGATGATGATAACCTACCTCAGGGGATCAATTATAATGCACCTTTCAAAATTCTCAATTTCAAATCACACTCTAAATATAATAGAAGGCATGATACCTAAAACATTGTCAAAGATTAAGATTAAATCTGTCACCCCCCCCCCACTCAAGGCAGTACAGCCACTAACATGCAAGGGGTTACAGGATGTGGAAGAATTAGAAACTAAAACCTTAGTAATGAGTAGAAAGAGAAAAGAGCAATCAGGAGGACAGTAGATAGCAATTGACACTGCATTTAAATTTTTTGAGATTTAGTTGACTGGAAGTTACAGCTAACATCTAGCTAGCTGAACTGTAAATTGATGAAATCTTGCTGCCAGTCTAGTATTGTGCCCAGATTTATACAGTCTGTGTACCATAGTGAAGAGCTCATCCGAACAATTACCTTGAAAGTATTTATAAAAAAGGCATAGAGAAGCAACCTTACAGCAGTGGGCAAGTGAGTGAAGCCGAGCCACCAGATCGGGACCAGTAATATTGCTGATTCTTTTTTGGATCTTATCAAGGAGCTCCAGGTAAATAACAAGGGCACCAGACCATATATGGCAGCAGTAATCAAAGCATGATTGGATGGTAAACTTATAGATATACAAGATAGATTCAGGAGAAAAGAACTAAATTTCTTAGCAGTTGACCTAGCAATGAATTCAATATAGTCTTTCCACTTCATGTTAGCTGAGAACATTGGCCCGAGAAAGTGCAATGAGTCACTTTTTCTGGAGGATATCAGACATGCTGATGGAAGGCAGAGAGTGGTCTCTCAGATGATTAATAGAGTTTTGGAGGCATTAGAATTGACAAGCCATCATTTGCCCCAGTTAACAATGGTCTAGAAATTGTTTTGGACATCAACTGTCATTTTGGCATTGTCCAAATGATCAGCTTTAATATCCAGGCAGGAGTTAAATGGTAGTGTCATCAGTGTAGATGCCAAGTTGAGAGTTGATGTCACTGGGAAAGTCATTAATGAAGATTTAAAAACAGCATAGTATGTACAAAAAGATTGGCTGTTCAACTTTCATTTCACTCATGGCTTACTCAATCCATGAAATTCTCAATATCCTTCTGTAGAACTATTCGTGTTAACATTACAGGGTTATATGCATATCATTCAACAGAGAATTGGTTCTAAATAGGAAGTTAGGCAGGGATACACAGGATGAGTCAGGAGTAGTGTGAAGAGAATTTACGGGTAAAGCATTCAGCTTTATTAGCAGAGGATGATGACACCTCAAATCGATTGAAGAGGTGGGGAATAGAGACCTTGCACTGTTTTAGTACCTATTACAGAGAAGCCAGTAATCATGAGAGCCAAAGATTTTAGAGATTTGGAAGAAGTTTAAATATCAGCAAAGTTATTTACATGCAGTCTGTTGTCATCATCTTTGTTGTCTCCATCACAACATTTCGACCATTGTGCACTCCGGCCTTCATCAGTTGTATGTCAATCCAATTAACCTACAAGGAATTTTGAATTGATTTTTTTATTTGCTCTATGGCAGCAGATTTTTCTCATTCCACTACCCATGTCCAGGAATATCATGTCTAGCTTTTATTTAGTACGTTTGACTCAGGGATTGAACTCACAATTACTGTCATGAAATTCATGAACGAATGCTTTAATCCACTAAGCTATTTTCCACGTGGGGCAATTCTGTGTATTTTGATCAACCTGCACCTGATGAAGGTTGTTCTTACAGCACCATTTTGGTGATCATAACGATCACCAAAATGGTGTTGTAAGAACAGCAAAAATGAGGATAGTAATCCATATTTAAATAATGTTAACACTTCATCCCAGAAATTTATAAAGAAAAATTAAAGTGTTTTAGCAGAGGATAGAAAATGTGACCTCAAAAATTTGTTCATGCATTGGATGAGTAAAAATATGCATCCAAAAACTATGGAACTTATGTACTTTCAATCTTTTTGTATGGCAGTAAATTCTGGACAATCTTACAAATGAAGAGAAAACTAGAGGCAACAGAAATTTGGTTCTCCAGAAAGATATTGAGAATTCCATGTATTGAATGAGGAAGAATTGAGGAAGTCTTAAAGAAAATGGAAAAAAAAGGATGCCAAATAAGAAAGAGTTGGGCACATAATGAGTCTTGGAGAATTGGACGCTCACAGGGCCTATTGAAGGAGAGAGATGGGGAAGGCAGTGTGTCACCTACTGGCTGATCTTGTGTGAATGGATGGTAGAATGAGAAACAAGAATCTTGACAAAGAGACAAAGGTTGCTAAGGGATAGGAAGAATCCAGAAGAGTTCCACAAGTGAGGAGTGCAAGAGAAGAAACTGTTAGCATAGAACTTACAGTTCCACTTAGCCATTTGTAGGTCTCATCATTTGTAAAATCAGACCTAGCTACAAATCTAGTACTGCACTTAAATTCATGAAGTCAAGGTAGCAAAGAGAAAAGTTCATCAGAACAATTACAATGAAAATATTTATAGAAAAGGCACTGGAAAGCCAAGTTGTGATGGCAGGGAAAGTGACTAAAGCCAAGTTGCCAAACATATTACAGACTCATAATGTGTTTCTAACTTTTTCAGTAGCATCATGTGTGTGCACACACAGATTATTTACAAGCTTTAAATAAAAGTAAATATTCAACTGTACTGCTATTTTGACTAAGTGAAGCTCATAATCAATAATTATAGGGTTTGGATGAGTTGCAGTAAGTGCTAGTCCCTTGTGAACTCAGCATCTCATAGGCTTGTGAATATTGTGTGTGCAAATTTAAATCTAAAACCTATTTGTACTCAATTGTGTAACTTTAGTTACTTTTTGTTTATTTATATATATATATATATATATATATATATATATATATATAATAAAAAAAAGCTTAAACACTAATATTCCATGGTCATAATTTATTCCATTGGAATCGTAAATACGATCCAAATCATCAGACCTACAAATTCAAAAATGAAAACAGAAAAACAACTCCGAAAATCAAAACAGAATTTAGAGAAAGTGTAAGTATGAGGAGGAGGGAGATGAAACCTTAACAGAGAGAATTTTAGAGGTGGGGGGATTAAAAAGAGGAGAGAAAGAAAGTTGACGGATGTATAATGCATAAAGATACATTTCGTGGTGACATACACACACCATAGACAATTAGAAGTTAGGATAGAATTTTTTATTTTTTTATTTATATATATTTTGCATATGTATGTATATTTTCCACTAATAATGTTCAAAATTTATAAAATAGATATGTTATAAAAATCACTACAAAAATAGCCATTTTTGTTTCAACACTTCTGGTGTCTTCCCAAGTGATGGTGTTGAATGTAGAAACACATTCTACAATCAACACCATCACTCGAGAAAGCATCAGAAGTGTTGAAACAAAATGGCTATTTTTGTAGTGATTTTTGCAACATGTTTGTTAGAATTTTTGAATAAATAATATTTGCTCTAATCTATATTGAGCACTCTTTTAAGAATAGTGTTTTTGGTTATTGGAATTTTATTCCATCTACACCAATCCTATACTTGGAGAGATATATATATATATATATATATATATATATATATATATATATATATATATATATATATATAGTAAAGGTAAAATAAATTCATGGGTATATCATCCAAGTGGGTCCTAGTAATATAAAAATATTAAAACTGATCCACAAAAGAGAACTCAATTTATTTTATTTATACACAGCTATCGTTTGACTTGAACATTGTGTGAACTCTGATTTAACTATTTTCAGCAAGTTCAATTTTAGGCTGGCTCTTTAGCTTCCAATATCACTTCCTTACACTTAACCCCTGCTCCCTCTAGCTCTACGGACATGAACCTCATTCAACACTGGGGCCAAAAAGACAGATGACCACTTTCATCGTCTGCAAAAATAGTCTATTACCCACATGAGGAGATATAGATATATATATATATATATATATACGCACACACTTATTTCTGGCTTTAAATAACCTGCTAATATGTATTGATAAGCCATAAAAACAACAATCAATCTATAATTTTGTTTAATAACCTCAGATGGTGAACAAATCTACTGTGATGTTGTAATTGTAAATGTTCTTCCAATTAATCAGCAATCTATGATTTATTTATTTTATATAGTATAAGATTAATAGATCCATCGAAAGATCTGGAATATGAATAATTGATTCCAAATTTACCTTTCTAGAACTCTTGAGCTGTCTTTTCTCAAATGTTTTAATATCTTGTTTTATTAAACGATAGTCAATTCAGCCACTTTTAACTTGGCTCTGTTATTAATCAAATATAGTTTCAAATGTCCTTGCTCATTGCACCAACCTGCAGCTTCTATCTAACTATGGAATTGTAAATGGTGTAATGGTTAGTGTCTTGGAACAAGAAATTGGTGAGCTGAGTTTGACTTCCAATTTAGTTTGTGCTATGGTAAGAACCAATTACTTTCCTTACTATCATGAATGGACTGATCCATTCATGATAAGTAATCCTGGGTAATTGTCTAGTAAGGGTAAAAAGATAATACTATTACAATGACTTGTCTAGCTGAGTAATGAATACTACTATCATAACTGACTCTGTTAAGTGTTGTGTCTGCCAGACCCCACATCACAACAATTTGTTGCATTCACTTTTGCACAAATACCCTTGGGAAAGGTATGAATCCATCTTTTCTCTCCCCAGTTAAATAGTAGGGCAGGCTGGACTCTTCAGCCTTGTTTGACAACTAGTCTGATCAACTGAATTCAAAACCTTAGGAAGCCTGTTTGTGGACATCATGGCATATTATGTGCACCAGTTCTCTGTATTCAGTTCTTATGAAAAGCGTGGATGGTCCTTTACTGCTATAATCAAATCATATATGCAGGGCAATAATAACCATTTAGTAATACAAGTCTTACTAATTAACTGATGGCTGGGAGTAGAAGAGTTGGATTTATACCTTTTCCCCCAAAGGTATTTGTGCATAAGTTAATATAACGAACCAAATGAGAATTTGACATTAGCTCTCCAATTAACAATTCCAAGCCATTATCCATTAAACCCTCTATGCATCCAAGCTTACAGCACCTTGTATTCCTAAGCAGTCACCCATATAGCTACTGACCAGGCTCAATGTTGCTTAACTTCAATGATTATACTGGGAATCAGTGTTTTAATGTGATGTTGCCATATGGCATGCTGGTTAGTCAGACTTTTCAGGAGGTGAAGCTGATGGATTAAGTATTGAAGGTGATTTTAATTTTTTTTTTTTTTTAACTGAATGTATTTTTTTTTTTTTATGTATGTATCTATAATTATAGGAATGTTTTATTTTCCAAACACAGTCAGCACATTGTGGCAGTGTTCTGAGTTTATTTAGTATTGGCTTTTTCTTTTTATCATTAATGCTTTCATCATTTTTAGTCTTTTCTTTTCTTTTTTTTTTTTTTTTTTTTTAACATGTGGATGAGACTATTATACATGTATTTTCTACAAGTATCTTGCAGAGATTACACACACACACTACGGTTCAAAAGTTTGAGGCCACCCCTGGTAATTGTTTTAAATTGGTTCAAAAAGTATTTGTTTTGTACTTTATATAAGAGAAAATTATTATACATGGTTTTTAAAAAAAAAAAGTGAGTATGATTAAATTTTGCTCTCATCAAAATATCCTCCTTTAGCCTTGATTACTGCAGCACAACTTTTTGGCATTCATTGGAAAAGTTTCTCAAAGTATAAGTTTGATAATTGATTCCATTCTTTTTTCAATGGCTCTAAGAGATCTTTTTCATTTTTTTTTCTTCACGTCAAGTTCATCCTATGGTAATTCTTGGGGTTGCTTCAAACTTTTGAATTGTAGTGTATGTCAGTTTCATACTCAATTTTCTGATATTTATTTTTCATGATAAAGTTCTAACATGTAACTATGTTTCATTGTAAATTCTTTTTATTTTCAAGTAGCAATAATGAAGATATTCCTGCAAATCATTTACCTTTTATTTTATCTAAATCTGCTTATAAAAATATTACTTGCTGTTAATTTATTATCGTTTTATATGAGGTAGTCATGGTACAGTTGAAACTGATCTGGAGAGACAAAAAAAATCTAATCCTCAAAATAAACTGATACTGTTACGTGGTCTCATCTTGTCAGTTCTGCTTTATGCATGCAAGCCATGAACTCTAACAGCAGGACTCCAAAGGCAGGTCCAAGCTGCTGAGATGAGATATTCCAGACATGGTATTTTCTACATTGACTGCATCACAAATGAAGATGTTTGCAGAAGAGTGAATCGTCGGATAAATGGTTATAAAGGCCAACATAAAGAAGCGGAAACTGAAGTGGTATGACTATATAACCAGATCATGAGGCCTTGCCAATACCATCCTACAAATTTATGACACACACACACACATATATATATATATATATATATATATACACACACACACACATGCATTTCAGGAAGGTGACACTTTCTACACAACTTGTCTGGATTGAGTTTTAAATGCTTTTGCATTAGAAGTGAAAAATGAGATGTATTATCATCCTTTAATGCATTTTTATTTATACGAAAGAAAAAACACTGTACAAAAAGCAAAACAGTATATGCAATTTATGGAGATGGTGCTATAGCTGAAAGTACTGTTTTTATATGGCTTGCTAGGTTGAGAAGTGGAAATTTTGACTGGGAAGACTGAGAACATTCCGACAAGCCTGTGGTCATTAATGGTGATGAAATCCAGGTAATATGACCCAGGAGATTGCAAAGAGTAAAAAAAGATATGCACCACTTCTGAATATTACGCCATAGCTGAGAGTACTGTTCCTATATGGTTTTCTAGGTCCAGGAGTAGAAATTTTGATCTGGAAGACCATGAATGTTCTGTCAATCCTGTTGTCCTTAATGGTGATGAAATCCAGGAAATGAAGAGGTGTGGAGAAGAGTGGGTCATCAGATAAATGGCTATAAAGACATATTGACCAACATAAAGAAGAGGAAGCTGAAGTGGTATGACTATATAACCAGATCATGAAGCCTTGCCAAGACCATCCTACACACAATGGAGGAAGGAGAAGGGGAACACTAAGGGTAGAGATGGTCGGACAATGTCATTGAATGAACCAGCAAAAGTTTTGCCCAGACCAAGGTGCTGGCCAATGACCAGATCAAGTTGTGGCTTCTTGTTGAGCAAGCCACCATTATTAGATTAGTTTGTAAATAAATGTATGTTTGTGTTATAAGTGTTGCTGCCGACATTTGAGTTTGAACATAGATTGCCAGTGAACAAACACAGGCAATCCCATTATTGAATTAAGTAGATCATGTATGACCATAGAGAAACATATATATATATATATATATATATATATATATATATATATATATATATATAGGAAGTCATGTGACATCTAGATTGATCATCATTTTAGTCTATCTTCAATTACTATTTGGATTGCTTTTTCTCCTCTATTACTCTATGGACCGCTATTCTCTTCACTATAATATTTCTCTATTCAGATTACTTTTTGAGCATGTATTATTGAGCAAGTAATATTAGTGTGAGATTATTCAAAGCATCTGATGCCAGCATTGTTCAATGGCATACTATAATTGTATTTGCGATTACAAAGTCTCTACTACAAGTATTACGAAAGTGACGAGTATTCGTTGGCATTACAAAAGTGGCAATGAGTGTTCGTTGGCATCACAGAATTTAGACTGACCAGATATGAACTGCTCATTTAGGAAGTGCTGAGCATCGTTTTTCAATGACAAAATGGTGTCAGGTTACACAGCAACACTATTCACATGTGGACTATAGACCTCATCTTTGTTATCATCACAATGTTTCAGCATCAGAAGTATACTGATGAGGACAATAGCCCACATGTAAATAGTGTAAATAATAACTCCTCACCCCAGAAATGTAAAAAAATAATTTAATTAATTTTATATGGAAAATCTTTATTTTTTTTTTTTGTTTTTGGAGATGTTAGTTTTGCTTTATTGAAGTTTGGGGAAATTTCTTCACCATTCACAATTCTTGTTGATTATCTCTCACAAGAAGCATTCTCTGTTGGTAAATGGTTTTCTTTAAAAGGCTCTCTTGTACAGCTATGATGGCTTAAAAAATAAATGAGGTCTAGCCTGAATTCTAATACAAAGCCACTCAGACAGTACTTGGTTTTCTTCTCCCTTTTCCTTTTCAAAGTCAGCTTCTCTTTTCATTTCAGTTTTCTTAAGCTAATAATTCATTTCAAATCAATGATTTCTTTTTCTTTTTTTTTTTTTTTTTTCATATGAATTTAATGAAATATTGAATGATTCGATGTAAAAAAAAAAAAAAAGTATTGTTTTGTCATCATCTTTATATCACATGATACATTCTAATTTCAAGTGTCATATAAAACAATGAAAATTGAGTTGGGAATCATTCAATTTTATCAGATTTTTTTTTTTTTTTAAACATGAATTTGATTTTTTTTTTCCCCTGCATACAAAATAAATTGAAACAAATCTCATAGCAAGAAATTATTTATTCAATCAAAATATTTCTTTTCAGCCTCTGTTGATTTATTCTCTCGTAGTGGTTCATTATCAGTTCTCTCCCTTTTGGTGGCCTTTTCAAACTGGTTCTGATTGGAGAAGTGTATACCTAATTAAAAAAAAAAAAAAAAAAAGAAGCAGTATTGATATGAAAATATATAATCCATGAATGAATGGACAAGGTGCAATAAATTGTTTTATCTTTACCTGGTCAAATTTTAGCAACATCATTTTTCTAACAGTAGGAATGCCATTATTATACAGCAAAATTTCTGTTCACTAAATTTGTTTGTTTTCAGTTTTATATTCATTATTTGAAGTTGGTGTATGAGGTTTGATAAAAAAAAAAAAATGTCTTGGTACTCGTGCTATAAAAAGAAAACCACAACACGTATCAATTCGGCATTTAATCCCCTTTGAAGTAGCCCCTTCTGAAGCCACACACTTTATCCAGTGTTAATTCCATTGAATTCCTACCTTGTCTCATTCTCTTAGATTACTTCAATGTCTTGAAATCTTGTTCCTTTCAAGTGAGATTTAATTTTTGAAGACGAAAAAGTTGCAAAGTTAAGAGATCTGGGGAATATGGTGATTGTCGGACAAAAGTCTGAAATCTTTCATACAAACTGGAAATATTTTTAATATCCTGTACTTAAATGGTAGCTGCTAGAACTGGAATTGAGCTTTAAACCTAGTGGTAATTATTTACAGTTAAATAGCCTATTCAGATGAGTGATTTACTTTGAAAGATTCTATAGTATTCATTCTCTAAAGGAAGACAATAGGAGTGGAGTTAGATCAGGTTTTACTTTCAGTTGTCAACCAAAAAGCTATTTATTGCCACTTCTGTACTGACTGAGCTTCAACAAAACTAAAATCATCTCTGATTAATTCTCCTGTTGAGAAATCATTTCTCTTCATTGAACAGCAAGAATTCTAACATAATCAATCTGATTTGGTGACATAATTCTAAACCTTTTGAATTAAAAGTTCATTAAAAGATTGCTTCGACCTGAAAGCTCACTTGCTCATGTGAATCCTGCCTGTTCACAATAAGATTATTGGTTCTCATAGACAGTTCTGTTTGAGACAGTCATGTCAGACTTAATTCACAACAGGTAAGGAATGATGTCCAAAGCTATTGATTAAGTCTATTGTCTGTTGATACCAACCTCCTGCGATGTCAGATTGACTAAGTAAGGTTTGAGAAAGTATATTATCTTGTTTGGTAGCAATCTATTTAAGAGTACATTTTTTTTTTTAAAGACTGGATTGTGTTTTGACACTGCAAAAGATTTTAGTTCTTTCTTTGTGGAAATGTTTGTTTTTTTTTTTTTCTGTAGTAATTTTTCTTCTTTACAATATGAAAATATTACAAAAGCTTTTATGGGAACAAACATTAAATTGTCATTGATGAATATATATAATGCATTTTTAATATGTTGAAACTTTTACTGTTACATTTGCATTTTTACCTACATTCTATCTTTGCTACAATGTGGTGAGTAGTAATATATATGATATTTAACAACTTAACAGTAAGAAAGCTTGACATCATTTTAAAACTGTAACATTCTCAAGTATTTTCTATAACATTGTATTGGGTTGTTTTACAAATGCCGTGTATTTTAGCGAATAGGTCAGTATGTCACAAATGTATTAAAATGTAAAATTGATCAGTGTTTCTGTGACACAAAATATATATTTTATGTTTTTTTTTTTTTTTTTACACGACATGAATGGCAAATTTAATTCCAATACTTCTCTGGAAGGTGCCATGCAAATAATTTACCAAAAATTCACCAATATTCCAATCTTGCTATTTACAGAAGCTATTTTGATACCACTTTCACCATTTTTATACTTATCTGCTTTCGCACAGAATTGATTTATGAAAGGAATTGTTGTAAAAATAAGGTTCACATGATTCCACATAAACTATTTTGTCATGTGAGAAATTCTCAGATTTTTCCTTTCAACTATATAAATTTTTTTAGTAATGTCAAAAGAAAACTGAAATATTTGAAATAAAAATTATCCCCAAATTATTTATTACAAAAAATAGTCAATCAGCTGGTATATTATGAAAAGATTAATTCTGTCAGATTAGGTACTCTCTCTCTCCCTCCCTCCCACAAATTGTAACTAAGGCTCACTCAATATAGTGGCAGTATAAACCACAGGTTGACTCTGTGAGTTGAACAGACATCTGGAATAGGGTTAGCTGTCTCGGTAGGCAGGTTTGTTTGGAAACAAGTGATAGCTGGCATTTATAATTTATTTACAACTATTATTCTTATTTATTGCGTAATCACATGACTAACACACAAACTAACTTTCTCTTATAGATATAAATTTGCAATTGTCACCTAAATTCTAACATGATATGAACTAGAAAAGATGATGAAAGTGTAAGAAGATTGAAAGAATTTGGAAGATTTATATTAAGTTAAAGATTAATAATAAAAAATAAGCTACAGTCTAATACAGTGCTTTCCCACCTTATAGGTGCAATAGATAATAGCAGGTGAGGTGGAAAGATAATCAAAGATTTAGAAACAGTTTCAAAAAATTCATATGCTAAAAATAAATCTGATTTCAAAATATTATTAAGGATTACTTGTAATTGCATGCATGAGGCCCAGTATAAGTAGTTATAAACAATTATTGACCAGTTTTATCATTGTGATATTTTTGCATTGTATCCAGTATTAAGAATATAGCAACTAGGGTCAGCAAATTGGAGGAGAGAGTTATCAATGATAATGTTCTGACTTTGAATCTACGATTATCTCCCTTTAACTCTCTCTCTTTGTTTTTATATTTTTAAATGTACTTTTTATCACATAAAATTTGGTGAGGCACTCAGTCACTTAGGTCTGCCACTTGTATAATGGAATGAAACATCTACAGAAAACCTACCATTAGGGGACATTAATTTCAATGCCCCACCTCCCTGGACCATATTACGTGAAACCTCTGGTTTAAATGGGGGAATTCAATAATGGGTATGGAGCCCAAAACTTTAAAACTTCTAATTCAGGCTTGAGGATTATCCCATATATTTTTGATGTACTGATGTGGTGGCAAGGATTATAGCAAAATGATCAGAAATCTTTCATTTGGGAAGTCAAGACATGAAAATAAATATGCATAATAGTTTCCCTCTCAGAGTTCTGTTTTTATTTTTTTATTTTTGTAAATGTCTTGTACTATAAAAACAAAAACTTCTGGATATAATTTGTTTTTCAGATGCCATATCCTAAAATATCGTAAAAGTTTAAAAACATTCTTTCTCCATTTAAAACAAAAAAAAAAAAAGACGACTTTCATATTTGATATTTTATTATTAAGCAGCTGACACCAATTTCTGAAGAAAAGTTGAATATCCTCAGGAGTATAAAATCTGAAGAATAGGCGTCTGAGATTATGATGTTCCAAGTTCTTTTGGCTTCTGGCTGCCAAGCAATCTGAACATTTCTGTTGAAGCAAGATAAATGCATGCCTACAGAAATGTTATATATTCTTATTCAAACAGGTTTCCACCTTTTGATATTTTCATCAAGCTTCATATAAAAGGAATAAGTTACTTCACTAAATTTGCCAAATTTTGTATCCTTAGTTTAATAGCTAGACTTGCCCTGTTGTATCTTGTGTGTGTGTGTGTATATATATATATATATATATATATGCATAATGTGTGTGTGTGTATATATATATATATATATATATATAATGTGTGTTTTATTTACAACAATGTTTCACACTTAGCAGTTTTTTAAAAGGTCTGTGTTAGTATGCTAACAGTTACAAATAATTTTTTCCTTTACACACACGCACACATGTGCATTTTTTCTTCAGACCTATGAAACTGTTTAAACTTTTGTTTCATAGCAGCTTTCCCTTGACCATAATTGTCTGATGATCATGGTTTTGGCATGAAACTTGGTTACTATTATAGGTCAGTATCTGTGGACATATTTCTGGTTATTTTGTCATGTATATATATATGTGTGTGTGCATATAAACATTGAAGTCAACACTCAGAGGCGACAGGCTGTTTCATTCTAGATGCAATCGTCAGGCCGCATAGTATGAAACAGCCCGTCACCTCTGAGTGTTGACTTCAATGTTCACATTTATATTTACATACGCTCTATCTCTGATATTGGGCACTTTATCCCATAAATTATAGCACACCTTAAAACTATATATATATATATATACACACACACACACACACACACACATTTATGGAAAAGCTTCAGGCTTAACAATTTACAAATTAGGTGAATAATTTTTTTAATAGTTCCTAAAATTTCTATTTTTCACATTTTTTTTAAAAGGAATGTGTCAGCATACCAAAAGTTCTAAATAATTTAATTCCTTTACACACACACACACATATGGATGTTGTTTTCTTTCTCCCCCACTGATGCAGTTATTTAAATTTTTGGCTAATAGTAGTTTTCTTCAGATAATAATCATCTGATAATCATGATTTTGGCATGAAAGTCAGTTACAATTATAGCTTGGTGCATCTGGATGTGTTTATGGTTATATATATATATATATATATATATATATATATATATATATATATATATATATATATCTTTTATCTCTGCTGCTGAGCAGTCTCCCCCTAAAAATTTAAACAAATACAATCTAAAATATGTGTCAAGGCAGCAGGTTTTAATTGATAAATATTTATTTGGAAACTAGCTTAAAAGCAGCTCTATTGGGTGGCATTTAAGCTAGTGAAGGTCTTGATTGGACCTTCATCACAATAGGTAGGAAAAAGTAGTTGCAATAGGCAACAATAGACTACAGAAAAACTCAAAACTGATCATTGCATTTAAGTATTGCATTGGTATTTAAGCTAACGTTTTAAAAGTTCAATGATAATTCTTCTGCCACCACTTAAAGACAATTAGTAGGTCCTTACTTTCCATACAAACAATTATTTTATTTTATGGATGACTTTTGCTGGATTTTGCAACTAATTTTCATTATTCCTAAATTTATTTCCAAGTTCTTAAAAATTATTGTACAAAAGAATTGTGGCAAAAAAAATCATATAAAAACATTACCAAAAACAATTGCAGGAATGAAAACTTGAAGCCAAAGTTTCAGGATTGTGGACCCAGTCCAGAATTAATTCACTCATTCTAAACCAATGAGAATCAACCACACTCTTCTCCTCTACATACAGAAACTATGACATTCTAACTATTGGACAAGCAGTTCACATGGACAGGTCACCAACATGTGTTTCAACAAAAATTTATTCTCCTTTTCAGACCATAATTTTAACATTTATATTTTAGCACTTAAAAAAAATTTGAGGTAAGAAAACTCCAGGCACTTCTTGTATTTTTCCAACTCAATTATCTGGACATTCACTACACACATCTATAAAAAAATGAGATAATTATATGAGATATTATTATTAGATAATTATATGAGAAAAGACTGTATACATTTTGTTTAATCTTATCATTCTTTTGGATCCTGATCCATATTTAATCTACATTTGACCCCAAATTCACAACTTTACTCAGTATTACTGTCTCTCATTTCTTCACAGTACATAGTGGGATAATAATATAAATAAATATATAATTATTTGCTTAGTTATAACTCTCCTACAAAGGTGATAAAGCCACTAAGATTCAAGAGATTAATGAGAATGAAAGAAACTGAGAAAATGTTTGAGAATAAATTTTAATAAAAAAATATTGCATGTAAAATTTCAGAAAGTCTTAAAGAATGCAACTACTTCATAAAATTTAGTATTTTTTATCCCTTTTTTTTTATAGGGATGTGAAAGTTTGAAAGACTTTTTATTACTGTATTTTTATTTCTTTTAAAGTTTTTACTAATCAAAAAATAAGTCAGAAAGGCGTATTTTTGCAAAACAAATTTTAGCTTTCTCTCTTCATTTAGTTAATTTCCTGTATCTAGCCTTATTATTGGTCGGTTATCTAAAAGTAGAAACTAATGAACTGATGTACGCACACTTTAATGCTCATGTTACTTATTCTTCTATACATCAGTCGTCTACTTAGTAAGCATGATAGTCAAAATAACTTAAAGCAAATTGGTCGATATTGCATAAGTACAGAGCTGATTTCATTGACTTAGATTGATTTATCAATAGCTGCAAATACATGGGTTGTATATAAAACTTTATGCAAGTTTGGTTTGGAAAATAGCATCTATAATTTACTCAGTAAATATACAAAAATAGAAAGTGATGAAAGACAAGGTTGTGTCTTTTCATTGAACTTACTCAGCTTTTACAGTGAAGCAAACCTGAGAGAATTAGAAGTTCTATCATAATCTTACCATTAGGTATGCAGATTACACAGTGTTGATAGCAGACATGGAAAGTAAACTACAGGAACCTTTTTTTTTTTTTAAAAAAAAAACCAAAAACATTTCAACCCAAACAAGGTAGGAATGCCACTAATATACAGGGAGTTACATGAAATGAAAGAGAAGACTGAGTATAGGGAGAATTGAGGAAAGGACAAAAGATGAACAGGATTCAAGAAGATAGATGTAATAATAATGCTTGATAGCCCTTGAGGAAATACCTGGTGAATAAAGTTTATCGGCCCTTAAAGAACTCTTCTGGACTATGGTACATTTCTTTCATGCAATGAGGAAACAAAGGCAGACTTTTAAGTAACTAACAGTAGCCTGTAAAATTAGTTTAAAGTTTCTTAAGTTGTAATAATTGTTGGTTATTTTCATTACAATTTAATAAACTAATTTTATTCTATTTATTTTATCAATATTGTCTTGTACCTGACAACATGGAAAAAATGTTTATACCACAAAAACTGGATCTTGACTCAAACTCCCCTACAGTAGCAAAGGAATGGAAACACTGGATGAAAATGTTAAACAATTTCTTTGAAAAATGCAGTGACATTACTGTTAAGAAATTAAGGTTGCTTCTTAGCTGCATTTCATTCGGAGTTTACACAATATATATATATATAAAGAAATATAGTCTTAAGGTGTGCTAAGAAAGACTATGAAACGGCCCTAAAAGATAGCGGATATGGGATGAAGTGCTCAATATCAGAGATAGAGCGTGTGTAAATATAACCTTCACAATAACAACACACCTAAGGAAAAATACGGCTTCAAAACAAAAAAATGCCCCCGACAACAAAAAGAATTAGACGATTTCGAGAAAGACTTAACTGACCTAGTTAGAAACATAAAATTCCATAAAAAACAAGATGCATTCCAAAAAAAACTAAAAGCAGATATAACTAAAATAAACAATTCAGCAAGTGTATTTATCGCTGCTGACAAAACGAGAAATTTATACAAACTAAGCCCTCCTACACACAATAAATTACTCAAGAACAACATAACCAAAACATACAAAAAGGCACCCCAAACAACAGAACACGATATCAATAAGGAAGCTAAAACAATCGCCCAAAAATTAGACCTAGATGACCGAATAAATTGTATTAGCAAGGCACGAGCCTTTATCACACTAAAAGACCATAAAGAAAATTTCAAAACTAATCCTGCATGCAGACTCATAAACCCAGCCAAAAAGCGAACTAGGTAAAATAAGTAAAACAATACTAGAAAGAATTAATTCTGAACTTAGGAAGAAATTAGGAGTAAACCAGTGGAAAATACGAAAACAACTATTGACTGGTTCCACAACATAAATAACAAACAAAATTGCCAATTCCTACAATTAGACATAAAAGAATTTTACCCATCCATAACAGAACGTATGCTAGATAAGGCCATCAACTTAGCTCAGGAACAAATAATAATAAAACCAAGCGAAATCAACATCATTAAGCACTCCCGTAAATCATTATTATTCCACAAATTTTAGCATGGATAAAGAAAGATGGGATATTTGACACTACAATGGGAAGCTTTGACGGTGCAAAGGCATGCAAAATCATAGGTATTTATTTACTACACGAACTGAGCAAAATAATAGATAAAAAAATGACACAGGACTCTACAGGACGACGGTCTCATAATCTTAAAAACTATAACAAACAAAACACAGACAAAACTAGAAAAGCAATAATAAAGATTTTTAAAAATAACGGATTAAACATAGATATAAAAACTAATCTAAACGAAGTAGATTTCCTAGATGTTACCTTCAACCTAAGAGAAGGCACATATAAACCATACAGAAAACCTAACGATAAACCACTCTACATACACACATCTTCCAACCATCCGCCTTCTATAATCAAACAGATACCAAAATCGATTAACCGCAGGCTCTCCGACAATTCCTCCAATGAATCCCTATTCAACAAAGCTAAGAAAGACTATGAAACGGCCCCTAAAAGATAGCGGATTCCCAGCAATACTCACATATTCACCACAGAATACAAAAAAGACCAACAGGAGAAGAAATATCATATGGTTCAACCCACCGTACAGCAAGAACGTAAAACAAACGTAGGAAAAATATTCTTCAAACTCTTACACAAACACTTCCCAGAATCAAGCACCTTACACAAGATATTCAACAAAACACAGTAAAAATCAGCTACAGCTGCACCGAGAGCATGGCACAAATAATAAAAAGCACAATAGGAAAATTATCAACAAACCACACAAACAAATTAAACCCACGTGCAACTGCAGAATAAAGAACGAATGTCCTTTAAACGGAAATTGTTTACAAAACAACGTAATATACCAAGCTATGATAAAATCACCAGATAATGAAGAAAAAAAAGTATACATAGGAGTAACTGAAGGACCCTGGAAGCAAAGAAATTATACACACAAAAACATCGTTCACAAATAGTAAATATGCGAACAGTACTATGCTTTCTAAGTATATCTGGGAAATAAAAAACAAAATGCACATCACACCAAAAATATCTTGGAAGATAAAGAAAAAGTCATCAGCCTACAACAACCAATCAAAAACTTGCAAACTTTGCTTGGAGGAAAAAATAGCTATCATTACTTTCCCCGACCAAAATAAATTATTAAATAAAAGATCCGAGCTCATCTCAAAATGCAGGCATGAAAATAAATTTTTACTACGTAACCTAAAAAATGAAAAACGGAAAAAATAAAAACAAACAAATACACTAATAAAAATAAAATAAAATAAATAAATAAATACTATATTGCTTAAAAACTGAAAAACCGAAAAGAAAAATATACAAATAAATTGACCTAAATTCATCCAAGTAAATAGACAAACCAATCCCAAATTAAAAACTGTTCCCGCCAAAAAAATAATAGTTAGAATGAACTACAACAACAAATCCCAAAATTGAACAAATAGCTTGAATTAAATTCTCAAACCAAAACAAAACTGTTAAATACGTGATATAAACAATTTTTACTACGTTAAGAAATAAATATATAAAATAAGAAACAAAAAAATAAAAACGAGCAATATAATTTGACCCAAATAAATAAACAAAGCGACTTCCGGTAAAAAATAACCGCCATAATAGAATACCCGCAATGCACCACTAACCCGTATATATATAAATAGCCGAGAAAAATAACAGCATATGTGGCCTGACGATTGCATATAGCATGAAACAGACTGTCGCCTCTAAGTGTTGACTTCTATGTTCACTTATATATATATATATATATATATATATATATATATATATATATATATATATATATATAGAGAGAGAGAGAGTGGACTGTACTGTATTGTACTATGTATGAGACAGCTATTAATGTCCAAGAAAAACTGTTAAGTTGCCAAATGGAATTTTTGCCAGTCATATTCTAGCTACCTGTTGACAGAAATTGAGTGAATCTTTGGACAAATTCCTGTAGGAACACCACAGACTAAGCAAAAATTGTGCTTTCAAAATAGTGACTGCGAAACAGTACCATGAAGAATTGGTAAGGGACAGCTTTATTAATGGTCTAGCTTTGCATATAATACGCCAGAGACTACTCTAGAATTGTACCCTAAATTTGCAGGCTGCTTATAGACAGGCATCCTCCCTAAACTTGGCACAGAAAAACTGAGAGGTCTATAACTACACAACAATGGGCTATGTTGATGCTGCCACTACTACAGAGCCTGAAGAAAGGCAAAGGGTCAAAAATGTAAGTGGACACGTTGCTGCATCATTTAATATAAGATGGTCTCTTTGTACTTTTAATAAAAAGAATTTTTTTTTTGTGATGGACTACTACAACATGTAAATGTATGTCTGGCTGGAGAGTCCATCCGTCACACTTGTAAAATAAAAAAAAAAATAGGACATTATTCAAGTGTGAAAATCTAAAAGTAGAAACATAACTAGTACTATGGATGCAATGAACTTGTGTACCATAGCAGCGTCAGTTACGGAAAGTCTATGGCCTGCAACTACTAGAGTTTTTGTTAATGGTTGCAGGGAGAAACCAAGAAGAACATGACTAGAATGTTAAGATTCCTAACAGCCATCAGAACTAAAAATCTTACATTGAATTAGACAAAAACAGTATCTTTTTGTGCTGGAGAATTATCTTGGAGGTCAAAGAGAGCTAGACTGGCGTAGCCTAAATGTGCACATAAGACAAGCAAATTGTTAATGAGGTGAACCTTATGAACTTGGCACTGGAATGACACGGTGCATACACTACTGAGTCAGACCAAGGCTGGCAGCATGTGCAAGATACTAATTTTCTGGCTTGATAAAAGGAGGTGTATCTGTTGGGATGGCAGTAAGCTATTGTGCTCAGCACAGTTCAGATCAGTGCATTGCGATGTGTGTTAAACCAATCATTTCTGAGTGTTGTTCCAGTGTCAGAAGAAGCTGTTTCCCATTACACTTCTGTATCCTAACCTAATATCCTTGGCTACTGGGTAGGTAATAGGATAATTAAACCTGACCCAGAAAGATTTTGGCCACTCCAAGATTTAACCTTGCCAACAGCCCTTAATTCCTTAAGGAAAGCTATTGGTATGTTTGCATACTACACTAAATGGATACCAAAGTTCTCCAACATAAACCAATCACTGATAAAAAACAAGACTTTTCCACTGAATGCAGTAGCTATTAACGCATCTAAAACTCCAAAGAAACAGCTGGAGAATGACACTCTGCAAAATATAGGTGAAGAATTACCCTTTGTTGTTGAGTGTGATGCTTCATATGTGGCACCGACAGCTACTCTAAACCAGAAAGGTATACCTGTGGCTTTTATGCCATGGACTCTGCAAATTGCACTATCCTTCCATAGAAAAAAAAGCAACAGCAATAATCAATTCTTTTAGGAAGTGGATTAATCTTGCATGATAACATTTTACCTTCATTACTGATGTAATGGAATAACCTGTTACCTCCCATGAGTGACTACACTATAGGTAGTAACTACCTATAAGTATCTGTAAGTCGACAGACTACAGAGTCTAGCTGCGATCTGTTCCAGCTAGACAGTTGAACTCTCTGCCCGAAGGCACAAAGGAACCCGCAGTTCAGGGAGGTAGACTGACTCTGAACCCGTTTATACGTGTTTGAATAGGGAATATTTTTGGCTGAGCATACGGGCTCGGAGATCCCACTTTAAACCTGGCCTTGTGCCACATGTAACCCTCGTGGGGGGTAGCTAAATATACTAGATGGGATCTGTTGAGTATGACTCAGACTTATGCAAGAACTACCAACCTTCCAATAGTATTACTCACTACTGGATTGACTTGCGACAATCTTGTGTATATCTGTTACCTTTATTCTTATTGCATTGGTTTTTACAATAAACCTTTACTTATTTTATCCACTGTGTTTTTCAAGTATATATTCCTATTAGCATGGCATATAACAATTACAGACCAAAATTCAGTGGCATTCGTGCTTGATAACCGCAACAGAACAAAAGTTCAAAGCAATAAAATTTTAAAATGGTGAATTGAACTGTCTTTAGCTACTCAATAAGATATCAGCATGGAAAAGACGTGTCATCTCTGACAGACCTTCTAACTCGTTTTGCACTTTAAGTGTTTTCATCAACCCTTGGTGATCTGCATCAAGGAAGATGCCATCCTGGAATTACATGAATGCTCCATTTTGTATGGACTAACAACCTACTTATCTCAACAGAAGGAAACGGAAATATGTTCTTCATGTTGACTATGTGCAGAACTTGAGATTTTTTTTTTGCATGGAAAAGAGAACTCCTACTTAAAGCTACCCATCCAATGAAACATCTAAGCATAGATTTTGAAGGTCCCCTACCTTCAGCTTTGGGTAATGTTTATATCCTCACCATTGTGGATGAATGCATCTTGATTTCAATTTGCTTTTTCCCCAGCCCATTTGGGCAGGGAAAAAGCAAATTGAAATCATGATGCATTCATTGATAATAATAAAATATCTGGACTGGTTATTTGCCCTAACTAACTTTCCAAGTTATATCCACTCTGATAGAGGTACTTCTTTTCTATCAAAAGAAATAAAGGCTTATCTATTAAACAAGAGTATTGCTGCAATCAAGTCAACACTCTACCACCCCAGTGGTAATGGACAGGCAGAGAGATACAATGGTATCATCTGGAAAGCAATTAAACTTACCCTTAAGTCAAACAAACTGGATGATTGTCATAGTACTCCCCAACACTCTATTAGATCTCTCCAGTGAACTGTGACCTACTCCACCTCACATGAATGGAACTTTTGGTGCTTCTCTACTAACTTGGCTAATGGGCCCTGGACCAGTACTCCTTTGTCAGAAACAAGAATGATCCTTTAGTGGATGAGGTTGAGCTGATAGACGCAAATCCATCTTACGCTACCATTAAGCACCAAAATAGATGAGAATCAATGCTATTGTTAAGAGATCTAGCACAATGTCCAGTATAAGAGGTAGAAAACACTGCTGTAATAAAGAAAACCTTTGAGATTCCTTCAGTGCTGATAGAAAGAAATGATTGCATTGAAAATGAAAATACCCATATTAATGAGCAGTTGTCATCCAAGTCAGCTGAACTTAATGTGCCCACCCCTTCACTAACTAAATTCGACCGTCCAGTACTTTGTAGGTCTTCCAGATTGGTAAAACCTCTCCAGCATCAGGACTTGTAACCAAATAAAAATGCAAGGGGAGAATGTAATAATGATTGATTGCCCTTGAGGAACTTCCTGGTGAATGATGGTTTTTGGCCCTTAATGACGCATTCCCTGCACGCCACAAGGAAACAAAAAGGTAGACTTTTAAGTCACTAACAGGATCTGTAAAGTTAGTTTATTAAAGCTTCTTAATTTTTAATAATTGTTGGCCATTTTAATTACAAAAGAAGATGGCCACTGACATTGCATTTAAATTTTTGAAGATTGTAGTTATCAGGGATGCAAGTAAACAAAAGGGAGTTCCATAGGTGGGAAGTGTGAGAAAAATTGTTGGAGTAGAAGTGGCGGTTGCATTTAGCTATTTCAATGGTAAATGGGTGGGACCTACATGCCAATCTAATAGAACACTTAAATTCATGTAATCAGGGAATTAGGGAAGAAAGCTCATCAGAACAGTTGCCATGAAAATATTTGTTGAAAAGACAGAAACTACGTCACATCAGTGAGAAAGTAACTGAAGTCAAGATGTCAAGTCAGGATTGATTACATTGCAGATCCTTTGTTTTGTCAAGAACGTCAAGATGTATAGCAGGTTCACCAGACCAGATTGGCAACAGCATTCAATGCATGGGTGAATGGTAGATTTGTATATTTGCAAGATGGACTCTGATAGGAGAAAATATTTTGATTTGACACAGTGATCCAGCTTTCCTTGCCGTAGATGCCATTATTGATTCAATGTAGTTGCTCCACTTCAAGTAAGTTGAAGGTAATAAAGGAAAGTGAGAAGAAAGGACTAAACATCAATTATAAAAGAATAGAATGCATGGTTGTTAGCAAAAGGGACAACTCAAGATGCAAATTACAGATTAGAGATGCCAATCTTTAACTGATATGTAATATCAGTCCTCTTATATGGAAGTGAATGCTGGACCATCTCCTCAAAGATGAAGACAAGACTTGAAGCAAAAGAAATATTGTTTTGCAGAAGGATGTTTAGAACGATATTTGAAATTTCTAGGTTTGAAGGGATAAAAGAAAACAGGACATAACCTACCTAATGATCTAGTGTAAATGAATGGCAGAGCAGGATTTAGGAGAGATAGCAAAAAGACGACATTTAGTAAGACCTACAAAGGCCAGGAACTTGTGGAGAGCCATGAATGCTCACATCATGAAGGGACATGGCAAGCAGAAGAAGAATGAGCTTGTGTAAATGATCAGAACAAGGATTAGGAGAGTTAGTGAAAAGACAAAACTTACTAAGAGCTACAATTTTTTTTTTTTTTTAAGAAACAAGACTTACTATTTAACCCATATCTGGGAGAGATATCTATGCATATTTGTATGTATATGAATGTAATGAACCTTACTGGAATTTGAACTTTACCCTCTGATTTAAAATAAATGGCCATTGTTAAATTGCATTAGTATAACTGTTTTATTCATTATACATACATCTATATATCATTTCTAAATTCTGTGGCCCGTTTTTTATGCTTGTTGTATTAACCCCCTGCCCCCGCACATGCACTTATAATGTCTATTGTAATTCTGCACACACAGATTTTCAGAGGAATTTGTGCAGTAATAAAAAAATTATTAACAATTTCATGGGGTTTCTTATACTTATTTCCACCACTGTAGATATGACACAGATGAAAGATATGCATTGCTAATTGTGTTCTACTTTGCTTAATAAACATAAAGGGAAGGTTAACATCATTTATATTGAACTTATTAAAATTATTATCTGACTCAATTTACACTGCAATTCAAAGGTTTAAGGCAACCCTGGTAATTTTTTGAATTGGCCCAAGTAGTTGTTTTGCACTTTAAATAAAAGAAAATTATTATACATGGCTAAAAAAGTGAGATATGATTTTTGTATTAAAAACTTTATTATGTCAAAAAGACAAACATTTTTTATTAAATTTTACTCTCATCAAAATGACCTCCTTTAGCTTTGATTACTGCAGCACAAATTTTTGGTATTCATTGCAAAAGTTTCTCAAAGTATAAGTCTGATAATTGATTCCATTCTTTTTTCAATCACTCTAAGAGGTCATTTATTTTTTTTTCTTTTTGACTTCTGACAAATTCATCTCATGCTAATTCTGGGGTTGGCTTCAAACTTTTATACTGTAGTGTATATAATACTGAAACGCTAATCTTGTATGTGTGTATACCCTCGAGATACAGTTTAAACAATACATAATACCACAAACAATTTAGGAGCATATTGTACCTTGAACCCTGCCAAGTGCAGTGCCAAATTTCATTAAAATTACATAAGGTGTTTTTGAGCTAAGGCCGTTTTTCTGATTTTTACTGCATTTTTAATCGGAAATTCAGTATTTATTTATGATACACATGATTCTTATATCAATCCACATATATAAACAATGCATATTATATTGCAACTATTAAGTGGGTGAAGATAATAAACATTCATAATACATTATAACAACATTATTAAATAAATTTAAATATGCATAACACAATATATATTGATACAATTCACTACTCTACATCAGAACATTTTTTTAACAACCATTTGAAATGTGAAGAGGCTATATGTGTCACACGACTTGATGGCAAATAAATAAATAGAGGCATGCAAATTTGCTGTCATTATGTATTTTGAAATGAATGCAAGGAAGAAATAATAAAAAAATAATATACTACTTATTTTAAAAAGAATACACCTGTTTTAATCTATTACTTTGAATTTTCACACAATCTGCTATGAAATCCTGTGAAACAAAAAAGACCTCCTATACTGTCTTTATTATTAATTCTTAATTTTGTATTCAAGATACATTTTATAGAAGAAATTTCTCTTTTAATGTAAAAAGTTAGAACAAATATCAGTTGATATTGTAAAACAATTTATTTTCATAGTTTAAATCAAGATATTTTTGCATTAAGGTATTTTGATTTTTTTCATTCCTTTTTGGGCCAGAAAAATTTTACTTAAGTATATATTTTATTAATTATTAGTTATTTTGAAAAAGACTACACCTGTTTTATGCTATTACTCCAAATTTTCAGGTAATGTGTTAATTATGAAGCCCAGTGGAATAATAAACCTTCTTTTACCATTTTTAAATACAAGTAAGTTTGACCTTCAATGGGTGCTCCATACTTGTGACTCTGTGCAACACTTCTTCTATGTGCTATGTTCATTCAGGACATGGATGATCATGACTCTCCACAACTTTGTCATTTTTGCTATCTCTCCCAAACTTTGTCCTGCCATCCATTTACACAAGTTTGTTAGATAGGATATGTGCTATGTTTTTCTTGCCCTGAATATGTCCTGTCAGTGTCAAATTTTCTAAGCCCTCTTTTCTCACGTGTTCCAGAAATTCAATTATCTTTTCTGATGTTAATTATAAATGCCCTTTTTGTTTTCATCTTAAAACTTTGTTGCCACTTACATGTTCAGTCCATGGAATTCTAAGCATCCTTCTGTAGAACCAAATTTCAGTTGGCTCCATTCTGTTCAACCATTTACACAAGCCCAGTAGGCAGGTTATCTTTTCAGCTATCCCTCTTGCCTTCAACATGTCCTTTGAGTGTGACATTTTTCCACACTTTCTTTCCTCAGTTGAAATTTCTAGAGCATATACTATCTCTTTCTGATTCTAAGTATAAGTGTCTTTTTTGTTTCCATTATCTTTAAAAATTGATTGTTGCTCATATGTTCAGTCCAAGGTATTCTCAACATCCTTCTGTAGAACAACATTTGTGTTGCCTCAAGTTTCTTCTACATCTGTAAGGCGATTGTCCAGTATTCACTATCATATACAATGACTGATATTATGTAATAATCCTGTACTCTAAGTTTAGTTAATATTAAAACTAAAGCTGATGGAACATGTTCTGCCTTCAGAGTATGTGTGTGCACTGGATGACAGCCAGATGATTGCCTTAAGACAATTAAAACTCTGAAGCTAAAGTCTTGTTCACTATTTACATTATTCGAACTATTGTCCTCATCTTTGTCACCATATTTATTACAACGTTTCGGCTGTTGTATGCTCCAGCCTTCTTCAGGAGGTTGGAATATCGAACTGAACCCTTTACTTCGCTCACTGGGGTAGACTGTTCTAGTTTCACATGCCATGTTTAATAGATGTCAGTTATCTCCTGTTAATTCCCCTCTCCAAGATGAGGACAATAGTCTGAATAATGTAAATAGTGTACATAATACCTCAACTCAGAAATATAGATAGATACTAAAGTCTTGTTCTTTGTCAGGTTTATTAAAATCTAAAAGATTAAAACTAGAAAAATAAATAAATACACATATAAGACTAGTTTAGCCTGAATAACAAGCAAACGAATGAAAAAAAAGGTAATATAACAAAAGCATCTGGAGGATTGAACATAGAAGCAAGACCTTTTGTCTTAATGGGTAAAAGATGGTAGTAAATACTTTGCTTATATGTATAAACTTTGCTACAGGAATACATTTCAAAGCTGTAGAGTAAGTGTTGTATTGTGTTGTTTTACAACACGTAATCAGTAGTCAACTTTCACCTATCTCTTTTTTTACTATACACTTTATTTCTCTTCTACTTAACAAAGGCAAATAGGTACAATCCTATTTACCAGTCCACTACACCTCCCTGAACTTGAACCTTTGGTTGTTCTTGAACCTCGACAACTGCTTTCCTCCTCTCCCCCTTTAAAATTTATGTCCTGTTCTTTTTAATGGAAATCGTGGTCTCATTTCATCTTCTTCCGTGTCTGAGTCACTCTTGCTATCATCCATAGGCCTGCCTCCTATTGCATTATCCTGTCTGAAGAACTCAACCTTTCTTTTCTCTCAAAATGTTCTTCCATCATGTCTTCCTCTTTGATTCTAGGTTGTAATTGATCAGAATGGGCCATAAGACTTTTTCCTTTTTTTTGATATAATGGCCATATCATGTTCCCTTTGCATGATGGGGCTTGCTACTTTGTCTTGCTTATACCACATTTTTTCATTTGTCAAGTAAGACATTGTTAATGGAGATTGTATTTGTCTTCCCATTAATGCAGGATGGGCTTTACAATCTGTCTTCATGCAAAATCATCTCATAATTAAGCAGTAATCTTGGTAAGTAACCATTTTTAACATCTCTACTTGGGGGAAAAATGCTTCCATTTTTACTGTTTAAATCATTTCTTATGCAATCACATTGTGGGTGATATGGTGGTGTTTTATAAGGGAAGCTGCCAATCCATCTCAACCAATTGCATAGATCTTCATCATAAATTCTGATGCATTGTCTGATACTAATTTACTAAATACCACACTTAGTATTTGTTTTATTGTAGTCATTTTTCTATCTTTAATTTTAATGACTTCAGGCCATTCAGAGATATGGTCTACTAAAATTAGAAATAGTCACATGCAATTAATGTGTGCCTTGTCCATATAAACACAAGACTATGGTTCCCTTTCTTTAGTCCATGAGTGTTCTCTCTCCTTCATTGAAAATTCTTTATTTCTGCACATTTGTGTATATATATATTTTTATATTGCAATAATTCACTTGCCTCCAATTTTAATCTCTTCTGTATAGCCATTATCCCACAATGCACATGATCATGTACACTTTTTAAAATATCTTAGTGTTATATGCAATGGAAATGTGATAGTACCATCAGAAACACTTTAATTTATGTCTTATAAGGTCTTTCAGCTTTGGAACAATTACTCCACCTGTTTTCTTATTCTCTCAGCTTTCTTGATTAATATTGGATTCTATAGAGTTTCTGATGCAAATCTTTGTATAGATAATATGTCAGTTTCAACCCAATTAAATATTTCTTCATCTGGGATTTCCATTTTTTTCCCTTATTAAATTGTAATCATGACAGTGCATTGACATGTGGTATTGTATTCTCAATGTCAAAATCATAAGCCATTAATTTTATTGCCCACCTTAGAATCCCAGAAGAAGTAGGTTAATGTAGGGTTAAAAATAATAAAAGAAATATAGTGTTAAAAATAAACTTGTAGTGGATTGCCTGGAGTGTGGCATGTTATATGGCCTGAGCCTGTTACTGGTCAAATCCGATGTCCAGTGCTGGTTTTGCATTGCAGCTGGTCAAGTCCGATGTCTGGCGTAGGCTTTGCATAGTTGCTGGCAGATCCAGTGTAGGACCTTGTATTAAAACCATAGTGTACAGGATAGGTTATTAGAGCTAGGAACGATATGCATGCCACAAGTAGGGACTGATGTGTAGCCAGAAGTTTGGGGCTGTAGTGGGTTGAAGTAAGTGTTGCTGGAAGCAGGGACCAGGGTGTAGGGACCAGAAGTAAGGGTCTGTGGTGGCCAGAGCAGTGAAAGTTAGGTATGCTGAAAGATGCTGGAAAATAAGAATCAGTGATGGTCTAAATAGAGGGCAATAGTTGTGCTTGAAGTAAGTTTAGATAGGAAAGCTCAACTAGTGTCTAGTTGCCAGACAAAAATAAATGGGAACGTAACTTAATAAGTAGTACATCCAAGTGCCCTGGCCACAATGACCAGGGGTCTGTGTTTCTCCTCCTCCTCCTCCTCTCTCAGATTTCCTTGAATTGGGTGAGAAGTCACCAGGTTATATGAAGGGAGTGTAACAATAACCACAGGTCTGACTAAAAAAACTCAAGAAAAAAATAAGCTGAGATTTGCTACCCAATATGAAAGTATAAAAATGGTCATGAAGTGTATTACAATGATGTTTGTAACACAAAAAGTAGTAAAAAGTCATTAGGTCAATTATAAAACTAAATTAAATTGCAGAGTTTATAGGGAACACAATGAAAAGGTCAAAGCATCTGCCTAGGTCAAGTGTACAGAGTAGCCAGGGATATAAATTCTAGCAGTTTATGGTCCAACTTTAATGAGAACGTCTTAACTAATTACAATATTTACATATCTTTATTGTCATATTCACACACACACACACACACACACACATATATATATATATATATATATATATATATATATATATATATATATAGTTATTGTATGCCTAGAATTCTTCAGGTGACATATGTTGGAATTTCAAACCAAATCCCTTATTTAGTCCACAGAAGTAGACTGTTCTAGTTCAACATGCCATGCCTTTTCTGAATATCTCAGTTTTCAGTTAATTCAACTCTTCAAGTTTTCCTTTGATCCAGGTATTGAACTCACAACTCTTTGTTCAGCTCACTATTGGATTACTTCAACCAATGATTTTATCCACTGACCCAGTGAGTGAATTTTAGGGACTTATAAACCTAATGTCTCTGTAACCATTTTTTTTTTACCAGGCACACATTACAATTTTTTGCTATTGTTGTTTTTCTCTATATTACTGGTTCCCATTCTATATTTGTGTCTATGCTTGGCTGGCTTAAGAGATTTTTCTGCCCTAGCATATGTGCTGATTCCTTAAGTTTCATATTTTCCATTGATGTTTTCCATTATTTCAACCTCATCACACAGAGGGTAGTGATCTCCCTTTTCTCTGCAGCCATGCCTGATTTTTCTATTTCCCTTTGTGTTACAACTTTACGGTGTTCCTGCAGTCTTATCTTAAGGGGGCAGTCTGTTTCTCTTTTATATTTCTTGATGCAGCTTCACAGAATTTCCTTCCTAACCTTTTGTTTGAAGTAGTGTGGAATGTTAACATCTTGATAACATCATTATTTTCTCTTTGAGTTAAATGTGCTATCCATTTTAGCTGTTGCTGTTAGTCATTAGTATGCTGAAGTGGGTTCAGAAGGGCATCCATATTGGAAGGGCATCCAATCAAAGAGTGAAATAAAAATTTAATTTATATTTAATATAAATAAATTATTTATATCATGTTTCATCTGTTTTTACATATTTAAAAATATCTTTCCTTTTTCACATTTCTCAGTACTAGGCCTTATTGTCACCCAATACACACTTGAATCTTAGGGGAAAACAATCAAGGAGTTGGCCCCTGGGCATCCCCAAACCTCTGCACATCATTGCTGCTAGTGCTTAAGTGATGTGGCTTCTGTTATTTGGTATAGTTCTTTGTTTATGATTCTGTAGCACCAGTCCACAAGGTTCAAAGAAATCTGATTGTCTCTAAAATCTGCAGTCTTCATTTGCTAAAATCCATTTTTGATTATTGATTTAAAATAATGGTTGTATACACATGAAAGTTTAGATATTTCTTCATGGATCTTGTGCCATGCATGACATCAAATGTAAGTCTTGATCCAATGAGGCTATTTAAGAACAGGATTAGATTTTTTTGGTTAATGTTTTGTAGCAATTTACAGTTTTGAACGAAACTACTTCTGGGTTAATTAGATCAGCAAAATACAGAAAGTTGTCGTCATTATCAGCCATATCCTAAACAGACATGGCATATAAAAAATAATGATGTACAGTGTATTAGAAATTACTTTACTATGGATAGGATTCTTATGTCCCTATCATTTTGTAAGAAGAAATAAAATCCAATACTTCCTTTTTTTTTTTTTTTTTTTTTTAAATCATTTCATTTTCAAAAAAGGCAAAGCCACTAAAATGCAAGTAAGTTACTATGAGTGAAAGAATCTGAGAAAAATCATTATTAAGTAGAGTGAACAATAAAAAACAGGATTCATGCAGACAGAAGATGACAACATTGCCTTTAAAATTTTGAAGATCAAGTTGACTGGAAAGCAAGAAACTGGAAGAGAGGTTCACAAGCAAGAAGTGTGAGAAGAAACTCTGACCATAGAACTTATGGTTACATCTATTTTTTTTATTATTACCTTATTGCTAGTGTTTTACTTACATTTGTCTTGCACACACACACAGAGGTAAAAATCTGTGGGTAAGTAATCCAAGTGAATCCTAATAATATAAAATATTAAAACTGATCCACAAAAGAGAGCTTAATACATTTATTACAGAACATATAAATGAAATTCAATTGTACCCCATCCTAATAACAAAAAGAAAAGAACAAAGCAAATGTAATATAAAGCAACTAATATATTATTTGCTTTGGATTACATTTGCTCTGTTTTTTCTTTCTTTTGTTATTGTTTATTGAAATTCTTGGGCATTTCTACCAATTGCATTTAACTATGGCCAATACTCTATATTTTACTATGGTAAGTTCTTTTTCTAACCAAAGGTGATTTTTTTCAATATTTCACTATTAATCCTCTTGAATGGTTTCAAGAAGTTTTTATTTTGAAGTTTATTAAAGCTTGACTACTTTCTTCATTTTTTTTTTTGTAGTTTTATAAGCAGATTCAGTCTTTAATTCTTTAAATAAATAAATGAATTGATGAAATTTTCTTTTCTTTTTAATCATTTCACCCCAAGAAAGGCAATAGAACCACTAAGATGTTATTGAGTGTTAGAGAATATGAGAGAGAGAAAAAAAAAACAACACTATTAAGGGGAGAAAACAATAAAAGAAGAAAAATTAAGAACAGAAGATAACAATTGACATTGCATTTAAATCAACTTGACTGAAAAGAGAATTCCATCAAGCAACAATTTCGAGAGAAGAAACTGCCAGCATAGAACTTATGGTTATATTTAGCCATTTTGACTGCAAAATGATGAGGCTTAGCTGCCATTCTAGTACCATACTTAAATTTGTCAAGTTGAAATACCAAAGAGGAAAGCACATCAGAGCAATTAGCCTGGGAATATTATTAGAAAAGGCAAAAGGAAGCTACATTACAGTGGTGAGGAAGTGATTGAAACTGTGATGGCAGGTTAGGACTGATAATATTGCAGATTCTTTATAAAAGTGCTAGACAGGTTTTGGTGAGAAAAATTGCCTTTAAACAACAGTTGGAATGTACATCACACAGTTAATATTTTATGATAAAGAATTTTCTACTTTTGGTGCATTGTTAGAGAAAGGAAACGAAGAAACAGCAAATGAAGAAAAGGAATAATATTCATGAAGAATGTTGTCCTTTGCAAATTTCTAGAAAACAAAGATAATAGAAATATTCTCTTGAATCTTTTTTAATGAAACATTTTGAATTATTAGTTTTTGAATTTGTTATCTTAATTCCATTTAAATAGTATCTCCTCAGCCCATCATGCTCTGTCCATTAGTAAACAATGCAGATCAGCAATAAAGAATAGTTTTTTGGTGAGACTCAAGAAGCCTGTATTAATGCAATAGCTGGTTTGGTGATTAAGTTACAAAAGCCACTGGCGACAGAAGCACAAATCTATTTATATAGCCATTATTCTTTATTTTCCAAGAACGGCCAGAGTTGTGATAAAAAGCTACTAAAATTAAGATGAAAGAAACCTTTTTGGGTGTAGCTGCATAATAATTGCTGTTTCTATGGCAAGTGCTCTGACAAGCTATGTTCCTTGGCTCTACCAACCCTGACCTTTGCTCTGACAAGCTATGTTCCTTGGCTCTACCAACCCTGACCCCTTTGCAGTTAGGAGCCACCGAGCAATGTACGCAAAAATTAATCATTGTCATTCCCTTCGTATTCCTTTAGTAAGAAATCAGTTTCATTTGGGCAGGCTCTTACCAAGAACGGATTTTTTGTGGAACAGACTCCCAGATAGATGTTTTTCCAATGACTACAATCTTGACCTTTTAGAGCTAACCACTATCTTCTCTACATGACCTTATAAACTGCAAATTCTTACCTTTTCTTATGCTTATACAATACTACACAATAACCCTCTACATTGAGTGGCTCTTGGGCTCTTACTTTTTTCTTTGAATTATTTCATGTTTTTATTTCTACATTGCAAATATGTATGGTGAAGCTTTTACAGCTCATAAATAAACATTGGATGTATGTTGTGATGTAATGGATATCAACTGGGAATGAGAAATCAGAGTTTGCCGAGTTTGAATTCCAGTCAGGTTTGTTACATTGACTTAGGTGCAAGTAACCTTGGGAAAGGTATGAATCCATCTCTTCTTCTCCTGGTTATGAGTTGAATTCTATAGCTTGGTTGGTAAAACAATTTACTGCAAAAAGAATCAGCAACTGACTGCTGGAAAAATCTTCTGCCTAGTCCAAGGGTCAGCAACCTGCGGGCCGGATCCGGTCTGCGAAGGCATTTTGACTGGCTTGCGAGCCTGATTACCAGTGACTCTATTTTTAACATGAGAGACGAGGCTTTCGAATTAGACTATCTGCCAGTTATCTTTCATGAGACTTATTTTACCAAGTTGCGTTGCCTACGTTTAATGTCAAATAATGGATACATATTTGTTATGACCCTTGGCTACATTAAAAGATAACAGAAGCGAAAAGAACGATAAAGTGAAAGAGGCCAGGGAGGGACTAACATGCGAGGTAGCAGAAATCTAAAGACAGTTAAATATACACGCATTATACATACATGCCTCATGAATGTGTGGATGATACCGCATGTGTACTTACGTAAGTGTATATGTTTGCAACTTTTTGTACTCGTATGTATGGGTATATGTGCTTCGTTTTTGTTTGATGTGTGTGTGTGTGTGTGTGTGTGTGTGGATCGTTTGTGGAACAATTTTCAATAACAGTTTTAAACCTACACGTCATAATTTCATCCATTTCACTTCGGTTGATTTTTTTTTCACTTTGAAGTATTTTGTCGTTCCTTGAGGAAAAGTAATTTTTGTTAGGTGTTTTTTAATTTTAGATTTTCTTTTGTTTTCCTGATTTCTCAATGTTTATTTTCATTATGGTTTTAAATATTTAGGTTGACAGGGGTCTGCATATGTAATTTTCCTTAATTTTTCATTAATGGCCTTCGTCTGGCCCGTGACGCGTCATTATAACACGATCCGGCCCTCGGGGTCAAATGAGTTGCCGACCCCTGGCCTAGTCAGTCATGAATCGAAAGAGACATGATCATCACCCAAGCAATGTGCATGGCACTTAATTTGTGATAATGTTTACTACTTGTCTGTTGTTCACTGCACCTGACATCCAGAATCGGCTGTATCTGCATATACACCTAATTTTGCTATGATCAGATTTGTCTGCTTGGATGTGATTGTATTCAACAAAAAAATAATGATTGATTTTCAAGACTCTCTGGTTGGGAAACAGCAACAATATGAGTTCTCACTTAGCAGTTCAGCTGAAGGAAAGATAGCTGGCTATCTCTTTAACTGCCACTGGTCCTTACCTACCTGGCCACTGGACAGCTACTCACTGACTGGTCACTTACCTACTTCTCTACCTGGTGGACCCCTTTCTCCCTGCTTATATGGATAATGGCTGGGTCCTATCCCCCTATGCATCCACTTGTGATCTGGACGTTGGAGACCACCCATTCAGCTTTTTGGGTAGTCATCTTCTTCAAAGGACTACTTTTATGATTATCTAAAATCATTAACAACATTTTATGTTTGCCAATTCAAAGGCAGCTGTAGACATAAATCCCCAAAACACTGACACTTAAGTTTGCTCAAAGATGAACTGGAGACAAAATTCCTACAAAACTCAGATAACTAAGTGGACTTAAAAGAAATTTATCTATTTATCTTCTAAAGATGTGGGAGAAATCATATTGTTACAAACTGACTGAATGAAGCATTAATACAAGGGTAATTATCTGCACTTTTGCCATAGCATATTTTTAGGTTTGTCACATGGCCTTCTACTCATGCGTGCTTATAGTTGGTATTATTGTGGTCACATGATCAAAGTTTGAGCTTCAAGGAGGAATCGGTAATCTGATTTCTCTAGTTGTAGGGTGTGTCAGGGGCTGAAATTTATCAGAGGCAGTGCACTACCACATAGAAGTGTGTATGAGTGGATGAAGAAATTAAAAAGTAACTCGACAAGTATGATGCAAGAAGAAGAAGCAGGACACCTGTCAACCTCCATCATTGACGAAAAGATTCAGAAGATTTGGATCACTGCTCTTTGTTCCTCCTTGGTGAACACTGCTAGCAAAGCGGTTACTGTAACGCTAGAAAGAAAACTGGCATGATCAAGCTCAAACTTCAATCACATGGCCACATTTGTATCAGCTATAAGCATGCAGAAGACAGTATGACAAAGCTAAAAATATGTTATATAATTTTTGACTTACCCTCATAAAATGGTGTTGAAAAGTCAGTGTAACTGTAAAAATCATTAACAGCTTTTTTTTTCTTTTTTTTGCTGTGGTGTTTCTTGATATTTTATGCATCTTTAATATATGTCACTAAAGGAATTTTAAAAATTGCAATGGTCCTCACTTCACCCTGTTGTAAAAGGTCAATAATTTGTAGCTATTAATTCTAAAGATGGTGTCTGTGCATGAATTGAATACAAGAAGGTTAAGGACATGCCATTTGCTGATATCTTTCTTTGTGCCAAATTAATTTAAGCTCTACAAATAACAGGATAAATATTCTTCAAATCTATAGTTATTTTGGTCATAATTTTATCATTGAGACAATTTTAAAATTTAAGTAAATAAAATGGAGGTTTATAATCATCTTATGACTAACAAACAAAAAAGAAAGCATAATTCCTGCTTGAATTGGAAAATGCCATGAACAATAACTTTTTTTATGTTCACCCAATACAAGGCCCAAGAGCCACTCAAGGTAGAGGGCTACTGTGTAATGTTGTATTAGTGTAAGAAAGGACAAGAAGTGAAGCTAAGTGAAGCTCTTGTGGATATGCAGGAAAGGTAACTGCTAACTCTAGACTTGAAGCAGTCAAGATTTAATGAGTGAATAAAATTTCAAGACAGTTCACAGATGCTAGGAGTATGGAATTGAAGTCGACTTTATAAAAGACCAGAAACCCAACCCTAAAGAGGAAACAAAGGATAAACCTCTCCTCCTGTTCAAGTGTAACTCTCTTCCATCTTCTTACTTATTTGTTAAACTTGATCTTCAAAAAATTTAAATTTATTGTCATTTGTTATCTTCTATCTTAAGTGTCATTTTCTTATTTTTTATTTTTCATCCTTCCTTAATTGTATATTTTTTTTCTCGTATTCTCTAACATTCTGTAATCTCTTTTGCCTTGCTTGGGGTGAAATGATTAAAAAAAAAAAAAAAATACCCTGAATGTTACCCAGATTGACAAAGACTTGAAGAACATTGGCATAAGGCCATTTCATGTTTAAAAACCAGTTCATATACAATCACAGAAGTTAAGTGATGTCGATACCTACATAAGTGACCATTTGAGAAAGCCATGTAAGCTTGGATGTGCAGGTGGTATAAGCGATAACGGCTCGGGATTGGAAATCAGAGAGCTGAGTTCCAATTCCGATTGGGTTCGTTATATTCACTTAACCTCTAATCCTGTTCAAGTGGAACTCTCTTCCATTTTCTTGATTCCCTGTCAAACTTGATCTTCAAAAATTTAAATGCAATGTCATTTATCATCTATCACAAGTGTTTTTTTGTTTTATTTTTCATCTTTCCTTAATAGTATATTTTTCTCATATTCTCTAATATTCTGTAATCTCTTGTGCCTTAATAAAATAAGAACTAGACAATATATCTCTAGGCATGGACAACAGAATGAGAAACAGCTACCCTTGTCAATTAAATAAAGGGTTCACTTCAAAATACCCTGAATGTTACTCAGATCAACAGAGACCTGAAGAATGTTGGCTTCAGGACATTTCATGTTTAAACACCAGTTCACATACAATCACTGAAGTTAGGCAATTTGGGGCCTGATTAGTACCTAGATGGGTGACCACTTGAGAAAGCAATGTGCTGTAAACTTGGATATGCAGGTGATAACATCTCTGGATTGGAAATCGGAGAATTGAGTTCCAATTCCAGTCAGGTCATTATATTCACTTAAACATGAATAGTATTGGGAAAAATGAATCCCTCGCTTCTTCCTCCAGCTATGGGTTAATTAGTTAGACTTCTATCACTAAATAATTATTATCTCTAAAAAAAATTTTACCATCTAAAAATATTTTTTGCTTTTAGCTCCTTCCCCATCATAGGCATGTACATATACTTTTACTGAAGGCATCTTTTTCAGACAGACGAATAAATACGTCCAAAACATAATGTTCAAAAACTAGCTATAGACGTGTTTATACATAGATCTTGATTCTTTTTATGCTCTCCTGAGCAAGTCCATTTGTCAAATCATACATATGGTAGAGGTGTTAACTACTGCTTAGTACTTTGTGCCTCTTAGTTACTATATTAAAACAAATAAAAAATTTGTCTGAATTTTGTCACTAGTACACAAGAAGCTACAGAGAATCAAAGTAAGGGAAAAGACTGGTTAGGGGGGGGGGAGATAAAAAGAAGAATGAGGATCAAGGCATCAGAAGATTTCGATTGACATTACACTTGAATTTTTGAAGAAAATATAGTTATCTGCGAAGCAAGTAAGAGGAAGGGAGTTTCACTGTCAGGAAGTGCAAGAGAAGAAGCTGTGGGAATAGAAGAAGTGGTTACATTTAACTCTTTTGACAGTAAAAGGTTGGGACCTAGATGCCAACCTAGTAGCATGCTTAAATTCATGCAGTCAGGGCACTGGTGAAAATAACTCATCAGTGCAGATGCCATGAAAATATTTATAGAAAAGGCAGAGGAAAGCCACATTATGTCAGTGAGAGAGTGAGTGGAGTAGAGACCTCAAGTCAGGACTGATTCCATTGCATATCTGTCTGGATTTTGTTGAGAACCTCAAGATGAACAGCTAAGGCACTAGATTATATATGGCAACAGTAATTGTGGGGAAGGGGTTAAATAACCTGCAAAAGGTTGATAAGCCATAAAAAATAACTGAAAAATGTTGGAATGTGTAATAGCCAAAATGTTGTGATGATGATAACAAAGATGAGAACAATAGTCTGCATATTAATAATATGTATATTAATATAAATAACAAGTAAGCTTAGCTTTATTTAATTCAGTCTTTATTCCTTTACAAAGATGTTACTGTCATATTTATGTTTATTGCTTACTTCAATGTTACTTTCATCTTTCGATTATAGCATTTTATGTTTTCCTACCAAACAATGTTTTTTTGTTTTTTTTTTAATTTTATTTTTTGGAAAATGTTGTCCAGAGAATAGATAAAATTCTGACAGAAATCATAAATTCTCCCATAAATATATTACCAACCCAAGCAGTACCAGCAAAAAGCTGTTACCCTCTTCTCTATAGTTAGTGATGATGAGTACTGATAAGATATTCCTAAGTACAGGTTCAACTTCTTTTTTTTTTTTTTTAAAGGAATTCTGTTCCTTTAGCATGTGGGCGATCATGACTCTCCATAACTTCTTGTCCTTTGTAGCCCTTAGTAAAGTTTGTCTTTTTGCTATCTCCAAATTCCTGTCTTGCCAACCATTTATTTATTCATGGCTTCCCTCTGTACCTTTTCTACAAATATTTTCATGGCAACTACTCTGATAAGCTTTTATCCCTGTTTCCCCAACAACATGAATTTACACATGCTACTAGATTGGCATCTAGGTCCCACCCTCTTACTGTTGAAATAGTTAAATGCAATTGCCACTTCTACTCCAACAGTTTCTTTTCTTGCACTTCCCACCTGTAGAATAATAAACCATAATCTTCAAAAATTTAAATACAATGTCAATCGCCATCTTCTATCTTGAATCCCATTTATCTTTTGTCCTTTCCTCTGTTTTCCCTATACTCAGTTTTTTCTCTCACTTTTTCTCTCTGTAACCCCCTGCATTCTAGTGGCATTCCTGCTTTGCTTGTGGTGAAATGATTAAAAAAAAATAGGTACATCATTCATTACTTTCTTCTATTCCTCCTGCTTACAATACATCCTGTGAGTATCAAAGTTTCCAAGCTCTCTTTCCACATTATGTGCCCTAGAAATTTTGATTTTCTTTTTTTGATTCTAAGTATAAATATCATTTTTGTTTGCATTTTATTTTTTTTAAACTTCTTCATTACTCACATGTTCAGTCCATGGTATTCTCAGCCTCCTTTCAGCACATTTCCTCAAGTCTCATCTTCACCTATGTCCAGTATTCACTGCCATGTAAAAT
This sequence comes from Acanthosepion pharaonis, assembly GCA_903632075.3. NCBI lineage: Eukaryota > Metazoa > Mollusca > Cephalopoda > Sepiida > Sepiidae > Acanthosepion > Acanthosepion pharaonis. Next base: position 1,972,905 of record CAHIKZ030000890.1, on the reverse strand, counting down.
TGATTGATTGCTCTTGTTTTATTGCATATCAATCTCAATGGGTTATTTAATGCTGAAAAAATATTTTGGATAGATTCGTATGAATAGAATATGTATTCTTTGTAAGAAATCAGTTTGTAGATCAGGTTACATTGATGTATTTTTGTAAAGAGGGTTTTTTTGTCAAGAGGCAAATGTATTGCTGGCAATAATTTTTTTTTCTTCCAAAAATCTATTGCTAGTATTTTTACTATGAAAATCTATTTTTATACTTTCATAGTGTTTTGACCTCAGTTTGTGTGTGTGTGTGGTGGTGGGGGGGGTGTCACTATTTGCCTGCAGCTGGGATCCTAACAGATGCTACCACCCCGGGGCAAGGCAGACCCGGGAACAACAGCATTTAAGAGGTGTTTCCATTCTCCTCAAAATCTCCTGATCAGAGGCTCTGCTGCCAGATGTTTATCATCATACCCAGCATGACCCATGTTGGAGTACCAATGTTACATGACAGTTCTAAAATTTTAAGTAGTTCTACTATAAATTTTAAAGACAGGTCATCATAAAATCAAAAGGAAATTAGTTTTAGAACAATTTTGTGAATACTTTGGAATTCAGACCAAGATTCGGCAATTCAATGGTGTGGCTGGTGCTTAAAAAAGAATGTAATGGGGCTTTATATTTGTCACTAGACATCAGTAAACATTTCATTTATTATTTTTTTTGCTATATTTCTGTATGGTATTGATTGATGGATTGAAATCAAGTCAGCTCAGACAGTCGGAAAAATCAATGGTTTTATTCAAGTATATTTTGAGAAGTGTAAAAAAACAAACCCTATTTAATTGATTTATTGATGATTTTTTTTTTTTTTTTTACAGCTTATCAACCTTTTGCAGGTTATTTATAGCCAGAAAATATTTTTTGCAATGTAAAAACCTTTTAGAGATAATAATGATTTCACTGATACAAGTCGTAATATTTGACCCATAGCTGGGGGAGAAGATGTGAAATTGTACCTTTCCCAATGCTATTTGCATGTAAGCGAATGTAACAAACTTGAAACTCGATTCTCTGATTTCCAATTCTGAGGCACATTTCATTACACCACCTACATATCAAAGTTTACAGAACATGGTATTCCCAAGTGATCATCTATCTAGGTACTGACCAGGCTCAACATTCCTTAACTTTGGTGATCGGATGAGAATTGATGTTGCAATGCTATATCACCATAAGCCAGTTAAATTTAATTGATTGAAAACTGATATTATGAGTATGATATTTATTACATTCTTGACTTTAAGATTTCATTTTGGGAGCTTGTAAAATGTCTTCAGAGGAACCCTAATTTGTTTTTTTTTTTTGTTTTTTTTTCCTTTTTAAAAATTATTTACAAGTTTTCATTTAATCAATGATAAATGTAAACCAGTTTAAAGACTTCATTTTTTTGTAATACATGTTCATACTTTCTCTCCTATGTACATTGTAATTGGTACCCAAGTTTCATAACTTCTGTCAGCATTAACAATGTATATAACAGCCATTTTAGTGCTACTGCTTAAGAAGCTAATTTTGAAATATAGTGGCATTCCATTGACATAAGCATGATTAGATGATATGATTAACAAATTACAAGAAATCTTGAGTTCATACCTATCTTGAAGGTATTTGTATGAAAAGTACGCTAGCAGTCATGACTAGAATTCTAATTTGGCTCACTAGTTATGTTTTCAAAGGTACTAACTCCCAGTTTGATATTCTCTATATTTTGCTAATACATAGTTCATTCTTTGGTAACCTATTATTAATTTGATTTTAGTGTTTGACTGTTAAATTTAACAGCATGAAATTATAATCACCAAGTACATTCCAAGACTAACTCAAATCATTTACTATTGAAAAACTATTTATTCTTGTTGTATTAAGTAAGTCTGATATGTCCAACAAAGTAAAAGTGGCAGCTGCTCTTTAAAATGACATCCAATCAGTTGTTAACTCAGGCAAGAAATGGCTTGCAAAACAATACAGCTATCCTAAATCATTATAGAGAACCATTTTTTACCTGATATCAGTATGGCTGATGCTAACCTCCATTACATCATCTTGGTTTTATTTTTTGTACTGACACAGAGTTGGGTGATTATATTGAATCAATTGCTAGGTTTGCTGCTCAGAAGGCTGGTTAACTGTGTCATGCCAGATAATTTTCCTCTTCAGAATACATGTTACACATTTATAAATCTACTATTTGTCCGTGGAGTGAATATTGCTGCCATATCTAGTCAGGTGCTTCAGCTATGTATCTGGAGATTCTTGACAAAATCTGAAGAAAATTCTGTAATGTTTTTGTTCCTGACTTAACATCTTGGTTTCAGTCACTTTCCTATTGCCATGACATGCTTCCTTCTGACTTTTCATGGCAGTTGTTCTTATCAGCTCTTTAGCACCTTGACATGGGAATTTCAATGCATTACTAGACTGGCTGCTAGGTCTCCTCATTTTAATGTTGAAATAGCTAAATGTAATTGTAAGTTCTATTTTGAATAGTTTCTTTTTTTGCTCTTCTGGCATATAGAACTTGTTTCTTGGTTCCATGCAAAAATTTAAATACAGCATCAATTGCTGTCTTCTGCCTTCATGAAACCTGTACCTTTATTGTCCTTTCTTCTCACTAAAATCTTCTCATTATCTTTCACTCCCAATAACCTCTTGTGTCTTAGTGGCTTTATTGCCTTACTTAGGATGAAATGATTAAAAATAAAAATTCCATAACTGGTTAAACATGGTTTCTTATATTAATTATTCTGTTATATTTTCATTCTATTGATGCCAAAATGATTACACTATATTCCCAAGAAATCAGAGAGATGCTAAAGTCTCAAAAAAAGGTTATTTCTTTCTCACAATTTTTAATAAAAGAAAATCTGCAATTATATTGGTCCTCACCTGACATCTTGATGTCAGTCACTTTTCCAGAGTCATAAAATTGCTTCACTGTTCCTTTTTTTAAAATAAATATTCTCATGCTGATGACTCTGGTGAGTTTTCCTATGGTATCTGAACTTTATAAATTTAAGCACTGTACTAGAATTGCAACTAAGCCTCATCATTTTGCACTCAAAAAGGCTAGATGTAACTGTAAGTTCTATGCTGACAGTTTCTTCATTTGCACTTGTTGCTTGTGGAACAATCTTGCTTTCTAGTCAAGTTTGATTTAAATGCAATGTCAAATGTTATCTACTCTCATAATTTTTTTTTTTGTTTTCTCTCCTTAATAGTGCTTTTTTCTTTCATATTCTCTAACACTCAATAACCTCTTAGTGGCTTTATTGTCTTTCTTGTGGTGAAATGATTAAAAAGAATAGAGAATTTCATCAATTTATTTATTTGGAGAATTAAAAACTGAATCTGCTTATAAAGCTACAAAAAAAGATGAAGAAAGTAGTCAAAGTTTAATAAGCTTAGAAATATAAACTTCTTGAAACCATTCAACAGGATTAATAGTGAAATATTTTTAAAAAATTACCTTGGTTATAGAAGGCACTTATCCTAGTAAAATGTAGCGTATTGGTCAGGGTTAAATGCAATAGGTAGAAATGCTCAAAAAACAGAACTGATAAAGATTCTAATAAACAATAACAAAATAAAAACAAAAAAAAACAGAGCACATGTAATACAAAGCAAATAATATAGTGAATGCTACTTTGATTAAAAGAGAAAATAATTTACTAAGACAAAAAACGTCTGGAAATTGCCTTGATTGCTAGTTCAGCCACAGTAAATTTGCGTACAGGTTCTTACAATATATCACCATTCTTGGTAGATTTTATGTTGTTACAATGTGGGATAGTCGGGGAACAGATAAATTTGGCTAGTTGAAAAAAAAAAAAAAAATTTTTTTTTAGTTGATACTTTTATTTGAATAGAAAATCTGTTTATTTATTATGAGTAGTTATTTTTGTCTACTGGCCTGAATTTTTATAAAATCCTTATAGAAAAATATGCATTCTCAGGTCATCGACACACCCTCCATAGCTGAGAGGTCAAAGTACATCAGATCTAATGATGGTTTCCCCTTGGGAAATGCAGGTTCAAATCCTGCTGGAGAGTGCATATTTTTCTAATAAGATTTATCAAATATTTGGAAATGGTTGGAAGAACCAGGATTAGGAGATAGAGAAAAGACAATTTACTAAGAGCTAAAAAGGATAGCAAATTGTGGAGAGCCATGATCGTCCATGTCCTGAAGGTACATAGATGAAGAAGAATCTATTTTCTGTACTGATAACAATTATCTTATAAATATATGCAAATCTGTCTTTAGTTACTGTCAACTTTTTATGATAAATGACGAATGTTATGTTTAAATTACTTTTAATGATATTTCAGATGTGTTGTTTTTATTTACTCTTTGTTAGCAAATATCACTTCTAAAGTTTTCTTAGAATTTATTTTTTTTATGATTATGAGAAAAATAAATATTTACAATAATTTTGAATATAATAAATATGTTGTTTCTTTTCTGACTATGATTCATAAATAAAATAAATTCGAATGTTAGTTTTTTATCGGTGACAAGTTATATTGGATCATGGGGTTTAGTATTATATACAAGTCTCTCAGCTCTTTTTACTTAGTTTTAACTCTGAGCAGGAAAAATCTATCGGATATAGTCTGCAAAGATATTGATTACTTGTTTACATTTTCTCTGTTCGTAGACAGTAGGATAAATAAAAAAAAATGTGCAGCTCGAAAGCCTTTAGCTATTTAGATATTTCAGGAGGTAAATCTTAATTCCTGTTTACACAAAATTGTGTCTTTCTGGAATTGCAGTATTTTTTTTTTCATGATCTTTGTTATGGCCATTAGGCAGGTATGAGTAAATAAATACAAAATGCATGGTGGTCAAGCCATAAAAAGAATGATTTATGAAAATGCCATTTGGAAATAGAAGCAGTGTCTGAAACAGTGACAGCTAGAAGAGACTTGAACATGAAAACCAATTCCATTTTTTAATAATGTAGCAGAGTATAATTTTTTTTAGTCTTCACCTTGTACAAGGCCTGGGAGCCACTTGAGGTAGAGGGTTACAGTAAGAGCCAATTTATATGGATAAGAGGGGAAGATAATGATTAATCCTAGACTTAAACAGGTTAAGATGGTCGTGATCAGGGAAACATACTTTTGGGTGTCGGTTCCACAAAGCAGTCATTCGTGGGAAGAAGCTGTTCAAGTGGAACTTGCTTCACACTGACGGAATATGAAGAGAATATGGGTGGTTTGCTACAATGTGAGTGGCATTTAATTTAATAAAAAAAAAAAGCTAATTTGTAGGAATTTGTATGGTATAAAGCATGAAATTCTAATATATATTCGTTTGTTGGCAGAACTCATTGCCAAGTATTGGAGTGCTCATTGTCATTTCCTTCTGTTTGAAATGAGTCATATGTTTGATCTGAAGAGACATTCGCAGCCACTGCACGATAGGATAGGAGGGTTTAGGTGATGGCAAGCACTGTCTTTTCTTTGGGCTCTTTTCCTCTTTTCTGTTTGTCTTCTGGTGTTTTCAAAGGATGTTTTTTTTCCTTGACTGGCCTTCTCCAATTGATTCTTTCTGTAGCTTCCATCTCCAGGTGACCTGATCAATTTCTGTCCTCAGCAAGGGTCTTTGAAAGCCTTGGCTGCGAATTGTTTAAAGTAGTCTATGGGTTGCCACTCCAGGGCACATACACTTCAGCTGAAACTATCCACAGCAGCAAACCAAGGATGATGACAACTTACAACGGGTTGCCAACTTGTTCATGTACGTAGAATGTCACCTTGACTGCCTACCAATCTGGGTGTCAGATCGTACTTAATCTGGCCCCTTCCTTAAATCCTTACCACCATAATCAACTTTTTGATTAAGCTGTTTTTATCTTGCCAATGAAGCATGTATTTTTAAAAAAATCAGAATTGTCACTAATTTATTGATATGAATTTGAATTATTAGGGAGTATTGTTGTCGAGTATTGAGGTGCTCATTGACATCTCCATCTGTGTGAAATGAGTCCTATGTTGGATCTGAAGAGACGTTCACAGCCACCGCATGGTAGAGTAGGAAGATTCATCTTTTTAATATGCTATGCCTTCAGTTATATATTGTTTGGATTAAAAGGAAACTTAAAGCAACAGAAATATGGTTCTGCAGAAGGATACCAAGAATTCAATCGACTGAATGAGTTAGCCACAAAACAGTCATAAAGAAAATGTCAACAAAAGAACACATATGCTCAGCTCAGGAAGAAATACTTTGGACACTTGATCAGTTATTGCACACCCTGTTTACACCAAGTCCAACTATACACTACAGGACCGTAGGCTAGTAGATTAAACTGTTGGTTATAAATTTGGTGACATAGTAATTGTGAGTTCAATCTCTAGGCTGGGCAGTGTTTGTTTACTAAGTGGTACTAGAACAAAATATCTCTAGACATGGGTACTGGAATGAGAACTGTCTACTCTCATAGATTAAATAAATGGTTCAGTTTGGAAGTTCCTGTAGGTTACCCAGATCAAAATACAACTGATAAAAGCTGGGGGACACAACAGCTAAAACATTGGGATAAGAACAAGGATGCAGACAATAGTCTGAATGTAAATAGTGTAAACTAGCAGCCATACCCAGCTGGTCAATCAGAAAAAGCATTTAATTAGAATGGGTCAAAAACAACATCATGTTTAGATGTAACAAAGTTAATCTTCTTTAATTACTTTAAAGTACTTTCATTAAAAAAATTTTGAATTAATGCAGTGACTGATATAACAGAATAGTCTGTATTTATTCAATCAAAGTTAGCTGATGACATGAATGGGTAAAACAGGCAGCATGAAGACCCACTTGAGACCACAATTATTTTGGAGTTTTTGAAATTCAATTTATCAGTATTCTACCCTGGTTGTAAAAGAAGATATATTTATAAAGCAATTAAGTTTGATGAAAATTGGTTGAAAGATCAATGAAAAATAAGAAGAAAACAGTAAAAATTGCCATTTTTCACAATTTATGCAGGTTTTCACTATATGGGTGGACTCATTAAGTTAAATAACTGTTAAACAATCAAGTTTTTAGTTTAAAATTTGTGTCGAAATCAATTTTTCGTTTTTCGCAGTTTTTTGCTAAATGCAGTAGTGTAGAAATAAAAATGAGGTATCATTGAGCTTGTCATGATGTAAGTAACCTACATACTGATTTTGAACAGAATCAGAGGAAAAAAGTTAACTTTATTGATTTTTAAAAAATTATCAATTTTTTTATGCTAAGACACTATCGCTTACATTGTTAAATGTATGTGCCAAGTTTGGTCAAAATTAGTTGGATGCATCTTGAGTGAAATGGTATCACACAGACATCCTCTGTTTTATATATATATCTCCCAGAAATTCAGAAAAAAATTGTTTCAGTAGTTGTATACTTTCTTATCAGCATGGTATGAAATATATAATTTTCTTAAACTGTTCATACAGAAAACATTATTTGTACATCATAAACTCTGTAGGAGAGAAATCGTTTTTAAAAATAAATGCAAACATATGTAATATGGGATTCTCATTAGAAAATAGCAAAAGTTTGGAATTTAAAATCAATATGGAGTTGATCTGCAGTGACCCCTGTAGAGGGTTTGGTCCAAGAAGTGACCTCTGTTGGACACCTGCACTGTCCACTAAGGCCCGGAGGACTGACCACTAATAACTACCTTCAGGGATCTACCTGTTAGGAAGGATTTTATAATTGAGATGACCCTTCCAGTGATTCCATAGCTGGAGAGCTTGTGCAGTAAAACTTTGTGCCACATCTTATCAAATGCCTTTAAAAATATCTAATGGTATGGTTCTCAAGAGGTGTTTGTCATCAAGAGACTCACTACGTCTGTGTGTAATGGTAGTTCAGATGTCAGCATTGGATCTGGCTGATCAAAATCCATACTGCTTGTGAGGTGAGAAGCCAACTATATTAGAGGGTTGACCTAGAAGGTCACCTCCTAGCCACCAGGTGGAGACTCAAGCATCAAAGAGGATGTCAGTAGCTGACCTTAATGCATAAAAAGTGGTCAATTCAGCTGAACTTAGTGTATGCACAGGTGTGACAACGAGATGACAGAAAGTTATATAAGTGTTCCACCCAGTAAAGAAAAGGGTCTCTCACATTCTCGAGAGAAGTTCAAAGAAAGTCCCCAAGCCATACACCTTTGTGATGACATTAATTGACAAGGTCCAGAAGTGAATAGACAACAGTTTTATATATGAAAGATTTTGTCTGGGCTAGTGGCTTAGATTGAGGCTTTCAAAAAGTCTAGAGACTTCCAATGCTGAAATGAAGCTATTAATGAGATTGTCCTCAGTGAGATCTACAGTTCAGACAACCAGATGACAAAGTTATATTAGTGTTCCATCTGAGAAAAATTCTGAATTGAAAAAAAAAATGAATTGAAATTGTTTTTCTTTCTAAATGGACAATTTCCAATAAGGTCATAATTCCTTTGTATGTGATATAGTTTTCAAGTAATTAGGTAATTTTACAGTAATATAAAATACATGAAATCTATTAAATTTAAAACTCTTAAAGTTTCTTACAGGTGCAGGATGAATCATCACTACTTTCTCAATGTCATGCAAACTATGTAAATTTTTTGTTGACTTTTTAAAACTGAATAAAAGTAATTAATTAAAGATCATTTTTTAATACATGACTATATTTTTAAATTAAAAATATATTATATAGTATAAAAATTATATTATATTATATATATATATATATATATATATATATATATATATATATATATATATATATATATATATATATATATATATATATATATATATATATATATAATATATATTATATAATATATTATATTATATTATATATATATATATTATATAATATATATATATATATATATATTATATATATTATATATATTATATAATATATATTATATTATATAATATATATTATATTATATTATATATATTATATATAAAATATATTATATTATATTATATAATATATATTATATTATATTATATTATATAATATATATTATATTATATTATATAAAATTATATATTATATTATATTATATTATTATAATATATATTTTTGCATATTATATTATATATATTATATTGTATAATATATATTGTATAATAAAAATCATAGACTTCTTCAATTTAGGGGTATTATATTGCAAAAATGTTGGTTTCTTTACAGATCATTGAATCTTCATATCATGAGAAAAAGAAGAAAAATAATCAGCTAAATAGGCTGCAAAAATTCAAGACAAACTTCATAGACTTCTTCAATTTAGGGGGACAGGGATGAGCTTAAATTAATTGCTTAAAAAATGCATCTTGGTTTCTTTACACCTTTTGCAGCCCCATAATGAATCTTCATATCATGAGGTGCTCCATCCCAAGCTCTGTGTGCAGTCTTCTATTTGCTGCTTCAGCAATGGTTATTTTGTCTGGTTTTGAAAATTAAACACCAGTCAGCTAAATAGGCTGTTGTAACTAAGAAATCACAAAGACAAACTTCATAGACTTCTTCAATTTAGGGGGACAGGGATGAGCTTAAATTAATTGCTTAAAAAATGCATCTTGGTTTCTTTACACCTTTTGCAGCCCCATAATGAATCTTCATATCATGAGGTGCTCCATCCCAAGCTCTGTGTGCAGTCTTCTATTTGCTGCTTCAGCAATGGTTATTTTGTCTGGTCTTGAAAATTAAACACCAGTCAGCTAAATAGGCTGTTGTAACTAAGAAATCACAAAGACAAACTTCATAGACTTCTTCAATTTAGGGGGACAGGGATGAGCTTAAATTAATTGCTTAAAAAAAATGCATCTTGGTTTCTTTGTATCTTTTGCAACCCCATAATGAATCTTCATATCATGAGGTGCTCCATCCCAAGAGTCTTCTATTTGCTGCTTCAGCAATGGTTATTTTGTCTGGTTTTGAAAATTAAACACCAGTCAGCTAAATAGGCTGTTGTAACTAAGAAATCACAAAGACAAACTTCATAGACTTCTTCAATTTAGGGGACAGGGATGAGCTTAAATTAATTGCTTAAAAAAATGCATCTTGGTTTCTTTACACCTTTTGCAGCCCCATAATGAATTTTATCATGAGGTCTTTTCTTCTATTTGAGCAATGGTTAATGACCAGTCAGCTAAATAGGCTGTTGTAACTAAGAAATCACAAAGACAAACTTCATTTGACTTCTTCAATTTAGGGGGACAGGGATGAGCTTAAATTAATTGTTGCATCTTGGTTTCTTTACAAATGCTCTGTGTGCAGTCTTCTATTTGCTGCTTCAGCAATGGTTATTTTGTCTGGTCTTGAAAATTAAACACCAGTCAGCTAAATAGGCTGTTGTAACTAAGAAATCACAAAGACAAACTTCATAGACTTCTTCAATTTAGGGGACAGGGATGAGCTTAAATTAATTGCTTAAAAATGCATCTTGGTTTCTTTACACCTTTTGCAGCCCCATAATGAATCTTCATATCATGAGGTGCTCCATCCCAAGCTCTGTGTGCAGTCTTCTATTTGCTGCTTCAGCAATGGTTATTTTGTCTGGTCTTGAAAATTAAACATCAGTCAGCTAAATAGGCTGTTGTAACTAAAAGACAAACTTCAAATTTAGGGGGACAGGGATGAGCTTTAAATTAATTGCAAAAATGCATCAATGGTTTCTTTACACCTTTGCAAAATGAATCTTCATATCAAGATCCCAAATCTGTTGCAGTCTTCTACTCTTCAGAATGGTTATTGTCTGGTCTTGAAAATTAAACATCAGTCAGCTAAATAGGCTGTTGTAACTAAGAAATCACAAAGACCAACAGTGAAACTTTCAAGATCTTTACGACTCGAAGCCAATGTGCTCATTATGATAGCCAACACTGTTTGGCTGGTGGTGAGTTGGCAGTGATGAAATATCCCTTTCTGGTTTCTTAATTTATCTTCTTCCTAAGCAAATCACTGTCACTTGCAAGTTTGTTTATCTAATGGGAATAAAACTGCCTGAATGATTTTGTGTTTAATTTAATTAAAACAGAAACAACCATATTGTGGTGTGTGATTATATAAACAACTAAAAAAAAAACCCCAAAAGTACTGTGATGTTTCTGTTTTCTTTTTTGATTAAAGAATCTGCAATGTTATCAGTCCTGACATCTTGGCTTCAGTCACTTACCCACTATTATAACATTACTTCCCTGTACTTTTTCTGTGAATTTTTTCATGGTAATTGTTCTGATGAGCTTTCCTCTTTGGTACCTTGATGTTACAAATTTTGGTCCTCCAGAAGGATGCTGAGAATGCCATGAATTGAACACATGAGCAATAAAGTTTTAAAGAAAATGGGGATGAAAAAGGACCCTTATACTTAACATCAGGAAGAGATAGCTGAAATGTCTAGGAAATAAAGATAATTTGATACTCACAGGACAGATTGAAGGCAAGAGGAACAGACAAAAACAACACATAACCTATGTAGTAGAGTTGAGTAAATGGATTTTGGAGCTATTTTTAGGAGAGATAACAAAAAGACAAGATTTATTAAGAGCTACAATGGACAGGAAAATGTGGAGAGCCATGCTTGCCAACATTCTGAAAGGAGAGACCACATAGAAAAAGACTAGCAGCTAGGTTTTATCATTTTACTGTTCAAATTGCTAGATGTAAACGTAAGTTCTGTGCTAACTGTGTCTTCTCTCACACTTTTCACTTGTGGAACTCTCGTCCAGCCTCTTGCTTTTTAGTCAAGTTTGCATTTAAGATCTTCTGTCTCCTTGGATCCTGTACTTTTATTGTCCTTTCTCCTTAATACTTTTTCACTCTCAGTAATTCCTTATGTCTTAGTTGCTTTATCACATTGCTTATGGTGAAATGATTGAAAAAAAATATAACAAGCTGGCAATGATGGCATGATAACAATGTTGATAGTTAATCCATCTTTAATCTTTCTCTTGTTTTTTTTTTCTATCTTTTTTTTAAAAGATAACTTTAAATTATTTGCACAGATATATAGTTCATAGCTGACTTATTGGAAAGAAGCTCCTTTGGTCCTCGTTCACCCCAAATTTACATTGATTTTCCCAGAGACTAAAGCATCAAGTAAGCTGGTTTGCTGAGCCACTCCCTAAAGAGTAAACACTTATGTATTGGAATCGGCTCACATCAAAGAGCTTACAGGAAAATCTGTTAACTTTAATATTGGCAAAATTCAGGGATTGTATATATTTAGAGAATCAAAATGACTTGATGTTACTTGGTTTGCCCTGTATCTGCCACTATGGTTGGCAAATATGTTAAAGAATTCTTTTATAATTCATTTTAACTAAGGTTTGATTTATAGTCTATATTTAAAATGTAATAAATATTACATCTTACAAAGAGAATTTTATGTTAATGAGTTAAAAAAACAAATTTAAGTTTGAAATATGTTTGAGCCTCTGCACATCATAATCAAATTAAAATTTTTCAAGTTTGGAATAGATTTGAGCCTCTGAAATCAAATTAAAATTAAAACTTGACAAATAGATTCTTTCAAGACATTCTTTTTGTATTTTAAATTATCCAGAAAGCAGTGTGTCCATGATTTTCCATGGTGTTTGAAGCAAAGTTTTGATTGAGATTACCAAATTGTCTACAAAATACTAAGTTTATTTGCTAAATCTACAACTGAAACTTTTTGGGGCCAAAGACTCTTCAGCTGCTTTATATGTTGCTTGCCTTAATTTATATTTTATAAAATGTTGATTTCTACATATCACCTTATGAAGTGATTTTGATATACCCAACTATGCCTTCCAAAAGCTAAACAAAGTATTAAGAAACAGAAAAATTTCATTAGAAACAAAGGATTACTAGTCAGCTATGTAAAATCAATCTTCTTATTAGTCCTGGGTATGACGATAAACTACGTCTGGCAGCAAGATCTCTGATCAGGAAATTGGGAGTTTTGAAGAGCGTGGAACTGCCTCTTAATCACTGTTGTTCCCAGGTCCACCATGATAGTACCTTTAGGGGGCCTAGCTATGGGCAAATAACCCCCAAACCAAAACAAAACACTGTAAAAGTATATTATAGTAAAATTACCAACAAATACTATTTATAACAAAATGACCAACAATACATTTTATCTGTAGTTTCCAGTGTTGATAGAGTTCAAAGGCATCTTGGAATCCTTGTTGGAGAAGAATTATTCTCCACACTCCCACCTCTCTCTCTCTCTCTCTCTCTCAGGCGGCAGGATGTAACAAGTCTCTCACTGCTCTTTCACTACTACCATGGTAAGTGCATCTTCTGGTTCCACCAGATCTATCCTTCACAGCTAGGACCTGCCAGATCACTTACATAGTAACAAACCACCCACATTCTCTCTCGAGTCCATCAGTGAGAAGTAAGTTTCACTCAAACAGCTTCTTCCCAAAAACCTCTGCCCTATGGAACAGACTCTCAAGATGTTTCTCCCTGATCACTATAATCTTAACCTGCTCAAGTCTAGAGTCAACTGTTATCTTCCCCTCCTATTCATATAAGTTACATCTTAATATAACCCTCTACTTTAAAGTGGCTTATAGGCCTTGTAAAGGGTGAACATTACTGCTTTTGTTTTTTTTGGTGGGGGGGGGGTTAAGCATTTCATCCCAAGTAAGGTGATAATGCTATTAAAACACAAGAGGTTACTGGGAGTAAGAAAGAATGAGAAGCCTTTAGTGAGCAAAAAGGACAATAAAAGAACAGGTTTCAAGAAGACAGACAACAGTGATTGATGTTGCATGGAAATTTTCAAGCAACATAGGTGCCAGAGAAGCAATAAACTGGAAGAGGGTTCTACAGGTAAGCAGTGTAAGAAAATAAACTATTAAAATAGAATTTACAATTACATATATACATATATATCTATTTCAATAGTAAAACAATGCAACCTATTTGCCAGTCAATTAATATACTTAAATTCCTGCAGTCAAGGTACCAAGGAAGAAAGCTCAGAACAATTGCCATGAAAATATAGCAAAGACAGAGAGACATCATGGCATTGTCAAAGTGACTGAAGTTGAGATGCCAGATTAGAACCCTTCTTTGAATTTTGTCATGAATCTCAATCTATATATAGCAGGAGCACCAGACCAGATATAGCAGCAATATTTAATGCACAGATGTAATGGTAGATATATAAATGTGCAAGATGGATGCTGGTGAGAAATAATTGTTTGGCACAATACAGTGAACCAACTTTCAGGCCTAGCAATTGATTCGATATAATCACTCCACTTCATGTCGGTAGAAAATGTGTGACCCAGAAGACACAAGGCATGGCTCTCCAGGAGGTTAGCATCAGTCATGCTGATCAAAGGAAATAATAGTTCTCTATAATGATTAAAATATAACGGCTTTGTTTTTGCAGCATATATTTTCATATTAAAATATTACCAGTGGTGGTAGGATATAATTATTTTATCAGAAATGTTGGGAATAAAAAACCACTTGACTCAAGGGTTTAAAAAATTTTTTTTTTTTATTTATTTTCTTTAGAGTGGTGAATGAGTCCTTTGGTAATTGGTGTATCAAAAATCAGGTAGATATTGGTAGCAGTCTGGAGAAATGTCCATTAGTTGTCATTTAGAAGTAAGATCATGATAGGTGTAGTAGTAATATCATAAATTAGGTCAGTGTTACTCTCTTGTGTTCTTTTCATGAACAGTAATGTCAGTAGCTGATGACCTCTTAACTGCTTCTTCAAGCATCACAAGTGGCTGCGTTCTTTTGTTCTTTCCTCTCCGGGTGTCCTCCTGGACCCCCCTCTCTGGTAGCGCTTTTGGCTATTCTTTTAGACATTATTGAGGATGATTTTTATTTCTATTTTTAACTGAATGTATGGATTTTTTAATGTATATACCTAAAAGAAAAAAAGCCAACACTCAAACACATCAACTATGAACATGGCCACAATATGTTGACCATGTTCAAAAAAAAAAATAAAAAAATTAAATAAGACATTTCTATAACTCGAGATACATAATAAAATAAAATCTACACATTCAATTAAAAATAAAAATCATCTTTGATAATGGCTGAAAGAATAGCTGAAAATGCTCAGAGATGCAAAACATTTGGGCAATTTTTATGCACTTTATGTTCAGAAAATAAAACATTTATACAAACACACAAAAAAAAAAAAAAATGAAAAAAGCTTAATCATGGTGCCTTGTCAGTTGTCTTCAATGAAACTTGTATAAAAGAGGGATTGCTACCCAAATACACAAAATATATAAGGCCAGGATGAATTCTCAAGCCTTGAATGGCAACTTTCCTAGAGGTGATGTCTTGTTAAAAACATTCAGTTAACTTGGATGATCATGATCGTGAGTATCTGAGGTGGGTGTCAGGAAGAGCCCCTGACCTTGTAAAACCTTGCCTCATATCATTATGACAGAGATCCTGTCAGGCAGGACTCACCTTTTGATGTATGTGATTAATCCTGGTCATACCTCAACAAAAAAAAAAAAACAAAAAAAAACATGGCTATGAATGAATAATGGCTAAGATTTTCTTATTTTTCTTATTTTTCTTTGTATTTGTTTAATATTCATAAAGCGTATTGAATTATGTGTTCAGTGTCTGACTTTATTGAAAGAATGACAATAATATTTTAGGCTAGACTGAATGCTGGATACACAGTAATGTAATGGTTTTTTTTTTTTCTTTTTTTTTGTTAATGTGTAATTTTCAGACAATGTAACAAACAGTGGATGTGCTGGTGGTGTAATGGACAACAGCTTGAAATGAGAAATCAGAGATCCGAGTTCAAATTTCAGTCTAGTTCATTACATACAATTGAATGCAAATACCCTTTGGAAATATATGAATCCATCTCTTCTCCCCACTTCTCTTGGATAAATAGTAGGACAAACAGGGATCTATAGCCTTCATTGGTAACCAGTCAAGAAAAAGGAAAACTTTGAATTCCAACCAGCCTGCAGAGAGTTGGGCTCTATCAGGCAAGCTTGCCCAGGACACACCAGTGGTGCTATGGCTACAGTACATGTGAGCCACTATGACATTAATGGTTTACTAGACCCATGATTGTGAGCATTAAAATTGTAATATAATTACAATTTTAGCACAGGGCCGAAAGGGAAGTGGAGTAAGGCTGATCATCACTTACTATCCTAAATCTAGCTAATTTGATTCACAAGCCATTTATTCATTACAGTTAACTCCATCACCACAATAACTCATCCACTACCATTCAATTCAATATATACCACATTACTGCATAGTCACAGGGATCCTACTAAAATATCCATGACATAAAAACTTAAAAAGAAAAATGGTCAATCAAGGCAACTATTACAGTAAACATAATAGATGAATTTTATATTTTATGACTATCTTGAAGAGCATTCAGCAACCCCTGGTCCCCAGCCACATCTGGCTTGTGAAGGACTTTTGTCTGGCCTGCCAGCTTAACCGAATTAAGGAATTTGCACTTTTCATTGATTATGTTAGTTGTTACCCTGTTATTCCTGCAGTAAAATAAGGAACAATGTTTAAATAATATAACATTTACTTCATTGTTTTTTCTTTAAACCTCCAAACCAAGGCAGCCTTCAGGTTGGAGCAGTCAGTGGTCAAGACAATTTATTATAGTACATTTAATATCATAGCCCTTCTGTGAGACATTGTATAGCTCTCTGGATCTGTTTCCTCCAAAATGTTGCCAACTCCTGATCTAGAACAAATAAGGTATTTAATGGAAACTAATAAGAAAATATTTTCTGTTTTTCTTTAAATTATTTTACTGCAATATCAAAGCACTCCAATAATTTTATTGCAGATTATAAAGATCAAACTAAATTACCTGCAATAAAAAAATGCACCTATTTTAGCAACTGACTTTTTAGATGGTTGTTTTGTTGCCACTGATATGTGGCATTCCAAGCCGAATGAGCTGCCCTTAAAATGTCTGAGAATTCTTTTTGCTTAAGCTGTCATAATGTACTTGAATTAAAGGGATTGCATGCATGCATTTTAAGACTAGCATTTCTCTCTAATTTGATCATTTCTTCAAAAATATCACATTTTTCTGCAATTTTAGATTTTGAAATTTAATTTGCAAAACTGATGGAAAATTTCTTGTTAAAAATGCTGTTAAGAAAGTTACTTCACTGCGTCATGTGATACAAATTCTTTTGGCAGAATCTATATTGATGAATCTACCATTTGTCTGTGCTTGGAATATTGTTGCCACATCTGGTTTGGTATTTTTATTATCTATCTAGAGATTCTTGACAAAATCCAAAGAAGAATCTGCAATACTATCAATCCTGATCTGGACTCTTGGCTTTAATCCCTTTCCAAATGCCATAATGTAGCTTCCTTGTATCTTTTTCTAAAAATATTCATTTATACTGTTTACATTGTTTGGACTATTGTCCTCATCTTTATTGTCATGTTCATAATGTTTTACGATCTGACCTTCTTCAGGTGATACATATTGGAAGGCTGGAGTGTACAACAGCCAAAACATTGTGAATATGACAATAAAGATGATAACAACAGTTTGAATAATGTAAATAGTATAAATAGTTACAATACCTCATCTCAGAAATATAAACATATATTTTTATGGTAATTGTTTTTTGAGCTTTCCTTTTTGGTACCTCTACTACATGAATTTACGCCTAGTACTAGATTGGCAGTTAGGCCTCATTATTTTACTGTTGAAATTGATAGATATAACTGTGAGCTCAATCTGATAGTGTTTCTCATACTTCTTGACTGTAGAAGTCTTTCTGTCAAATATGATCTTCAAAAATTTCAATGTATCATCAGTCATCATTTTCTGTGTTTTCGAATCCTGTTTTTTTTTAATATTTTCTCCACAATTTCACTCTTGACAATCCTTTGTATCTTTATCACCTTGCATGGAATAAAATGGTTAAAAGAAAATATTAAAAATAAAAACTTGCTTTTTTTTTTTTTTTTTATACTGATGTATAAAATGTTTCCAAAATTGTTTAACATATAAGCTTAAAATCAAGGATTAAAATCTAAATTTGAAATGTAAATCAAGGAATTTAATTTGCATACCTTTAATTAATTGTATAATTAATGTAGCTAATTTTCATAATTTTATTCCTTAATCTTTCTTCTATAACATTAGATAAATTTTAATGAGGTCACTATATTTTTTATTCAGTGAAGATTAGTTTTCTAAAAGAGAGGGGGTTTGTAGTCTTCAGTTAAGATAGGAAAGTACCCAAAAGTCTTCGGTTTTAAGTCAGGTTACCCAGAAGTTTTTTTCAAAATTTAGACATGAAATATTATTAGGTTGTTCAGAAAATGTCGGATTTGCAAATAAACCTTTTGTGATTTGTTTATTTGTTGTTAATCACTTTACACTAGTTGACAAAGATTTGGGACAAAAATTTATATTCAGCTGTATTCGTACATTAAATTCCACAAACTTTTAGGTAGTCACATTTACACATAAATTTTATATGCAATGTGTTCCAACATTTTATGCAAATAATAAAAATTACATTAAGTAATGGTTGGAGAGTGACAAAATTTTGGTCAAATATAACTCTTTTGTGAATATCCTAAAATCTTAGGTTTCAGCATGAAAGAGAAATGAGTTATGTTTGAATATATGAATAAAAGTAAATCATTTTAGACAATTCCACTTTTTATTCAATCCTCTCAAAGAAATCAGTGTGCAGATATGTAAGAATAAAAAAAAAATGAAAGCTCTACAATAATTTATTCAAATGACATACAAAACTACTTATGGCAAACTGAATTCAATAAGAAAGCAGAAAATTACTGACATAATTTCTATTCTCTCTAAATACTTGAAGCTGCCTATCATCAACAGAAGAACGGAATTTGAGAATTCCTTCAGAAATAATGGCATTGCAAACAGGTGATATTGCTTCTCAAAGGTCACATTTGAATGCAAATTGCTTGCTGCCGTCATAAACTTATCTCTTGACAATGCACCAAAGGGTTTCAATTAAGGGAACATGGTGGCTACAGCACATGCCTGTTGTTTTCAAACCCTTACTCAAGTATTCATTAATTGCACATGCCGTGTGAAAATTAATTTTGTTTGAATGTTGCTGACTTTTATGATATGGCTGAGGGTTGACCTTTAGGAATGCAATGTAGGTAGTAGAGGTCAATTTAACATCACTATTCACCCTCCAGGAGCTAACCAACTCATTATTGTTGATTTCAACTAAAAATACAACCCCTCCACCTCAACCAAATAGGCTTGGGTTCCTCTTTCAGGTACTAGCCATTTCTCCAACTGCTGGAGCCAACTAGCATTTGCCTTGCACTCATCTGTTAATAGCAACTTTTGAAAATTCAGTTTCATATACTCTTTGACCTAATTGATACAATGAATGAATCTGACTACAAAGTCAGTTAAGTGCCATATGGAATACATGCCTGGGCGATCATGTCTCTTTCAATTCATGACTTACTAGGCAGAAGATTTTCCTGCAGCAGGCTGCCGTTTCTTTCTGCAGTATACTTGTTGCTAAGCAAGGCTTTAGGACCCAGTCTGTCATGCTATTCAGCTCATAGTTGGGTGTTTTTTGTTTTTTTTTATAGAAGGGATGGGTTCATACCTTTTCTAAGAGTATTTGCACATAAGGAAATGCAATGAACCTGACTAGAATTCAAACACTGCTCTCTGATTTCTTATTCTGAGCCATTATCCACAGCACACGTCTCAAGTACAATCTTCAAAGTACACATTTGTAAATGATTAGATTTGGGGTATCCTGACATTTTAGGTACATTAGGGGCTCTCGTGGCTTCAAATAATTTTGAATTGGAATTGCAACTTCATGATTTCTATATCTTCCCTTCGTCGAATTGCATACTATGCAGTTGGGTTTGTAAGAAATATTTTGATCATATGATGATTATATGCAAGGAAATTTAGCAACTTCTATTTTTGTTAACGGTAATTGTAAAAATTGAACACTGTTCTGGGTATGATGATTAACTACATCCAGCAGCCAGGCCTCTGATCAGGAAGTTTTCAGGAGTATGAAACCACTTCTTAATTGCTGTTATTCCCAGGTTCACTCTGACCTGGAGTGGTAGCATCTGTTAGCGTCCCAGCTAGGGGCAAATACCCCCACCAAACTTGGCTCAAAACACTATGAAAGTATAAAAAAAAATTTACAGTAAAAATACCAGCAATAAATTTTCATGATAAAAAATATTACCAACAATACATTTGTCAAAGAAATTACTCATTCTCCCAAGAAAATTAAATTTTGGCATTAAATGACCCATAAGGATTTGATATACTGCTAAACAAACAAACAAGCATGCAAGCAAGCAAGCAATTGAACAATTGTTACCTTGTCATCATTATTAAAACATGCTGTATGGCTTGTGGTGCATAAAGTTTGGAAAAGTGTCAGTGAAGCAATTTTGCCAAAACGATAACCATTTGTTTATTATTGCTCAGAATTACGTTATTCTTGAGCATGTCAGTATTGCTAAATTAAGTTGAAATACATGCAAAGATGAAATTTCTACACTTAATAAAAAAAAAAATGGTATGTGGTGGTTGCTAAGATCTCTGGTCAGAACAAGTCTTCCATCTGTTGTTGGCTTACAGCTATATCACATTGAAAGTAAAATTGGATGTGCAGATGTTGTAATGGATAGTGGCTCAGAATTGGAAATCAGAGAGGTGAGTTCAAATACCAGCTAGGTTCATTATATTCATTTACTCACCTTTGGGAAAGGTATAAATCCACCTCGTCTCCCCCCCAGCTGTGGGTTAATTAGTAGAACTTGTATTAGTAAATCATTATTACATTTGTATTCCATTACTGATATGTAAGTTTCACTTGAACAGCTTCTTCCCACTACTTAGTAGAACTGACTTCCAAGAGCATGCTTTTCTGATTACTGTAATATTAACCTGTTTAAGTCTAGGATTAACCATTATCTTCCCCACATATCCCTATAAACTGTGCCTCTTACTCTGTCATTCACTACCTTGAGTGGCTTTTGGGCCTTGTATAGAGTGAACATTATTGTAAAAAAAAAAAAAAATGGGACGATAGTTATGAGATCTTTTAATGGGACTATTTCTTGCACACACAGTGCCATTTGTGATGCAGTTTATATGTGTTTTCTCTAAAAGATGAAAGTAATTCCAGAGATAATCAATATTTGATTAAGAAACGAAAAGTTGTTTCAGTTTTGATAAAACTTTCTCTTTTGAAAACGTTGTGACTAAACATGAAGATGTGAAAATCAACTGTTTTTTTTCTTAATCAAATATTACCTACATATGTTCTTAGGGAGTCACTTCTTCACAAATGTATAATTTTGGAAGTCAACTATTTCAAGTGCACTAGGTTTAATTTTTTTTTTTTTTTTTTTAATATTTTGAAAACTGAGTCTTACTGTTTGACTGTTGAAATAACTAAATATTACTATAAGTTCTATTCCAATAGTTTCTTTTCTCACACTTCTCACTTGTGGAGCTCTCTTCCAGTTTCTTGCTTCCCTGCCATCTAGAATCTTCAAAGATTTAAATGTAATGTCAATGACCATTTTTTGTCTTCCTGAATCCTGTTCTTTTATTGTCTTTCTTCTTCTCATTCTCTTTCACTCCCAGTAACCCCTTATGTCTTAGTGGCTTGCTTGGGGCAAAATGAATAAAAATTATAAAAAAAAATGTTGAGTAAACTCTGAAGACGGAAAAAAAATTTACAATAATCAGTATTTTTATTCCTTAACCAATTCTACTAAAAATATCAACTGAATAGATATTTTTTAGAATTCTTTATTAGAGAAAGAGTTTATGTGGAAAACAAACATTCAAAATAAAATAATTCTCTTGCATTTTTTTATTATTTTGCACCAAACAAGGCAATAAAGTCACTGAGATGCAAGTTGTTAGGGAATATGATAAAAATATACTATTAAGGAAGAAGCCAGAAGAGAGTTCCACAAGCAAGAAGTGCAATAGAAGAAACTGTTAGCATAGAAGTTATGGTTACATCTAGCCATTTCAGCTGAAAAAATGATGAGACCTTGCCGCCAATCTAGTACTGCATTTAAATTCATAAAGTTTAGATACCATAGAGGAAAGTTTATCAGAACAATTACCATGAAAAAATTTATAGAAAAGGCAGAGGAAAGATACATTACGGTGGTGAGAAATTGACTGAATCTGAGATACCAGGTCAGGACCAATAACATGGCAGATTCTTCTTTGGATTTTATCAAAAATTTCTAAATGTATAATGACTTTCTGAAACTAGTATTAACGCTTCAAGCACACTAGAGGAGCTCACAGTTCCAGCCCACTCACCTCTTATAGCCAAACATGACCACCTAAATCGATATGGCCATAGACTTGGAGCCTCCATTAAGGATGAGTTTCTGTGGCAGGAATGGGACACAATCTCCCGTATATGTGTTTCCTCGTGGCACTTATCCATAGTACCACATTCATCTTTGCTCTCTACTGCTCTCAGGATGGAGGGATGGTAATTTTCAACTGAATATCTGAGAAGATTGATAATATCCTCACTCAATTCACCTTGGCCAGCTTTCATATCTGTGGTGACCATTAAGAATGGCTATTCAATTTCAACTTGGAAAGCTGGTATTGCAGATACTTCTCTATCACTTATGAACTAACTTAGGTCATCAGAGAAACTACCCTGATCCCAGATATGATGGGACATTAGGTGAACCACCTTAACTTCTTCCTAACCTCCTGCTCCTAGTTTTACCTCCACTAGACACATCAGACCATTCACTAATCAGTGTCCAGATTGATGCCAAACATAAAATATCCCCTGATGTACTGTTCCATAGAAGACTTTTTCACTATGCATCTGGGACAGCTTTCAATTCTACATGATGGAATCTCCCCTCTCAACCTTCTTCAAGCATGCTGCCTTCAAAACTGCTGCCTTTGTCATTGATTGGATTCTTTCTGGAATGGAGAGTTTTATCCCCCCCCACCAAATTCCAACAAAAACCAAACTGTCAACCCAGGCTAAATCCTGAATGCACTGCAACCATAACTCACGGAAACCACTACTTCAATATCTATCGCAAGGAGTGATGTAGTTCGGCCATAACTGCATTCAGAACTGCTTGCAATCATTTGAAAAAGTTCTAGCAAATGCCAAGTAAAGCTACACATGAGCAGCCCAGATCCTTGTTGAAAAGAAACAAATTGGATCCCATGAATTCTGGAAGATAACCAACCAAATCATGAACAGAGGTAAAACAGCTGTGCCCACAATTATAAATGGCCTCAAGGTCATATCTTCCTCAACAGCTAAGGCAAACCTCTTTGCCTCCATCTCAATGTTAAATGACAAAGACCATGCCCTCCACAAGTTCCCATGTTTCACTGAGCACAATCTTATTAATATTGCCATCACAGCATGAGAAGTCTCTAAACTTATCAAAGGCCTTGACCCTAAGAAAGTTACTGGTCCAGACAAAATTCCAGTATTTGTCCTTAAGAATATCAACCCAGAATTATCCCCAATCCTAGCAAAGTTATTCAACTGCTGTTTGAAGGAGAAATCCTTCCCAAGCCTGTGGAAAGTGTCAGGCATATGCCTGGTTTTCAAGAACTTGGGTGTGTGATCTTTCCAGTACAACCCCATCAGTTTCCTCAGTATCATGAGTAAAGCTTTTTGAGGCCATAATCAATAAGATGATTGAGCACCTAGGAAAGAACAATCTCTTCAGCAATGAGCAGTATGGATTCCGGTCAACCCGATCCACTGCTGACATCCTAACTACTACCACTCATAGAATAAGTGACAACAAACACACCTCAAGAACTATAGCATTAGATATCTCATTGGCCTTCAACAAGGTGTGGCACAAGGGCTTACTACACAAGCTCTCCAGTTATGGAATCACTGGAAGGATCTTCTCAATCCTAAAAACCTTCCTAGTAGGTAGTTATTAATAGCCAGTCCTCCGAAGCCCTGTCAATGCAGGTGGCCCCCAGGGGTCACTTAGATCAATCCTTTTTTTTGATCTACATAAATGTCTAAGAATATACTCAGATCATTTGTAAACATGATACAACTATATATGGGCATGCCTCTAGGACTCTTGATAGCCAGAGATTGGCGACTGATCTCTCTTCTGAACGAGCACAAACTACCCAATGGGGTAAAAACTGGATGGTTACATTCAAATGCCACAAAGACCAAGCTAGTTATATTCCCTCATCTGGCTCTGAACTACCACCAATCAGAATGAACGGAGGTCCTCTCAGGGAAGCACCGCACCTTGAAAGACTGTTGGGCCTCAAACTCACACCTGATCTCAAATAGAACACATTCATATGATCCATTACTAAGGATGTAGGTAAAATGGTCATCTCTCTGTACCACACCAGTATGTACCTGACTCCTTCTGCCATCCTCTACCTTTACAAAAGCCAGATCAGGTTAAAAATGAAATACTGTTACCATATCTGGGTGGGAGCCGCCTAGACCTCACTCCCCAGTTTTAATTTTGAGTTCAAAAGCATTTCTGAGCCTTTGTGGGTGACAAATTATTCTCCACCCTTCAACCACAAAATGTGGCAAACTTTTCGCTGCTTTAACGCTACTGTCATGGAAAGTGCATGGTCGAACTACACTCCCTGGTCCCACCAAGTCAAACCTTCACAACAAGAACATACCATGCCACTTACATGTTATCAAAGCACCCACATTCCTTCCATATTTCATCAGTGAGAAGTAAGTTTCACTCCAGCTGCTTCTTCCTGTGAACCATTGCCCTGTGGAATCAACTCTCAAGAGGATGTTTCCCTGATCACTAAAATCTTAACCTGTTGAAGGCAAGGGTTAATCATTATCTTCCACTCCTATATACACAAATGGCTTTCTAATGTAACTCTCTACCTCGAGTGGCCCCCAGGCCTTGTAAATGCTGAACGTTACTATAAAAAAAAAAAAAGCAAAAAAAAGGAGCACCAGACCATATGTAGCAGCAATATTCAATGCATTGACAAATGGTAGACTTATAAATATGTAAGCTAGATTCTGACTAGAAAAGATGCCTCCATCCTGACTTGGGTTTTTCCAATTGCTGTTCACACTGAGACAAATAGGAATCATGGCATTAGGTGAAGCTGTCCAGTTGGTAAAAAACTGAGTGAAGGCTGCAGGTCCATATCCAGGCATTGTATGATTTTGCAAAAGATGAAAGTAATTGTAGAAATAATCAATATTTGATTAACCAACCAAAAGTGTTGTCAGTTTTTGGCAATATATTCTCTTTTCAGAATACTGTGATTAAATATGAAGAGGTAAAAATCAACTATATTTTTTCTCAATCAAACATGTTCTCTGGAGTCACTTTATCAGAAATACATAATTTTGAAAATGCACTTTTTCAAGTGCACTGTGATGATTTTGCCAAAATCTTAAATCTAAATATTAAAAATCAACTTCAATTTTTAACTTTTTAATTAAGTATTGCTTACCTGCAAGTATTACGTGCGTGCAAGTGATCCTTATGTCCTCTTTTGTCTGAAGACACTTGAGAAAACTCGTACAATCACCAAAGTTAAACAATATTGAACCTGATGGGTGACCACTTGGAAAAACTAGGATCTGTAAGCTTTTATACATGGGTGGTGTAGTGGATAATGGGTTGAAATTGGAAATTAGAGAGCTGACTTCCAGTTCCTGGATGGATGTGCAACTAGTATAAGCAGCTTGGAATTAAATTTTGTAGAGCCAAGCTCAAATTCTAGTCAGGTTCAAACTATTCTGCCCCCCCCCCCCCAATCTTTAGGTTAAATAGTAGGACTTGTGTATTTGAAAATTGTTATTACAAACAAATTGATAATATTCACTCACAAGAATGTTTTTTTTTCTTGTAATCCCAAAATATGTTTTGTCTTTAAATAAACATAGCATTAAGCAATGGTGCAGAGAATGATTGCACAATCATTCAGAGCCATATTTGTTTGTCCTGTCTTGCGACAACCTGATGCCATGCTATTAGAGTCATCTAACAGTTTGACCCTTCCATCTGCAAACTAGAGACAACCTTGTGGTCATCATCATCATGTGTTGACCACACTCGAGATCATGGAGTCCACAAGGCTATGCCAGACCTCCCAATCCTTCATTGCTGTCCGCTACCAATGTCTGTATTCCTTGAGGTAACGTCAGGGAAAGATAGTTTATGCCCCTGGTCAGGTTTGACACAGGCTTCCAGAGTAGGAAGGAGACAACCTCATTCTGACCTTGTGATAGACCTTGCAGCTACTGAAACAATGTCATCTGCAAGGACTTCCAACAGAATTAATCTGGTGCCAGAGGATCTTCCAATGCTTTGCAAGGTAGCCATCATAGGCTCAACACTTTCATGACAAGAAGTTTAGCAGTAGCATCAGCTTTAAGAAAACCATCAAAAGGTTGATAAACCATAAAAACAAATCAATTAATCAGTAAAATGTAATTATTGTATTGCTTATGGTCACATCACATTGAAACATTGGTTCTTGTATGATTGCTGAAGTTAAGCAATGCCGAGCTTGGTCAGTACCTAGATGGCTAATTGCTTGGGGATATCAAATGTCATAAGCATGTATATGCAGGTAATGTAATGCATAATGGCTTGAAATTGAAAAGCTGAGTTCTAATTCCAGTTAGGTTTGTTATATTCACTTATGTACCAATACCCTTGGGAAATGTATAAATCCACTCCCCCCACCAGCTATTATGGGTTAATTAGTAAGACATGCATCACTAAACCATTAGTATCTCAAAAAAATTCTTTCAGTCTGGCTTTAAATAACCTACAAAGGGTTGATAAGTCATAAAAAACAAATCAATCACAAGTATCTTAGGTGTTCTTAAAACTAAGTGTTGATTATCAATTGGTTGTTTGCTGTTTACAAATGGGATTATTTTTCTACATATGTTCTGTGCAATCCAAGTCTATATTTTCCAATAATTTCACTAGCTTTCTTTCACATTTAAGTCCCCTGTGAGGATAATAATTTCCTGTGATTTGCATTTGGCATTATCTAGTGTGTTGTTAAATACATCTATTTCTTCTTCTGCACTTTATGACGTTGAGGCATAAACTACTCTGATGGCTTTATTGAACGCCTTCCATTTCAATAACTCTCAAAGATCTCTGCCAGACAGTGGTCGGTATCCTAGAACACATTTGGAATCATCCAAATTTGGCACCGAGACAAGCTGTTCATTTTATCCTTTTTACTCAGCCATAAGGACTCAATAAAATTCCTTGTATTTAGACATAAAATTAATTTTAATCATTTTCTCGATCACAAAAATAATTATTTATAAATGTGTTATAATTGTTTATCTTATTTTTATCTTTAGAAATATTGGATTTTTGTCAAAATTTTGAAATTTAATTTGTTTCAAAGTGATATTAGCTTTTTAAATTTCCAATGTATTATCGGTGTTTTGTTTGCTTGGTTTAAACTTTTTTAGTTTATGGCACAGTGGAGTATGAGGAAGAGTAGAGTATGAGACAAAGTGGAGTAATGGATAGTGGCTTGGATTGAAGAATTGGAGAGCCAATTTCAAATTCTAGTTAAGTTTCTTATATTCAAGTACATGCGAAAACCTTTGGGAAATGTATAAATTCATCTCTTCTCACACCCTTCCAGCAATGAGTAAATAGCAGGACACACTGGGTTCTATAGTGTTGGATAGTAACTGGTCTATGAGAAGGGTAACTCTGAGTCCTAAACCTCCAACTATGGGTTAAATCAGCTCATCAACCTGAAATTAGCCAAGTGTATTGAGTATGGATATACTTCTAAACCCATGGTCAATCAAGGAGGACTTCCTCCAAAAGAGTTGAGAACGCTCCGAATTTGAATAGTTTACTATAGATAACAAGGCAACATACTAAGTGGAATGAAGCAGTCCCTAATAGTAAGATTTATCCATTCTCCTATAAGGATGAAATTAGCTATGTGAGCGGTAAAAACAACAAAAAAAAAAAAAATAAATGTATTGTATGAATCGGATCAAAATGTAATACTTAATCCTGTTCTTTTATAGTCCTTTCTCCACTCTAAAGTCTTTTATTTCTCTTTCACTTTCAATAGCCAATGGCAACTTAGTAGCATTATTGCTTTACTTGGTATGAAATAATTAAAAATAAAACAAATATTATTTTAATAAAACCAGTCATCAGTAACACTGATTAGTGTCTTTTAAATTGGGTTTATACAAAAGATTCAAAATCTTTTTTTGAGAGAGAGAGAGAGAGATAATCTTGATAATATAAATTTATTGAATCATCATTCAGCCTTCAAAGTATTTTCCTTGGATCTTTATTATCATATGTCAACCTATCAGAACAATTATGCATTTTATCCTAAAAAAATAATTCCAAATCTTGATTTGATGAATTCTTTAAGAAATGTATGATACTTGTAGCTGTTGGAACTTCTGGCCGAACAAAGAGTATTGCATAGAACAGTTGTAGGTAGACTGCAGACTGTGTTTGGTCTTTCTGAATGGCATGCTGCTTAATTTCATAAGGAAAATGACATTTCTTAAAATTTTGACTTATTTCTTTCTCACTTGTTCACTCACACACTCTCTCATACATAACCACATGCATCAACAATGATTCAATACAATGTTTCTTATATTTTGTAAACTTTTGCTGAAAGTAACATTTTCATCATTTTAAACCATTGGCAGTGTTCACTAAAGATCATATGTGTAAACATATTTTACTTTTGAAACAGGAAGCATTCAGAATAACTTTTTCTCTGGAGAAGAAATATATTTTTCTTTTATTTTCAAATGAATAAATTACAAATAAATCGTACACAAGAACTTTCATTGGTGATATTATACCAAGACTTCAACGTTTTAACTCCGAAAAAATACTTTTTCCCTTTTCTAAGGTATATGATTATACATATGGTCTTCTGTACTGAAAATAGCTGAGTTACCTATTAAAAATACCTTGAATCTTTTTTAATAGTGCAGCCTACGCTGTGATAAACCATAGATCATGTAGCCCACTGCTCAAAAAAGGTTGTCCATGCCGAGCTTTGAAGGAAGCAGGTGATAATTTAAAGGTAATGGTGTGTAGAATATATCACATGCAGAAAAACATCTTGTACCAACTCTATCCATGATCATTTTCTACCTCCTCTTTGCAACAGGACAGGCACTGTTAAGCAACTATATCAACTT
Source organism: Acanthosepion pharaonis (assembly GCA_903632075.3). Lineage (NCBI taxonomy): Eukaryota > Metazoa > Mollusca > Cephalopoda > Sepiida > Sepiidae > Acanthosepion > Acanthosepion pharaonis. The sequence goes on along the minus strand of CAHIKZ030000890.1, from coordinate 1,943,613 downwards.
TTTTCCTCAGAAACATTTTATTTCTATTTCTGTGTGTAATTCAAATGAGCCAGTTAATTGTTGTATCATTGCATCATAAAAGTCTGTCTTGATTCCAGAAATTCATAATAAAGAATTCTTTTTAATGCCTGTCAAATACAGAAAGAAATTCTTTCATCAGTTTCTATTTAGGTTGATATATTGATAGCTAGTTTGACTCAAGCCATGATTTTCCTTCATTTTGAATTCTTTGGATTTCAGTGTGTAATTCAAATGAGCCAATTGATTGCTGTATCATTGCATCATAAAAGTTTGTCTAGATTCCATCAATTCATCATAAAGACTTCTTTTTAAAGCCTGTCAAATACAGAAAGAAATTCTTTCGCCAGTTTCTGTTTAGGTTGAGATATCGAAAGCTACTTTAGCCATTATTTTCTTTCATTTTGGATTCTTTTTCCTTCAGTGTTCAGCAAGAAGAGAAAAGATTTTAAAATGCTGACCAATGTTTATGCATTTTAATGTGTAGCCCTTTTACGAAACCTTCAGAATATTTCATTGGACTTTTAAATGACACAATGCACTTAAGTGATTTCCTCAGAAACAGTTAATGCTTCTAAAATTTCCCTAGTATTGTAAAATTTAAACCTTTGCTTCAACCTAATAGAGCTAAAATGTTACTTTTGCCTTTCCCTTTCAGATGTCTTCCTGCTTTTTGATAAAGTCTCTCTTGGCATCTGACAAACTTTGTCTCTCTATTTGCAACTTGTCTATTGAGTTATCTGCCAATTATCTGAGTTGTCTGTATTATAGTCAGATTTTAATATTTCTTTGCGGAAGGAAATGACAATCTGCTAGTTTTTTAGGATGTCTGAATTATTCATTCTGACTAATCTTCATTCAGTGATCATCACTCTTGGAAAATATCTGCTGATGGCAAAGCCAGCTGAGTTTCACATTTTTTTCTTTTTTTTTTTTTTATTGTATCCACTCTTGGCCAACTTTTCTTTCACAGAAAATACTTTTCATGTGGTTTAGAGAGTTTATCTTCTCAAGAGACCAAAGTTTTTGTATTGATTATGCTGTGGAATTTTTTTTTTTTTTTTTTTTAAGAATTTAGTTCTTTTGTCAAAAAACAAAACAAAACAAAACCAACAAAATCAGCTGGTTGAAACCAATGCATCTTGTAGTAATCCGATTTCTTTATCTTGGATACAATGCACTTGTTATCTCTCTCCAAAGTTGAATGCCATGAAATTCAGTATTTTCTTTCTATTTATTTTATTTTTTAATTACGACTGAAAAATGTGATTACAATGATGCATATCATTTCCAACTAAAATACTATTTTGTACTTTGCTATGCATACTTGGTATTCATTGCGTTGTTATGCTCATTTAACATTTCTTAATTGAAAACTGCTGGCAGCATTATATTTTCTCAGATAGTTAGCTTTGTGTTGTATCCTCTCACATTTTCTACTAACCTCAACTCTTTCAAAACATTAAATCTGTTGTTAACTGGAGCAAGTAATGGCTCATTAATTCTAATGCCTTCTAAACAAAAACTGCTCTCTTTTAACCATCTTAAATAACTTTTTTTGACATCCATCAGCATGGCTGATGCTAACCTCCAGTTGAGCAACTAATTGTGCCTTACACTGTTTACATTATTTGGGCTATTGTCCTCATCTTTGTCGCCATATTTATTACAGAGTGTGAGTTCAATATTCGGTTAAGTCAGTGGAGAACTTGGAGAGGAGATAACTGACATTCATTAAACATGGCACGTGGAGCTAGAATAGTCAACCCCAGTGAGCAAAATAAAGGGTTCAGTTTGAAGTTCCAAGCACCTGAAGAAGGCCAGAGGGCATAACGGCCGAAACATTGTAATAAATATGGCGACAAAGATGAGGACAATAGCCCAAATAATGTAAATAGTGTACATAATACCTCATCTCAGAAATATACACAGATACTAATTGTGCCTTTTCGGTCTGATGTTTTCCACTGACATGAAGTAGAATGGTTATATTGAATCAGTTGCATGGTCTGCTGCTCGGAAAATTGGTTTACTATATTATACTAGACAATTTTTCATGCCAGTATCTATCTTATATGTTTTAAGTCTACCATTTGTTCATGTATAGAATATTGCTGCCACATATGGTCTAGTGCTCCTGCTATATATCCAGAGATTCTTGATAAAACCCAAAAAAGAGTCAGCAATTTATCAGTCCTGATCTGGCATCTTGAGTTCAATCTCTTTCCCACCACTGTAAAAAGTCCCTGTAACTTTTCTATAAATATTTTCATGGTAATTGTTCTGATGTGCTTTCATTTTTGGTACTTAGACTTTATGAATTTAAGAGAAGTACTAGGTTGGCAGATAAGTCTTATAATTTCACTTTTTTAAATTGTTAGTTGTAACAGTAAGTTCTCTGCTAATGGTTTATTCACCTGCACTTCTCGATTGTGGGACACACTTCCGGTCTTTTACTTTTCTGTCAATTACAATCTTCAAAAATTTAAATGCCATACCAATCATCATCTGTCTCCTTAAGTTCTTGAAAAAAAGGTTCTCTCATTTGATTAACAAGCTATTTCCTGTCCCAATTAACAGAGGTCAATTTTCAAAATTGACTGCCAATTTGAATTTATTGACTACCTCTTAATTGCTGGTGTTACCAGGCCCACCCTGACCCAGGGTGGTAGCAACTGTTAGGGCCCCAGCTATGGGCAAATAGTTAACCCCCAAACGGGGGTCAAAACACTATGATAGTGTAAAAATAGGTTTCAATACCAGAAATACTTTGTAAAAAATTATTGCCAGCAATAAATTTTTGAAGGAAAAATTATTACCAGCAATGCATTTAAAAAAAAAAAAAAAAAAATTACCAGCTATACATTGTTTTGAAAAAAATATTACCAGAAATGGATTTTTTTGAAGGAAAAAATATTACCAGAAATGGATTTTTTTGAAGGAAAAAATATTACCAGAAATAGATTTTTTGAAGGAAAAAATATTACCAGAAATAGATTTTTTTGAAGGAAAAAATATTACCAGAAATAGATTTTTTTGAAGGAAAAAATATTACCAGAAATAGATTTTTTTGAAGGAAAAAATATTACCAGCAATGAAAATTTTGTTGGAATTAAATAACCTATTGAGGTTGATATGCCATAAACAAAACAAACCAAACTTTCTATGATTTTCAATTTTAGTCTACTAAAAAAGCTTATGGAATGCATATTTCCTTTTCAACTTGGTATTCATTTCTTGGCCTTTATTGTATCTGACCATTCTGTCAGCCAAAAGCAACTTTTATATAGAATAATCATTTTTTTTTTTTTTTTTAAAGTTCGGTTGGAGAAATAAAAGTTTTAATAGTTTTTTTCTGTTTGCTGTAAGAGCAGAAGAAACTAAATTACATTGGTTGTAAATGTTTAAGTGTGTGGAACTTAGGTCATCAAATTGTTAACACTGTCTGGATGCAGTAACTTTATTTTTCAATCAAGCACAATGAGAAACTTTTAAATAAATACTTTACACCAGATCTTCTCGATGAAAATAGATGAACACTTAGTATAAATGTGAACAAAAATAAGTAAAAGTAAGTCAAACAATTATTTCGAGGCTGTTTCGCCATAGTAACAAATGCATGTAAGTATCTTTGTGTGCACACATACTAGTGAAAGAACATCTTAATATTTTGCATACAGAACCAATATCAGCCATGCAAAATAATTATTTCCTAAAATTATTTTAATTAGTCGATTTTACTTTTGGAATTTTGCAGTTTTGAAAAGGTTTCTATATTTAATTTCTTTAAAGTTTTCCGCCAATAAATCAATTTGAAGAAGCAAACAAGTAATTTGATTTCTAAGAAACACTGTAATTACAATTAGAATTTTAAATGAATTGTGATTTCTATTATACAGGAAGAAATGCTTGCAACTTTGGCATTTTATGGAACTGATTCTTGATATCTGCAAAAGTTTCAAATGTAAATTTAAGAGATTTTATAGTATTATCTGAAGTAATTAATGAAACATGAAAGATTTTGCAAGTATAAGTCTATTACTTTACTTGAAATGACACTTTGTCATTTTGCTCATAGCTGCAAATATTGACCCCCAATAAAAATTATTTTGTGTTGAGTAAACCTTAATTGCTACAAAACCAAAATGCTAACCTGAATACGTGAGTCAAGTTCTTAAATATCTTCAGCACTAGACTCATTTAGAAATATCTAAACTGACAGCTCTATATAACCACCTTCTAAGATCAGTGGTTAAAAATGGCTTTAAGTGAGAGACTTATCTGGATTTTGGCAAAGACTATCCTTTTTGAACATTGTGGACTGTGCCATGGAATCACAAAGAATTGTACCAAATAATAGAAACTATATCACTTGAAAAAAATAAAGTTGTTGATGTTCCACAGTACTGCCCACAATATTTGACTCTTCAATCTCTCCAAATTCTCAGAACTATCTTACCAGAAAACTCAAGTCATATTCTTAAATAGCCTTTTCAGAGCAAAACTTTCATAATGATATCATGTATGATGCCAAACCCATTCAGAAATATAAAAGCTCTTAGCTGTATACAACCACTTCCTAAAATCAGCAGTTTAAAATGGCTTTGAGCAAGTGAAGCCTATGGATGTTGGTGAAGACCATCTTTCTTTGAACATTGTAGACTGTTGCTAGAGAATTGCTAACAAAGAACTGTACCAAATAATAGAAACCACATTAGTAGAAGACTTTCAACAGTAATAACAACTAAATTGTATAGTACATATAATTTGAAGAGAAAATAATGATATAATCAAGATGTCAACGTTCAACACTTCTTCAAAGAAAAAGGTTAGGAAGGAAGCCTCCATCAATACTGCTAAGAGCAATAACAGCTACTGGACTTGAGAAACCTGTTTTTGAAAATTTGTTTCAAGAGCTAAAGCTTTTATAAATTTCAGCCAATAGCAGTACTTGGCTAATGAATGCCAATTGTTTCCTTATAGGAAAATAGTTAATTGTGTATTATATTTGTGTTGATATCTGTAAAGATTCTGGTATATGTATTTTCTATGACTACTCATGGTAAATTGCTCTTGTGTTCAAGGACCAGATTTGAAGCTCATTCTCTTCTGAAAATGAATATCTTTATTTTTTTTTAATTATTTAAGTTTTTTGAAGGTAGAACCTTTTTAACCTAAATAGTTATAGCATCCATGTATCAGTACAAACACAAAATAGGCCCTGAGTCACATGTGGAGATAACTGTCAAAGATAATTAGTCACATCCGGGTTTCTCTTTTAACAGCAGAACAGCTTCACACATCCAGATACAGACCTCTATCTCAGGTCAATGAAAGCAATAGGAAAACCAGCAGTTGGTAGTCTGCTTTTGAAAGACTTGTTCCACTATCATTGGAAATTTGGTGTCTTGTAAAGACATTCCCATGGCAAATTTTGTTCTGGAAATTTATATATGGCCTGACAAGCTGTAGTTTTTGAGGTTGTGACCTCATTTGTCATTATTCAGTTATTTATTTCTTCCCCTTTCTCTCTCCTTTGTCAACCTGTTCCCTCTTAATTGTTAAGAAAACAATCTGGTAAGTATTTCCCCCAGCCTCAACACACACTTGCCTTATTTTTCTACAATAATCCATTATTTTTTTGCTTCTCTATATTATGAAAACAACCTATGCTGATTAATTTCTAGTTTTGAATGAATATATACATACCTACAACTTCAATTCCTACTTCATCAATAATGTTAAAGACATGGATGTGTACCTTCCTTCATTTACTTCCTTTCATCTATATCTGGTCATTTATTGATGATCTTTTCTTTCACTTGTTTATTTCTTGAATCACCTGTGTTGGTGCCACCAAATCAGCTGCCCTTGATATATTTACTGCAGAATTTTTTTCTCTCTCTCGGAGACATGTCTTTTATCTTTCAAACAGTTAAAGATGCTACTGCATGTTTCAGAAGCTCAAGACAATTTCTTGTGCACCGAACAAATCCCTCCCAATCAATACGTTCAAGTTTATTGCATCTTTTCGTGTAACAAACTGGTCTTGCAAGTATGCGAGAAGAATTGTTCAGATTCAAAATTTATACTTTTTTTTTTTTTTTTAAAGAGGTTCTTGTGAGTTGCAATTATCACAAAATAATGGCCATTTATCATTGTAGTTATTCCTTGTGATAATCTGTGTATTTGCATTTAAGTCATTATAGATAAGAGAGAATACATTTTTTGTATAGATGTCTGGTTGTTGAGCTAAAAAAAAATTAAAAGTTTTGTTTATTTCAAATTATAATCTCCTAAAAGTATCAAATTTTGTAGTTACTATACCCCACATGTACACACATAAATACATATGCGTAACGAATCTAATTTATATCAGTCTAATAAAAAGAATACGTACATAAAAAAAAAATAACAGTACCAGATTAATGTAGAATGTCACCCCACTGCACCAGCTGACTGCAGAGAGGTAAAGATATTAGAACCCCTACTACTAAACAGACACCCATACACAATTATGAATACATATTACATTCCGATACATGCTTAGACATACTAGAATTTTTACATGCACATAGAATTATCTATGGTTTTAATGCATGTGATACATGACTGACCAATGAGAATTGACCCAAACAAAATTGAAAATCCCAAAGTTTTGTCTTTGTTTCTCTCAATCTCTAATGACACTTTAATCAAAGTGAAACATGTTAGATTGATGTGTGTTTCCTATTTGTTCTTTATCTTATTATCCTGTTGGATTCTGATTCATATTTGAGGTTTAACTCAGGCATATCTCTCTCTCTATATATATATATATATATATATATATTTTTAAATTATGGCATATGTATATTATAGCATCACTACAAAAATAGCCATTTTGTTTCAACACTTTTGGTGTCTTGTCAAGTGATGGTGTTGCAAGTAAAATAAATTTATTATAAAATTATTTTACTTGCAATACCATCACTTGACGAGACACCTGAAGTGTTGAAACAAAATGTCTATTTTTGTAGTGATGTTATAACATACATAAGTTATAATTTTTAAGTAAATATTATTTGCTCTTCTCTGTATTGAACACCTTTTTAAAAATAGTGTTTTTGGTTACTGGAAGTTTATTCCATCGACATCAACCTCGAATTCGTGTGTGTGTATATATATATATATATATATAACAACCATCAAGGTCCATCTCTTTAATTTTTTATTATGTTTTTCAACCTTCAGATAATATGATGAGTCTTATTTTTGACGTTGTGGATAAGCTGTCTGAAGTTCGTATTTTGATCAAGTACTTTTGACTTTGAAGTCATTATTAAGAACTGATGTGGTATCTGTGTGGGAGTTTTAACTCCTTTGTTTGCATTTTGGTATTTATTAGGAGGCTGGAGGTTTGAAATGGTCTAATATAATGTCATATGTAACTGCTATTGTGAACGAGGCAGTACAAATATATATATATATATATAATTCCTAGTGAGCCAGAAACTACCTACATAGGTTTCACCTAAATTGATCTTCAGGGTGAATATTTAAAAAAAATTTTTTTTTTTTAAGCGCTTCACCCCAAGCAAGGCGGGAAACCACTAGGACACAAGAGGTTACAGAAGATATGGAGCAAGATCAGATAGGAGTGATAGAGGAAAGTATGAGGAGAAGGATAGTGGATAGATCAAGGCAACTGGAGATGTCGATTGACATTACATTTGAATAGTTGGAGATTATAACTCTCAGGGAAACTGGAATAGGGAAGGGAGTTCCACAGGCAAGAGGTGCAAGACATGAAAGTATTTGTAAAACAGACAGAGAGGGGCGACGGTGCATCTGTGAGAAAGTGACTGTAGACAAGATGCCAGAGTAGGGCCAATTATATTGCATATCTGCCTCTGGAGCCTATCAAGAACCCCGAGGCAAACAGAAGGGGCTCCAGAACATATATGGCAGCAATACTCCATGCAAGGGCGAATTATTGATTTGTAGATCTGGAGGATCGATTCCGGGGAGAAAAATTTCCTGGCATGGCACAGGGAGCCAACTCTCCTTGCGAAGCAATTGACTCAATGTATTTGTTCCATCTCAGGTCAGCAGTCAACGTGAGACCGAGCAGCCACAGAGAGGTGCTCTCAAGAAGTTGAGCGTCAGTTCTACTGAGTGTATTGAGCACTTTACATTTTTTTGTTATTTTACATGTTTGTTTTTAGTTTTTGTTTTTTTTCGCTGTATTTTACTATGATACTGGTGACTTTTTTTTTTTTTTTATCTACTTGGATGTTTTTGTCTTTTTTTCCCCCCCCAGATACCAATTTGTTTTAATATATTTTTATTTGAAAATTGTACTATCTGTTTTTGTTTTTTCACACCAGTTAAGCATAGACATTAACATAATATATACATACATATATATATATATATATATATATATATATATATATATATATATATATATATATATATGGGAGGCATGGTGAAGTAGTGGGTAGCAGCTCAGAGAGCCGAGTTTGAAATCCAGTCAAATCCATTACATGCTAATACAATTGGGAAAGGTGTGAATTCTCTTCTTCTACCTCCAGCTATGGGTAATTAGCAGGACAGACTGGGTTCTGTAGCCTTGGATGGCAACTGGTCTAGGAGAAGGACAACTCTGGAGTCAAAACCTGAGGAAGGTTGTTTGGGGACCTTGTGGCACATAGTTCACCAGGTCTCTGTATTCGACCCTTCAAAAAGTGTGGATGGTTCTACACAAAGCTTTCACCACTATAATCATATTACATGTGCTTGTGCCTGGCTGTCGTTTCCTAGGAACTGAGTTGCTGACCCTCATATGATATAGAATATAACGGGAGAGTTCACCATATATATATATATATATATATATATAATATTAGTGGTCAATATTTTATATATATATATATATATATATATATAAAACTTCCAAAAGATTAGAATCTAGGTAGAGCTCAATATCCAGGACAGAGCAAGAATATAATATAATATAAAATGCTCAAACACTAATATTCCATGGTTATAATTTATTACATTGGAATTGTAATCATGATCCAATTTGTCAGACATACAAATTCAAAAAGAAATCAGAAAAATATATATATATATATAAGGATAATAAAGATTTTTAAAATAAATTCACATATTTTAGGTTTAAGTAGAAATTTAGGCATACACAATGAGTACAGTTTCTATACAAAGCCATCTACTGACCCTCCACAACCCTAATTGCAGCAAACAACTAGGGTAAAACTACTAGATTTCATCAGTTATATAACCCAAACACACAAAAAAAAAAAACCCAAGAAGATTCCCCCTCTCAAAAATCCAACTCAGTTTTATTTCTCTTTTCGGTTTGTGCAAATATTCCAATTTCTAACATTATTTTCTTATGCTTTTATTTTGTTTAAATATACAATAAATATTGTTATTTTTATTGCTGTTTTTTATCTCTCAACTTTCTTTCATTGACCTACTACACACACACACACACACACACACACACGTGTGTGTGTGTGTGTGTAAACATAATCCAGTGTAGACCTGACCATAACTATTAGTGGAACTAATATTTGTAGCCGGTCAGGTGTATGCCAGATTAGGATAATATAATATAAATGCTCTGCCATTTTGACATTGTTCTCTTTTTCTACACTTCACTGTTCATCTTCAGTATACTTACTTTGTATGCTTATATATATATATATATATATATATATATACACACACACGTGTGTGTGTGTGTGTGCAAATATATAGAAAATTAGGAAAGAACACGTTAGGTTAATAATCCAAAGTTCTTTAGTATTTTTGTTTTTATTTTTTAAAAACAGTTCTCAATACATAAGTAGAGCCTAAATTATAATTATTTTTTAAAAATATGATTCCATTGCTACATAAGAGTTCTCATGTTTCAAAAACAGGAGCTAAAAACTTCAATCTCATTATAAAAATTGAATTGAAGTATCAAGCTCTATTTCATCTTCAAGGTTCCAAAAATTTCATTTGAAGATGAAACGGAGCTTGATACTTCAAATCAATTTAATTTTTATTATTAGATTGAAGTTTTTAGCTCCTGTTTTTGAAACATGAGAACTCTTATGTAGCAATGGAATCATATTTTTTAAAAATAATTAAATATATATATATATATATATTCATTCAGTATAATAAATCATTCCAGCTCTGTCTTTAATTTTTTTTTCTGAAGATATTTTCTGATTCCTTAATATCTTGCTCAGTTTCTAAAAGGCATTTTTCACAATTCTGATACATTTTTAGCTTAAAAAAAAAAGAAACTGGAAAAAGTCAAACTCAATTCAGAAAGGCAAAATATTTGTTCAACTTTTCTTTTATTTCTCAAAACTGTAACCTTTTAGTTTTTAATCGAGAATTGGAATTTTGTCGAAATTATCTCTCATATAAAATCATTGTCAATTTCAATCCACAAAATGATTATTTTGTTTTTGAATACTTCTAGAAATAACTTTGAACAAAACCAAAGGAAATTTAGCCGTAATTGTTTCAGCGATATGCAACAAAAATACCAAAAAAGATGACTTGCATTTTTATGTAAGAGCAGCAAGTCTATTATTCAGATAGATTACATTATCTCTGTTGCACTGGCTTGGTTTAAATCCATCAATGTTTTTTTATTATTATTATTATTGCTTTTCTTTGTGTTTTGCCATAATTTAGTTAATTTTAACATTTCTTATTCTCACTAGATGTACACATCAATGATATGTGTGTCTACAATTTATGGAAAATTTCTATATTCCCATCTATCAACCAGATTTGAATGATCTCCACAGATCTTATTTATTCCTTACAACCTTACAAGAAATAAATATCTTTGGCATCTTTACTATTCTTCAATATAGCCTTTTCATTATTTACATCTAAACAAATGTATGTGTGGAGTAATGAATAATGGCTCGGAATGAGAAATTGAAGAGCAGAGTTCAAATTTCAGCTGAATCCATTACATTCGCTTACATGCAAATACCCTTGAAAAATGTATGAATCCACCTTCTCCCCCAGCTATGGGTTAAATAGTATGACTGCTATCTGGAAAAATAATTTCTATTCAAAAAAGAATTGTTAATGCAATATCCACTGCCAAAAAAAAAAAAAAAATATTTTTACAATCCCTATAATATGTTTCAGCTTTAAATAAACCCAAAAGGATTGAAAACCATCAGTCACTCAATTATGACTAAAATGTATGATTCGTTATAGGCTTGAAGCTGGATTCCTTTTCTTTTGAGAATTACATATCATCATCAAGTCCAGGGTCACCAAACTTTTTTGCACAGAGGGCTGGATAACCATTTTGTTTAGTACAACACACTGAATGCACAAAAATAAAGACAACAGACATACTTATTTACTAAAATGTTATCCAAGAAGGTGACAATAGCAATAAAATAGTTATATCACGCCAAGTGCGCACACATCTGAATCTCACAAACTAAGCAGCATAAAAGGTTAGTGAGATTTGTGAAACTGGCGTTTACCTTTTAAGATATAATTAATATTTGTTTTGGTAATTACTGGATCCAATCAAAAGAAATGCTTTCAAATGTTCATCAGTCAACCTTGTTACATGTACTGACTTTATATACTTTAGATTTTATAATAAGTTCAGGTAAAATATATGACATAATTCACTGAAGTCAGTCCATTTTATAATGGCACTCTTCAAACTGGTTTAAATATGACAATGCAAGTTAAAGCATAATTGCTGCAGCAGTCTTGTAATTACATTTCTTAGAAACTGCATTGCAAGCACTTACACAAAAAATGCTCAGATATCAAAAGTTGCAAAAAGTTGCCAAATTTTTTATTTCACTGATCTTCCTAAAACTTTTATTACTGTCAGATGCAAAAATCAGATTGGCCAAATTTTGACACTTTACTTACATTTATTTTAATTTTTTCTACATAGTAATTATAACTGTAATCTATTGATAATTCCAAGTAAATAATTATATTTTAGCTCATTTGTGGAATAGTGAAGTGGTGGGCTGGGTGAACTGATATCAGGGGCTGGATCCAGCCTGCAGGCCGTAGTATGGTAACCCCTGATCTAGTCAGTACTGTTTACAACATGATTTCCTGTCCAGTATTATAGCTTACTACACTGTGTTTATATATTTTTGAATAAGTTTTTTTTTTTTTTTTTTTTTTTGTAAATCATTTTACCTCAAACAAGACAATAAAGCCACTAAGGTGCAAGGGGTTTATTGTATGTTAAAAAATATGAGAAAAAAAGAACACATTATTAAGAGGAGAGAACAATAAAAGAACAAGAATTAAGAAGCTGGAAGATAACAATGGATATTGTATTTAGATTATTTAAAATCAAAGTTGACTGTGAAGCAAGAAGTCAGAAGAGTTCCACAAGCGAGAAGTGGGAGAGTGTTTAGAGTATCTATTTTTTATGACTTAAACTTCTCCCAGTCCTGGGTCATTCGATGTGGTCGGGTGATCTTACAAGCGGAGGTCTTTCATTTAGGTATTCATATTCATTGGTTGATACCAAAATTAAGTGAGTTGGCAGGCAAAGTCAATTGTTGCAGAAATTTACTTCAGAGCAATCTGTTTATTACTATTCGCTGACATGACGTGTAAACTATACCACAAAAAACAGCAAATCCTGATTGAAAGGATTTTGAAGTATCCCTAGCTTCTTGCTGGTAAGCCTTTGTTTTTTTTTTAACTTTTTAGCCTACATACCAAATCACTAAAACACCTTTTTTCATTTTTGTTCACTATAAAACTTAGTTGGTCTTCTTGTCGTTCCCTTTAATTCTGTTTATATCTTATTTCATTTATTGCACACGTGACAGAGAGAAGAAACTGTCAGCATAGAACTTATGGTTACATCTAGCCATTTCAATCATAAAATAATGAGACAATCTAGATCTGTGCTTAAATTCATAAAGTTCAGGTACCATTGAGGAAAGTAATATTTATTTTGTAAAGATACAAAAATGTAGTACAAAGCCAAAATGGAGGATGTGGGAGCCTAGTCTTATAATTAAATCTAGCTTGCCACAATTACTGACCCAAACATATCACACTATTCCTTATACCAAAACAACACATTCTTACTTGATCCACCATAATACCTTGTAGTTTCTATGAAGTCTGAACTAGTTCCTCTATGTACAATTTGTCTGGGAGGGTGGATAAAAATAACAACTTTAAAAATAAAACCCCAATGAATATTTACAATGATTATGATTTTATATATAAGAAACTAACCAAAATAGTGTTAGTATTACACCCCCACCTCCCAACAATCCTTACCAAAGAGGAAAGCTCATCAGAACAAATACCATGAAAGTTTTTATAGAAAAGGCACAGGGAAGCTACAGTGTAAAAAATGACTGAAGCTGAGATGCCAGATCAGAACCAATAACATTGCTTATTCTTCTTTGGATTTTATCAAGAATCTCTAAATACATCTGTAGGGTGTTTGATACTTGCTTTTTCATCTGGTGTCAGAAAATGCAGTGTGGTTGAACCACAATAAATAACATGAAATGTGGTTGGAAAATTAATGATCAATTTTTATTGATGTATGTGTGTATAATAAACTAGGAGGGAAGAGAGTTGTCGACCTTAATTCAACATGACGTTGAGAGAGGGTGACTGTATCTCTTGTCCTTAAAACTGCTACAAAAACACATCCGAATCAAATGACTCAAAAGTATTAAGAGAAAGACTATCTCTTTTCCGGAAGTAGGGTCACAATCTTTTCACATGACAGGAAACCCTTTTTTTTCTTTTTTTGGTTTCCATTTGCATTATGGGAAAATGAAGTTATTTATTTTTTATTATATGTTTATTATTTATTTAATTTTCATTCTCTCATGCATTACAGAAACACAGACTAGATGTGGTAGCAATATTCAATGCATGAATTTTGGTAGCTTTATTAATGTGTAAGATAGATTCTGTCAATAAAAATTGTCTACATGTAAAATTTATATTTATATTTTATTTATAAAGTTTTTTTTTTTTTTTTAACTTTGATTGAAAAATTATTTCAACTGGAATTTCTCATAGGATTAGCACACATTCCAAGAATGGCTTATATAAGATTTAACAATTTTGTTAGAAAGAATGGATTTTTCATTTCTATTCTAAATGTGTTTAACTGTTTAAAGTCACATATCATTAAAGATTTCAACAGCAAAGATTCTTTTAATATTTCCTGCTTCATTTGTTTTTTCTTCTTTTTTTCATATAAATGTAAGAAAATCATGATTTGGACAGACCCAATTGTCAGCATAATTTAATATTTCATTATTTCCACTGTATTTTATAGTCTGAGTCTGAATTTAATTTATCTCTTGACACAAATAGATCAGTCATGGTATCTGTCTCTGGGTTGCTTCTAAGTGATTTATGGTTTCATGTTAGTCTTGCTATTCAGTCAACTTACGGCAAAGTTATGTTGTCTCTACTCAATGGGCATTGAATTTGGACTTTAGAAACAAGAGTAAAAGAAAAAAGATGCTTTTCAAAATTCTAAAAAAAAATTTTATTTTTATGAGCTATGAATGCTGTCAGGGTTGGGTCACCTGTAAACCTGTTTGAGCTGCAATAAGCACCTGACAGAGAGACAGTTTTTATTCATGTACTAATACTTCCTATATACTAATTGTTTTTTTTTTATCTATCATGAAAACTACATACATTTTTATTTTTATCAGTTCTCTCCCAAACAAGATGATGATGCTGTTATGATACAAGGGGCTACTGGGAGTGAAAAAGAATGTAAAGCTTTTCAAATGAACCAGGAACATGTTCTTAAACGGGGAAGAAGAGATAAAATTAAAAGCAGTAAATTCAACCTTGCTAACCGAATGATCCTCTGTGGTCGAATTGGTTAAAAGGCACGTCAGGCTATATGACAGTTCCATATAGAATACAGGTTCGAATCCTGTTGGAGGACGAATATTTTCTATGAAAATTTCTCGGACATTCAGGCCGGTAAATGTTGTTTAATACTGTTTATTATAAACAGAGCATTTACTTAAATATTTGTATCTATAAAAAGAATGTATAAACATAAAAATGTCTTAAAATATTTGTCGGACTTTGTCCATTTCATACTGTGTGACGTCATTTGTTTACATTTGGATATGCATTGAGCAGATATGAATGTACGTCAGAAAATCATGGAAGATTGAAGTTTAAATACAGTAAATTCAACCTTGCTAACCGAATGCTCCTCTGTGGCCAAATCGATAAAGGCACGTCAAGATAAATGATGATTCTGTATAGGATACAGGTTCGAATCCTGTCGAAGGATGGAGGCCAGTAAATGTTGTTTAATACTGTTTATTATAAACAGAGCATTTACTTAAATATTTGTATCTATAAAAAGACTGTATAATCGTAAAAATGTCTTTAAAAAAAAGTTACTTTCCCAATACCGTAACGTAGTGTTATGGTCCAGAATGATGACAGTTCATCATTCTAAAAATAACCTTGCCCTCAGTGATGATAGAAAAGAATGATATAACATCATCCTAACAGTCATGATTATAAAAACAACCTTTCCACCATGTGGAGGGACCAGTAGACAAGTAGCAGAAACACATGTCTATCCAGCATTCTGGTGAAGATCAAAAACGGACAATTTCCAAACGTCATCCTCACAAAAGAAATTCTTGAAACCAAACTAGGTAAGCACTGACTTTTGAAGAAAAGCGGCACTGAGAACATTTTTGCACACAACATACCAATATTCTTTAATTCGCATCACAAAAAGAAAATACAAATTCTTGTTATTTATGTCAACACGTGTCTCAAATTTTTATTGTTGTTATCATTGTAAATTTTATGCATTTTAATTTCTGCCATTGATATAAACCCCATTACAGTAGCTACCTTGTGCCTTTTCTATAAATACTTTCTGGTGAGTTTTCCTCTTTGGTGCCTAGACTTTTTGAATTTAAGCATACTATTAGATTGGCAGCAAGATCTCGTCAATTTACAGTTGAAATGCCTAGATGTAATCATAAGTTCTGTGCTGACAGTTTCTTTTCTCACACTTCTCACTTGTGAACATCTCTTCTAGCTTCTTGCTTCCCAGTTATGTTTGATCTTCAAAAATTTCAAATGCAATATCAATTGTTATTTTCCATTTTAATTTCTGTTATTTTCTCTCGTTAACTGTGTTTTCTGTTTTTTTTTTTTCTCATATTCTCTCATATACAGTTACTCCTTGCATCTTAGTGACTTTTTGGTTCATATTTTAGTTATAATAAAGACTGAGATAAGAGACTGGATTTAATCAGTCTCTGGCAAAAATGTCTGTTGAATATTTCATTTTAGGAGGAAAATATTTGTTTTTATTAATTCAGCATCATAAATAAATAAGTACAGCATTATACTGACAAATGACATCATTATGAATTAAATGTTTAATTCCATTTCATAACAGAACCAAATTACGATATATAACCAAATAAGGCCAAAGTTAATTTTGATAATCTAGCATTTTAAACATATATTAAAATTGACAGAATTAGAGTATGAATAATAATCTATAACTAAAATTATTTTATTGCATTACATATGAAGAGGAAAGTCTATATTGATTTCTTTGCTAGGTCAACTGCTAAGAAAAATTGGTTCATTGTGTTGTGCAAGACAAATTTTCTCTCTGGAATCTATCTTGCATATCTATGACTACCATTCAATCAGGTGTAAAATATTGCCACCACATATGGTCCAGTGAATCTGCTGCTTATATTGAGCTTCTTGATAAAATCCAAAGAAGAATCAGCAATATAATTGGTCCTGATCTAGCTGCTCAGCTTCAGTCACTTACACACTGCCATGAGTTTACCTTTCTTATAAATACTTTCATGGTAATTGTTCAAATGATCTCTTCACTATGGCACCTAGACTTTATGAATTTAAGTGCAGTACAAGACTGATTTTTTTTTTATTTTTATTTTTTTATTTAAGCGTTTCACCCCAAGCAAGGCGGGAAGCCACTAGGATGCAAGGGGTTACAGAAGATTTGGAGCAAGATCAGATAGGAGTGGTAGAAGAAAGGATGAGGAGAAGGATAGTGGATAGATTAAGGCAACTGGAGATGTCGATTGACATTACATTTGAATAGTTGGAGATTATAGCTCTCAGGGGAAGAGAGTTCCACAGGTGATAGGTGTGAGATATGAAGCTATTGGAGTAGAAGAGACGGCTATATTTAGTAGTTTCAACAGTGAAAGGGTGAGAGCGGGATGCCAGTCTCGTAGGGCGCTTGAATTCATGATGTCTGGGAAGCACCGAATGCAGCTCCTCAGAGCAATTACCATGAAAGTATTTGTAAAAAAGACAGAGAGAAGCGACGACGCATCTGTGAGAGAGCAACTGTAGACGAGATGCCAGATCAGGGCCAATTATATTGCATAACCGCCTCTGGATCTTGTCAACATCTCATCAATTTTACAGTTGTGCTGGCTAAATGTGGCTATAAGTTCTATGCAAACAGTTTCTTTTCTTGCTTGTGTGACTCCCTTCCAGCTCCATGCTTTCCAGCTAACTTTAATCTGCAAAAATTTAGATGAAATTGCTATCTACTGTCTTTCTGATTACTCTTCTCACTTATTAATGTTTCTGTTCCTAATTCTTCTATGCCCTGTAACCCCTTGTGCCTTAGTGACTTTACTGCCTAGTATGGAGTGATACTGATCAAAAAAAAAAAAAAAAAAAATTATAAATCTATTTACACTACTTAGATTATTCAGACTGTTGTCCTCATCTTTATTGTCATGGTTTGAGTGGTGTGCCCTTGTGTTCTGCTAGAGATATAATCTATCATTATAGTTTTTTTTAGTCTGTGTGTTTTTAAGCCCTGAATCAGGAAAATACTTGATTATACAAGAACCTAAAGCAATAATAAAAATTGAAAACATTGTCTGGTTTGAGGCTTGGAAATAATACTAAACTTGTTTAAAGATATTATTTAATTAAATTATTTGCCTTATGATTTGTCATTAAGGTCAGTATATTTCTGAGGAATGAGAACAGTTTAAAAAAAAATGATACAAGAATTTTAAAGTTTTTTTAAAAAAAAAAAAAAAACGAAAACAGAGCTGACTCCAGGATTAGCGAATTGGAAGGCTTTTGTAGAAAATTGAATTTTCTACTTCACCTGGGAAGGTGTTGATGGTAAAAATAACATAAGAATAAAAAAACAAATCATTCATCTGTAACAATAGAAATTCTACATCAGTGGTTTTCAATATATCTGTGATCATCAAACCTATCATCTTAAGCTAAAGGTACACAATTTATGGTCAGATCACTGAAGTTAAGCAAGATTAAGCCTGGTCAGTATCTAAAGGGGCAACTGCTTGGGAATACCAAGTTCTGTAAGCTTGGGTGTGCAGGTGGTGTAATGGATAATGGATCAGAATTGTTTATTGAAGAGCCAAGTTCCAATTCCCATTGAGTCCATTATATTCCCTTATGCCCAAATATCCTTGCGAAAGGTATGAATCCACCTCCTCTTCTCCCCCAGCTATGGGTTAATTAGTAAGATTGTATCACTCTCCCACCAAAATTCTTACAATCTATAAATATTCTCTGGCTTTAAATAATCTGATAAGAGTTGATAAACTGTAGAAAACAAATCAATCAATAAAGGTATACAACACCCTAATGGTATGTTTAATTGATATAAGAAAACTGTTACTACACTTTGATCCTAAACAAAATGCAGTGAATGGGCCCATAAACTCTGGATAGAGATTTCAACTGAAAATATTTTTCATCAAAATATGTAAAAACATTTTTAAAATTTCAAGTACATTTTAAATCATTTTACCTTTTAATTAATATCAATGGATAATTTGAGCTTGAAAGGCAAATAAGCGACATGACTTTTCTTTTGCCTACACCACATCCAAAACTTCCTGCCCACCTTATTAAGCCTTACTCCGTTATCTACTTATTATGGCCTTGATCTTATTGTTCTTCTTTATCCTGACACTGAATTCATTGAAAATACATGCATTTTTGGCCATCGTTTTTTGTTCTTTGTTAATATTTAATCTTTAGGCACTATAACAAATAGAGGATGTGTAGGTGGTGCAATGGATAGAGGCTTGGAATGAGAAATCGAAGAGTTAGTTTAAATTCCAGTCGAGGTTATTACATTTACTTATGTGCAAATACCTTTGGGAAAGGTATGAATCCATCCTTCTCTCCACAGCTAGGGGTAAGTAATAGGACAGACTTGGCCCTCTAGCCTTGGTTGGCGACCAGTCTAAAAAGAGAACTCGGAATTCAAAGCAGTCTGGAGAGGATGGGGTTATCTTGACCATTATCTAAATTGCTAAAGTTTAAAGATAAAATTCAGCTGGCCTTATAATTATGCACCACACTGTATATGAGCTTTGCCTTTTCTTGTCAATATTATTTTAATTTAAAATCTCACAACACCCATAAATACTCTCTGTGACACACCAGCATGTTGTGCTACCCCAATTGAAAAGCACTGCTCTACACATCTCAAACAACATTTACCTGACTTCAAATAAGCAATGAGAGGAAAATAGAAAAGAAAAGTGCTGAGGTAGACATGCTTAAAAGCCAAAATGCTAACTTATCAAAATAAAACCAAGACTGTGATATACAACTATTGAGAATCATACCTTAGCATCTGGTCATGAGTTACCTCCCATACAGGAAGTTGGATTAGTATACTCTTTTTAACTTCAGACACAAAATATATTTAATGGGTTGTTAGTTCTGTGTTTTGGAGGGCTTGTCTCGGATTTGAATGATGCAAGCACAATTCATCATCTAGTTTCTGGGTATCCATCTCCCTGGCAGCACTTACTCATGGCATTTATTACTCCCAGTACACTGATAGAGCTAGACAATATTTTATTTATCCATGCACAAAAGTACAGGGTTGTTTCTGTTTATGCTCAGAGAATAGAATGTTCTTTTATAATTTATTACTAAAATCTAAGTATGGTTTGATTAAATACAAGCCTTTTTATTAATAGTGATCATTTATTATTGGCAGCTAAAATCTTAATGCAAGATATGCAGATGACACAGTGTTAATAGCACACAAAGAAAGGAAACTACAGGAACTGCCACAGAAGGTAGTAAAGGAAAGCAAGAAGAAAGGACAAACTGTCAATTGTAAGAAGACAGAATGGATGGTTATCAGTAAAAGGAACAGCCCAAAATGCATAAACATGAATTGGAGATACCAAAATTAAGCAAGTACAAAAATTGAAATAACCCTGGAAGTGTTTTAACAGAGGATGGAAAATGCAACACCAAAATTAGAAGGTGCATTGTAATAGTAAAAAATGCCTTTTAAAAGCTAAGCAAAATAGTAAGAAACAGAAAAATTTTATTAAAAACAAAGAGTACTAGACTACTGTGCAATATCGGTCACCTATATGACAGGGAATGATGGACAAACTCTTAAAAGATAAAGAAGAGACATTAGGCAACAGAAAGTTCTAAAGGAAGCACATGTAAAAGATGAAGAAGAAACATTAGGCAACAGAAAGTTCTAAAGGAAGCTCATGTGAAAGATGAAGAAGAAACATTAGGCAACAGAAAGTTCTAAAGGAAGCACATGTAAAAGATGAAGAAGAAACATTAGGCAACAGAAAGTTCTAAAGGAAGCACATGTAAAAGATGAAGAAGAAACATTAGGCAACAGAAAGTCCTAAAGGAAGCTCATGTGAAAGATGAAGAAGAAACATTAGGCAACAGAAAGTTCTAAAGGAAGCACATGTGAAAGATGAAGAAGAAACATTAGGCAACAGAAAGTTCTAAAGGAAGCACATGTAAAGATGAAGAAGAAACATTAGGCAACAGAAAGTTCTAAAGGAAGCACATGTAAAAGATGAAGAAGAAACATTAGGCAACAGAAAGTTCTAAAGGAAGCACATGTAAAAGATGAAGAAGAAACATTAGGCAACAGAAAGTTCTAAAGGAAGCACATGTAAAAGATGAAGAAGAAACATTAGGCAACAGAAAGTTCTAAAGGAAGCACATGTGAAAGATGAAGAAGAGACATTAGGCAACAGAAAGTTCTAAAGGAAGCACATGTGAAAGATGAAGAAGAAACATTAGGCAACAGAAAGTTCTAAAGGAAGCACATGTAAAAGATGAAGAAGAAACATTAGGCAACAGAAAGTTCTAAAGGATGCACATGTGAAAGATGAAGAAGAAACATTAGGCAACAGAAAGTTCTAAAGGAAGCACTTGAGAATGTCACAGACTGGATGTGTGAGCAACAACAAAGTTTGAAGGGAAAATGAAAACAAAAAGCATACTTACAGTTAGAATCAGGAAAATAGCGGACATTTCTAGGCCACATAATTAAGAAAGGGGGCTTGGCAAATTTAACAAGATATATTGAAGGCCAGAGGTAATAAGGGCATAACCTAACTAACAAGCTTGTGTAAGTGGCTGACAGAACAGAAATTAAGCTTATGGCCACATCATGTTGAAACTCTAGTTCCTGTACAATCACTGAAGTTAAGCAACATCGGTTAATATGTAGATACGTGACCACACTGGAATGAATACCAGGTGCTGTAAGCTTGAAAGTGTGGGTGATGTGATGAATAATGGCTTGGAATTGATAAATGGATAACCAAGTTCTAATTTCTGTTAAGTTTGTTATATTTAATTACGCACAAATGTTCTTGGGAAAGTTATGGATCCACCTTTTCTTCCTCCAAGTATAGGTTAATTAGTAAGACTTGTATCTTCTTTATGTGCCGGACTTAAGTGATCATGGCTCTCCACAACTTCCTATTCTTTGTATCTCTTAATAAATATTGTCTTTCTATTATTTCTCCTAAACCCCATCCCGCCATCCATTTACTCAAGCTCACTAAGTAGATTATGCATGGTTTTCTTCTGTCTCTCTTGCCTTCAATCTGTCCTGTGAACATCAGATTTACCAAGCCGTCTTTTGAAGTTTTTTGGCCTTCATCCTGCCTTTCCCTTCTGCTACATCTTTCCTCATTTTGTGCCTGAGAAATTTTAACTGTCTCTTCTTGATGTTAAATATAAGTTTCATTTTTGTTTCCATTTTCTCTAAAACACTAAACTATTATTATCCAAAAAATAAAAAAAATTCTTACAATCTAAAAATATTTTCTGGCTTTAAATAACCTGCAAAAGGTTGATAAGCTGTAGAAAATGAAACAATCAATGAAATACCGATTAGCTACACAGGCATGTCTTTTAGATTTATTTACATCTCTGGAATACAAATGTATAGAAACTAGCATGTCCACAAAGTGATGGATCAGTTTATATATTGATTGTAATATAGAATTGATCCCCCATTTTATATCCACATAATTTCTTGTTCATCAAATTCTCATTAGGTATGAATCCACCTCTTCTCACCCCAACCCCTAACTATGGGTTAAGTAGTAAAAATTGTATCACTAAAGTATTATTACCTCGAAAAAATACTTATGCTCTAAAAATATTTTCTGCTTTTAAATAACCTGTAAAGGGTTGATAAGCTGTAAAAAGTGAATCAATCAGTCAAATAAATTAGCTACAATACAAAATAATTATTTAAATTTATAACCACAATAATAAGTGCAAACCTTCTAACATGGCTTCTCATTGAATTATAGATTTTTTTATATCTGGAATTACTCCAGTTGGAATTGCATGAATTCTCAAGAGATTTAGACTGAAGATATTTTGGAAATTCTGGCAGCTCATAAACATCTGCTGTATACCATTCCTCATTTAATTATAAATAAGCCTTATTTTTTGTTTAGATTCTTTTTTTAATGTTATTAATTACTTTTGAAAAGGTGAGCTGCAATCAATTAGATCAGATTTCTTTTGATAGGTGAGCTGATTAATTATAAAGTTTGGACTGTACATTTTCAAGTATAATTTCATATCTAATAATCTTCCCTTTCTCCTTCCAAATGAGATAAAAATATTGATTTAGTTAATTGAATGAGAAAATAAGCCTGAGACAAGTCTTTTTAAATGTAAATATTAAAAATTATTAATTAATAATAATTAATAATACTATAACCACAGAAATCTCCTTAAGAAAAATCCTAATACAAAGGATATTTAAAATAAATATGAGAAACTAAACCTCTCTTCATTAATCATCTGAGAGACACTCTCTGCCTTCCAATTAGCATGGCTAATGCTAACCTCCAGGAAAGTGACTTATTGTAACTTCTCAGGTTAATCTTCTTAGATGACATGTAGTAGAAAGACTATATTGACTCCATTGCTTGTTCAGCTGTTAAGAAAGTCAGTTCACTATGTCGGGTGAGACAATTTTTCTCTCCAGAATCTATCTGACATATCTATAAGTCTACCATTCATCCATGCTTAGAATATTACTGCCACATATAGCCTGGTGCCCCTGCTATTTACCTTGAGCTTCTTGATAAAATCCAAAGAAGAATCAGCAATGTTATTGGTCCTGATCTGGCATCTCGGCTTCAGTCAATTTCCCACTGCCATAAGGTTGCCTCTCCTTGCCTTTTCTATAAATACATTCCATGATAATTGTTCGGATGATCTCTTTGCTATCATACCTATACTTAATGAATTTAAGTGCAGTATTAGACTGGCATCTAGGTCTCATCAATTTACAGTTGAGCTGGCTAGATGTAACCGTAAATTCTATGCTAACAGTTTCTTTTCTTGCACTTCTCGCTTGCAGAACTCCCTTCCGGCTCTATGCTTTCCAGCCAACTTTAATCTGCAAAAATTTAAATGCAATGTCAATCACTATCTACTGTCCTCCTGATTAGTCTTTCCTCTTCCCGCTCATTATTAATGTTTCTGTTCTTGATTCTTCCAAAATCTATATTTTATTTTATTTTTTACAATGTTCACCCTTTAGAAGCCCCCAAAGCCACTCAGGTTTGAGGGCTACATAGAGACATCACTTCAAACAAGGAGATAATGTCACCAGGGACCACCAGAAATGGAAGAGAATGAAGTGGCTTCAGAAGGAACTGGAAACACAATCCTAAACAAGAAACAAGGGATAAACCTCTACTACAGTTCCAAAAACCAGAGAAGAACATGAATCAGTTGATAGGCAAGCATATCTACTCCTATTGAGGGGGGGGGGCAAATAAATAGTAAATAAAATTTCAGTTTTAGTTGGTGACGTCAGAAGTAAAGAGTTGAAGTAAACTTTAGAAAGAACTGGAAACCCAATCCTAAACAGAAAACGAGAGATAAGCCTCTACTCTTGCTCAAAAAACTGAGGAGGTGTGTGAACTGAACGATAGTCAAATCTTGAATATTGTGCTTTTGTTTTTTGGGGGTTTTTTTTTTGTTGTTTTTTTAAATTATTTCACAAGTAAGGACACAAGTGGTTACTGGAAGTGAAATAGGATGATGTAACTGACCATTGTTCTCACTGAAAAAGCTCCATACTGATGTTATCCTTTTATTTAAGAAATATACTGTAAAAGCAAATAACAAATATCTCTCACAAAAGGTGAAATAGATGAACAAGGCAAGGTCTCATCATTTTACTGTTGAAATCGTTATATGCAACAGTGAATTCTATGCTAACAGTTTCTTCTCTTGCATTTCTCACTTGTGGAACTCTCTTCCAGCTTCTAGCTTTACAGTTAACTTTGATCTTCAAAAATTTAAATGTAATGTCAATCATTAATTTTTGTTTTCTTCATTCCTGTTTTGTTTTTTATTGTTCTCTCCCTTTAATAATTTTCTGTCTGTATGCAGGCGATTTGCTGCCAGTATAGATTCTTGATTATTTTAATGTCTTTTTCAAATATGACAAGGTTACTGAGCAGCTCTAACAGATCTTTGTGATATACTTTGTCGAATGCCTTTGTATAATCTATAAAAACAGATTCACATCCTTCTGCATTTCTATTGCTCTTTCTGGTAACATTCTGAGCATAAATATCATGTTCCTTGTTCTTGTGTCTTTGACGAACCCATACTCTTCTTATCCTATCTCTGGCCTGATTCTGCTGTGCACTCTATTCATCAGAATTTGGGTGATGAGTTTTGTCATATGGCTCATTAGTTCACATTCGTTTGTGCTTGGTTTCTTAGGCAGTGCTATGAAAATAGATCTACTTAGGTTTTCTGGTATATTCCACTGTAGTAGATTTCATTTATTATTTAATTGCCGAAATCATCTAAGGCAGCCATCATCTCTATTGTAATTCCATCTGGCCCTGTTGTTTTTTTTCTGTTCAACTTTGCCAGTGAAGCTTTCAATTCAGTTTTTAATATTTCTATGTTGCCAGTTGTTCTCTTTTGTGATGGAAGAGTTCACTGATATATTCATTCCATTTTTGAATTATTTTTTCTTTCTCTAATATCAGTGTTCTGTTCTTGGATTTTATGCAGCCTGTTGATGAACGTGTCTTTTGCCCTGCTATTTTTCTTATTTTTTTTATGCATATCTCCTTTATCTGTGATACTCACTCTTTCTATTTCTGCACATTTTTCATTGAGCCATTCTTCTTTAGCCTGTCTGCATTCGTTCCTTATTTCTTTGTGTAGATTTCTGTATTCCGTTTCGTGTCTTGGTATTGTTTTCTTTCTCCTTTGCATCATGTTGAGAATCTCATTTGTCATCCATTTGTTTTGTCTTCTTTGTCCATTTTCCTTTGGGATGATGTCATTTACTTTTGCCACTAAAGCTTCTCTTAGTGTGTCCCACTTTGAGTTTCCATTTTTTTTCTCTCATATCTTCTTTTCACACTGTCCATAAATTTTTTCTTCAGGTTTGAGTCGATCAGGAGTCTGTTGCATTGTAATTTGGGTGCTGCATTAGGCTTTTTCGGTTTCTGTAGTTTCATTCTTAGTTTACATATAACTGGGAGCTGATCACTTCCACAATTGGCAATTGGATACGTTTTGCAGTGTACAACTGCAATCCTGAATCTCTTTTTTGATGGTTATGTAGTTGATTTGGTTTTTTCATTTCTCCCCCTGGTCTTATTCATGTCCATAATCGTCTTTGGTGTTCTTGGAACCAGGCGTTGGCTATTACCTGATCATTTGCCATGCACCACTTTTCTCTACATTTGTTGTGGGTTCCTGAAGAGGAGACTTGAAGCAGTAGAAATGTAGTTCTGTAGAAGGATGCTGAGGATACCATGGACCAAACATATGAGCAACAATGAGGTTTTGGAGAGAATGGAAACAAAAAGGAAACTCATACTTAACATAAGGAAAAGGCAATTTCTGGGGCATGTAACGAAGAAAGAGGGCTTGGAAAATCTGATACAGGATAGACTGAGGGAAAGCGATGCGTGACATACTTGATAGGCTTAAGCAAATGGATGGCAAAACAGGGTTTGGGAGAAATAACAAAAAGACAACTTATTAAGAGCTACAAGGGACAGGAAGATGTGGAGGGATATGATCGCCTGTGTCCTGAAAGGAAGTGGCATATAAAAGAAGAAAGAGCACCCTATTCTACAGCTATTAGGCCACTATTAAGTACCAAAGTCTCTAAGCCTGGGTATGCAAGTCCCAGGAATGATCGTTACAAATGAGAAGACTTTAGTGAGGAGAAAAGACAATAGAAGAAGAGGATTCAAGAAGAAATATGATTATGATGATTGGTGTTGCATTTAAATTCCTGAATATTGTAGTTGTCAGGGAAGCAAGAAATCAGAAGGGAGTTCCACAGGTGAGAAATGCACAAAAAGAAACTATTAGAATAGAACAGACGGATGCATCTAGCTAGTTCAACAGTAAAATTGTAAGGCC
This sequence comes from Acanthosepion pharaonis, assembly GCA_903632075.3. Taxonomy (NCBI): domain Eukaryota; kingdom Metazoa; phylum Mollusca; class Cephalopoda; order Sepiida; family Sepiidae; genus Acanthosepion; species Acanthosepion pharaonis. Next base: position 1,916,784 of record CAHIKZ030000890.1, on the reverse strand, counting down.
AAGTTGCCAATCTAGCAGCACATTTAAATTCATGCAGTCAAGGCATCAAGGAAGAAAGCTTATCAGAACAATTGCCATAAAAATATTTGCAGAAATGATAGAGGGAAGCCATGTCAGGTCAGTGAGAAAGTCAAGATGCCAGGTCAGGAGTGATTGCATTGCAGACCCTTTTTTTGAATTTTGTCAAGAATCTTGAGATCTGTAGTATGAATGCCAGACTAAATATGGCAACAGTATTCACTGCAGATTGGTAGATTTATGAATGTGCAAGATGGATTCTGACAAGAAAAATTGTCTGGCATGATTGAATGAAGCAACTTTTCTAGCAGCAGACATAGCAATTGATTCAATATAAGCACTTCATTTTAAGTTGGTGGAAAATGTATGCCCAAGCAGGCACAAAGAGTTGCTCCAAGTAGCATAGAATACTGGGTATTCAATTTTTTCACTAATAATTTATTCTAGCATTCTTTCTTATTTTCTATTGTATATGATTTACAAGAGACAGATTTTTAAGCTGATATAGTGATGATTTTATATGATAATGTTCAAAGGTTAATTTGGGTTGCAGTTTTGTCAAATAACTTCAGCCTTTTGTGGTTTAATTTATTTTTGTTCTTAGTGAATATGCGTTTAATGTTTTAGTAGAAATGGAAAATTGATGTCTTCAAGATAAAAAAAAATATGAAGATGATGTGGCAAATTTAATTTTCTAGCTAATTTGGAAATAGTTTTGTACTTAATAATATAAGCACAAATTTGTTTATCATTTGTGCTAAGTTCTGACTGACTTTTTTTTTTTTATACTCAAGTTCAAAAAGTTTATTTTTTCATCAATTTGTTTAAAAAAAGAGTGTTTTCTTATAATAGTCACTTGAATGTTAAGTCACTTGAATGTTGATAGATGAATTGACTTTTTGTTTAACCAATAAAATAAAATGCATAATTTAGCAACTGAGTATAAAAAAGTTGTCAAATGATATTGTAAATCCTTTTTCTTTTTATATCTCCCATTTTTTAAATTCTCTCTTTATATTTCTAATCTTTGGTTTTATATTTCTCTTCATCATCTGTCTATATTTCCGAGATGAGATATTGTAACTATTTGCATTATTTATCATACATTGTTCAGACCATTTTCCTCATCTTTATTATTATTATTCATGACATTTCAGCCATTGTATGCTCTGGTTTTCTTCAGTTGATATATGTTGGACTTTTGCATCAAACACCTTTATTTTGTCCACCGGGGTAGATTGTTCTCATTCCATATACCATGCCTTTTCTGGATATCTCAGTTTCAGTTAATTCCCTCTAGTAATTCAACACTCTCAGTTTTTGTTCACCTCTGCTGTGGCCAGGTATTGAGCTGACGATTCTTTAGTTCAAAGCATTGGATTACTTCAACCAATACTTATCTTTTGTCTTTTCTACTCAAACATCTTTTCCTCTCACACTTCCCATCTGTGGAGATTTATCCACTGGGCCATGTAAATAGTATAAATTTCTGTTTATAATTCTCATTTTTGTAACTAATGTTTACAATGTAATTCAAAAGATTAGTCTTGCAATTCATTTAATGCAATACTGTGACATGTAGAGATTTGATGATGCCCCGGGGCCAACTCCTTGATTGTATGCCCCTAAGACTCAATTAGTGGGGGCTACTCTGGTCTCAGTTATCAAAACATGGATCCACATTCACACACTTGTGGGACTATAGGGCACTTGTCCAACAAAGTTAAGAGACAATTTCAAATTTCAAAAACTAAATTTTTATTTCACTCTTTGATTGGATGCCCTTCTGATATGGATGCCGCAGGCTGTTGCACCCTCTGACCCCACTTCTCTGCACTACTGATACAATATTACTTACTTCATGTCTATAGTGTTTTTTAGAGACATTGCACATTCAGTATTTTAAATGTTCTTTAAACTATTTTAAAATCTTTGTTAATGTATTTCATATATGAAGTTGCTATATACAGGGTGCGATGGGTAAATTGTCGCCATTATATATTTTTAATTTTGCACCTATGTGTTGTTTGTTTTTGATTTTGTTGACTGCACAATATAGTAGGGTCAGTTGGGCACTGTCTGTGAGAAAAAGAGCACCATGAGGCAATTCACCCCACCAGAAATTTGGTAACAGCCTGTTGTGCTCTTTGCAATCATGCCAGAAGCTCCAATACGAACATTTCAGAGTGTTTGGGTATCATTCTGAGAACAGTGCAGTGTTTTTTTTTTTTTTTTTTTTTTTTTTTTTTTTGAAGCAATTCACCTCAAACAAGGCAGGAGTGCCACTAGCACACAAAGGGTTACAGAGGATTGAGAACAAGAGTAAAGAGGCATGTTTGAAGAACAGATACAGAGAAGGACAGGGAACAAGCTCAGGGTGTCAGATGTCGATTGACATTACACTTGAATATTTGAAGATTATAGTCATTGGGGAAGCAAGTAAGGGGAAGGGAGTTCCACAGATGGGAAGTGTGAGAAGAGAAGATGTTTGAGTAGAAGAGACAATTACATTTAACCATTTTGACAGTGAAAGGGTGGGATCAAAATGCCAGTCTGGTAGCTCACTTAAATTCATGCACTCTGGGAACCAGTGAAAGTAGCTCGTTGGATGAGTCTAATGGTGATTATGAAGGTACAGCAGCTCAGAAAACTCACTCTAAGAAAAGAATTCCTGAATTTGTTGGTGAAGATCTCAGACTCAACATGGTACTTCAAGAGTCTTGAGGAGATAGTGCTGTCCTGGGTCAAGAGGGTGGCTGCTGAAAAACCCTATGTCTGGCAACAGGACTCTGCACCATGCCATACAGGCAGGAGAACACAATCATGGCTGTCAGATAATTTCTGCAACCACAAAACCCCTTACATCTGGCCACCTAACTCTGACTGCAACACCCTTGATTATTATGTGTGTGTGGAGGGGGACAGTTGAGCAAGAGACAAACAAAACTCCTTGTAACACCAAAGGTGAACTGAAGGAAAGGATTATTGTAGCATTCACCAACTTAAATAAGGAGACTGTCCAGAAGAGTTGCAGGTGATTCTGAAGTTGCCTGGAGACTGTGGCTGAAGCAAATGGTGATTTTATTGAATAAATTTACTGTTTAGTATTTCAAGATATTTTTGTGCAATTTTGGTAAATATATCTGTTCAAATGAGATGTCAGTGTTATTTTCAGTTTTGCATAATTTAGATGACGATTTATCCATCGCACTACACACACACACACACACACACACATATATATATATATATATATATATATATATATATATATATATATATATATATAAGAATTCATATACAAAGTAGATGTAATTTACTTTTCATACAGTATAAGTGTATTTAATAAAAATATATTAAATATAAAAATTTTTAAATATGTAATATAATATAAAATTTTGTATATTTTTCAATAGTTCCTTATGAATTTTAAGCTTAAAAAATGATGCTTATACTTAGAATAAGAAGCCGTTAAAATATAGGCAAAAAACTTGCCCACAAAAAATGGTGTTAAAAAGGACAGTTATTACCTGAACATCAGTAATACACCATTTTTTTTTTTTTTTTTTTTACATACTTGGCAATGTTCATTTACAAGATTATAAAAATATGTGAACCAAAAACAATGCAATATTTATTATTTAACTTTTATAAAGGAACAAATTTGAAAGGAAATCATTTTATTCAAAAATTTATAAAAAAAATTTATAAAATTATTAAAATATAAATCAACAACAATGCAATATTTGTGGTAAAAGATACATTCTGTAAATTAAACACAAAGAAAACTTTGTCATTCCAATGAATAAAGAGATACACACTCAAAATATTGAGTGTTTGTGATCTTGCCTAAAATTAAAAGAATGTTTGATTGAGAGGAAGAGATGCTCTCAAACTATTTTACAGAATTTATGTGGTGAGAACAAATGACAGAAAAGCCTTTGAAATGAATTTTTTTCAAAATTTGTAATTACAGTTACTTGTCGTTATGTGTTTATTTAAATTTTCTTGAATACAGACATTTTTATAAATTCATGAATAAAAACATTTCTTTTCATATTTTTCTTTCTAATAATGAATTATATAAATAATATTTCATTAAATTTGGTTCACATATTTTTATAATCTTGCAAATATAAAATTATACTTGTAAATAAGCAATCTCTTAAATAAATAACGTTTAATATCTTTGTTGTCAAATCTCAAGAATAAAGTAAATGTATAAATCTATTTTTTTTCATATGTTTAGGTTTTATTAAAAATCTAATCATTGCTTTTTAAAACAATAAAAGTCAGAAAATGTTGTAATAGCAGTGTCAATGGAATAACTTCCCTTTTGACACATTTTTTTTATTGGCATGAAGATTAAATGTTACCAAAATTTCAAGGACCCATGATGACAAAAAGGGGATCCGAGACATATTGAAAAGCAGGAGTGACAGAAGAAAACAACAAGTAACCTACTTAATATGCTTTTGTAAATGAAATGACAGAAGAGAAATTAGGAGAGATAATGACAAGATAAACCTTAAAGATACAAAGGGTAGGAAGTTGTGGATAGCCATAATCACCCACATTCTGAAAGGGATATGGTACATAGAATAAGAATACACTCAAAAGCCTGAAGTGGGATGAGCTACCTTGCCCAAGACACACCACTGTTACTATTGCTACAGTTCATGTGGTGCCCTTATGACTCTAATGGGTTACAGGAATCCTGATGTAATAATGCTTTCAATATATTTCTTAATGATCATAGATTTTCTGAAAGTCTTCAGTATTAGAGATCAGGTTCTCCTCTTCTCTCCATTTGAAAGTATAATAATCAATGGAGATTCCAAGAGACAAGTTACCAGCTTTAAAATATTTAACCCAATTTCAGGTAAAATGGACAGATATTGTTTGAGCTCCTTCCTCTTCCTGAATTCTGTGAGCAGCTTTGATGCGTTGTTGAAAATAATTCCTCGAATTTGCCATAATCTCAGTACTCATATCTACTATTATACCATTTGAAACAAAAGTTACAGTTGAATGGTATTGATAATATGTAGTAAAAATTAACAATTATTGAAGGTTTGCCAATAGACCAAGATTTGTCAAACAGCCACCAAGACACTAATGGTCACAACAAAATACCTCACATCTGTCTATATTTTGAGATGAGGTAATGTAACTATTTACATAGTTTGAACTTCTGTCCTTATTTTTATTGCCCCATCCACAAAATTTCAGCCATTGTACACTCTGGCTTTCTTCAGGTGATATATGCTGGAATTTTGAACTGAACGTTTTATTTAATCCATGGTGGTAGATTGTTCTAATTCCATGTGCCATGCCGTTTTTGGATATCTAATTTTCAATTAACAAGACAATTGTAATATGAGTTTTGGTAAAAAATTGAAAACCAAGATATTAGGTTTATAAATCAAAAAAATTCACTCACTGATATCCTCACGGACACATGGTCTAGTGCGGATGTTCTCAACCAGGGGTAAATTTATCCCAGGGGGGTAAAAAATTATATAGTCAGGGGTAAATAATTGAAGTACCTGATAATTTAAAAAATAATTCAATTAAATTTAATTTTGTAAAATGAGAGAGAGAGAATGCAAAGAATGTGTGTGTGTGTGTGTGTGTGTGTGTGTGTGTGTGTGTGGGAGAGAGGGAGGAAGGGAGATTGTCTGTCAATCTTGTTCAGTCCTATTTGGGCATGCTCACTGTTCACCCACCAGTAACACCACTGTTCTGAATTTCAGTTAATAAAAATACTGAATTTTATACAGAGTACTAACTTATACTAAAAAAAATTAGTAGATTAGTACTAAATAAGAAATCAGTATTTTGAGTGTCACTTAGTATTTTTTTTTTTTAGGCACAGTATTTTGACTAAAAAAAACCCTTAGTATTTTGAATGAAAAAAAATCATTCATTCATTTAGTCACGAAATCGTACATCAAAGCTTTATGATGGCTATGAATTTTTTGAATGGGAGTAAGGGGGTGGGTAAATGGAGAAATGCATAAAGCCAAGGGGGTCAATGATGGAGGAAAGGTTGAGAATAGCTGGTCTAGTGGATAAAAGCATTGGTTGAGTGATCCAAAAAGTGACTTGAACCAAAAAGCTGGCCATGGCTGAGGGAACAACAAGAGTTTAGTTACTAAAGGGAATTAACTAAAACTGATGGAATTGGAACAATTAGAACTATCTACCCCTGTGGATTAAATAAAGGGCTCAGTTCAAATTTCCAATGTATATCACCTGAAGAAGGCCAGAGCGTACAATAGCCGAAATGTTGTGAATATAGCAATAGTCTGAATGATGTAAATAGTCTTAATAAAATGTCTGTTGCAAATTTGGGACATGAACTTTGAACTAACATGAATCATGCCTCTCCACAAGCAACCTGAGGAACTGTCTTGTTCTCACCTTAAGTATAGCAAAGTCATTTGCATGGGTGGCAGACACACATTGCCAAAGACTTGTTGGCCATTTCTAACACAATAACCACATGCCATATAATATGATTATATTCATAATGTAGTGTAATCATAGATAGTCTTTAGATATGTAAATGAAATAAGCCTTGTAGTAAAGGTTTGTATAATTGATAACTTTGACCAAGTGAAGCCTGTGGTTCTTGGCAAAAATCACCCATCTTGTGTGGACTGGCACTACAAAATCTTAAAGAACTGTACCAAATAACAGAAACAACCATTATCACTTGAGTACTTTCAACATGAGCAACAACTGAAATGAACTATATAACTGTTGTATTATTGAGGTGAATGATACACAGAGAAGAATGAGTGCTTAATATATTTATTCAGCACCAGTATCTGGTGCTAACGGTACATATAAAAAAAAAGTTACAAAACAATTAACAAGACAACTTACAAGGAATAGAGGAGGGTCAAATGCTGTATAGACAACCGAAGTAAGATCAGTCCGAATATTAATCAGCTTAGTATCAACTGTTGAAGTCCTTAAATGTAGACTATTTAATGCTATAAGACTGGCGATCTGGTAGAGTACTGAAGGGGTGCTAGCTACTCTATAACAATAACTCAAAGAGAAAATAATGACATAATCAAGATGTTGACATTCAACACTAGTTCAAATAAAAGGTTAAGATGAAAATACCCATGAATACTGGAAAGAGTGATAACAACCCCTTGGACTCCAGAAACCTATTTTCTTAAAAAGTTGTTTTAAAAAACAGATTTTTTTAAAATTTCAACTGAAAGCAACACTGGCTGCTGGGTCAGTGAATGCTGAATATTTCTTTATAAGGAAATGGCTAATATTACCTTTACCATTACCAGTAATACACCCTAATATCTGATATCAATACACCCTAATATCTGATATTTATTACCCCATTCAACTTTAAAATTTTTGACTGCTAAAGTGAATAAATTATTGAAGGAAAAAAAACATAAACTTGGTAACATAAATAGAGAAAAATAATAAATGACAGTTATGCAAATTGAATATTAATTTCTTAACTTTTATATTTGAAATTTTTAAGTATCATATTGTGACCATATTGATGCTAGAATTATTGATTGTACTTCACTATGTACAGCCATATTCATGGAAAATTATGAGAAAAGATATCCTCCTTTTTTTTTTTTTTTTTTTTATACTAAAATTGTAATCCTGACCATGATAATAGACATTTGCAGAGAGAGACCTTTTGGTAATTGTCTATTCCTCAGTGGGTCTAAAAACCATTCACAGTATGAAAAAGGTCAACTGATGGCATTCATTAAGGTTAATTCAGAAAATAATCCAATCAGCCTGTTCCCGATGAAATTATATATATATAAAAAAAAAAAAGCTTAACTATAGGAATTCATTAAGATTAATTCGCTAAATTATCCAATTGGTATGCTATTTATCTTTATCTTTCTGTTGTTAGTGTATTTTTTATCATCCTGAAGAATTAGATTTTCAATGTGAAATTCATATATTCATACCATGACATGTGAATCTGTTTTTTGTTTTTTTTTTTGTTCACTTTGCCATTTTGCACCACTTGAAATCATAGCCCACCCCGGATATATACACACAGACATATATATATATATATATATATATATATATATATATATATGTGTGTGTATAATATGTGTATATATTAATGTAATAGGAAAGAACAGTTAGATTAATGATCCAAAGTTCTGTTAGTATTTGTTTTTATTTTTTAAAAATAGTGCTCAATACAGAAGTAGTTTTAAATTATAAGTATTTTTTAAAAAAATTTTCCATCGTGACATAGAAATTACTGTTTCGAAACTGATTCAAGTCATAAAGTTTGATTTCAATATTAAACTTAAAATTTGGAGGACAGTTTCATTCTCAAGTGATGTTTAGAATAACCTATTGATGCTGTGAATTTTAAATTTTTGCTTTTTTTTTTTTTTTTAGATTAAAAAAAAAAAAGAAAATTTAAAATCCCTGGTTCATGCCCATTTGTACTTGTACCAACATTACAAACTTAGTTCAATTAACTCCTAAAGGACAAAACACATCACAAGAAAACTTTTTCCACTTTGTCATACAGTTTTTCCCCAATATATATATATATATATATATAGAGAGAGAGAGAGATGTTTGTGTCAACAAAAGAATAAAATGTATTCTTACATACATATAGCAATATTTACTTTTTTTTTTTTTCAGGTAGGCTTATTTCTTGAAAATTCAGATGGATGCATCATCTCTCATTGAATTCAGAATGCCACAAATTATACTAAAGTTGGTTCAGTCAAATTCATGTGATACATGATTGACCAATGAAAATCAAACTACACAAAAGTAAAAATACCAGAATTTCTTTCTTTTTCTCCAGATTTCAGTCTTTGAAGAAGCTTTAATAAAAGTCAACAATGTTAGATTGATGTTTCCTATTTGTTCTTTCTCTTATCAATATAATCTATTTAATGACATTAGGTATTGATAATATCAAACAGATCTTATGATATTATTTTCAAGTACAACATACTCACATCTCTATAATTTCCCTGAGATGTACTGTATATACTTGTGTAATGCATGACTCCCAAATTTTCAATTATAAAAATGATTTCATTATGTATCGTGTGTATCATGTGAGTTCCTTTTTTGAGACACCAAATTACAATAGAATAATCTCTTTTCCTCTATTTCTTTATCCCATCTTCTAGTTAAATAAGTCAAAAAAGTAAAAGAGGATGATAAGTATCATTAGTATTGCTATACTTGTTGTGTAAACACTTACAGCTATAAACAAACAAATGAGAAACATTTAAACATCTTATAAACGTAAACAATGGAAAAGATGCATATTTGATATGCTTGTATTTTATAATATGATACTAATATGTGAATATTACATGCATTATTATTGGATATAGTTAAGTAAAGCATCAGTTTTTATTAAAATCATGTTTATTTTAAATACAACTGTACTTTCTGACTACAATAAATGGTTATATAGTTTGGTCAATGGTGTAGTCAGGGTATTGAAGGTCATACTCAACTGATTCTCTTCCAGCTCCTATCCCACGAATGCAGATGTTCCCCAAGACTCTATCCTAGGCCCTACTCTGTTCCGTATTTTCATTAATGATCTTCCTGATGTCATAGGTTCCCAAATTGGCATCTATGCGGACAACACTACTATTTATTCCTGCCTCAAAAACAAATCTAGTGTCACTGACAAAACTAACCTGGCCGTTTGTCTCAAAAAGGACCTCCAATCAGTTGTGGACTGGGGCAGGTATTGGCTGGTTAACTTTAATGCCTCAAAAACAAAACTGCTCTCTATTACTCACCATAGAGAACTATCCCTGCCTCCCATTAGAATGTCTGACACTCAACTCTACGAGAGCACCTCTTTGCGACTACTCGGTCTCACATTGACTGTTGGCCTGAAATGGAACAAATACATTGAGTCAATAGCTTCGTCCACTGCAAGGAAAGTTGGCTCCATGTGCCGTGCCAGGAAATTACATATCAACCCTTCACCCTTGCATGGAGTATTGCTGCCATATATAGTCTGGAGCCCCTTCTGTATGTCTCAAGGTTCTTGATAAAATCCAGAGACGGATATGCAATGTAATTGGCCCTGATCTGACATCTCATCTGCAGTCGCTCTCTCACATGTGCTGTTGCCTCCCTCTGTCTTTTTTACAAATACTTTCATGGTAATTGCTCCAATGAGCTGCTTTCACTGGTTCCCAGACTTCATGAATTTAAGTGTTCTACTAGGCTGGCATCTCTCTCTCACCCTTTCACTGTTGAAACTGTCAAATGTACCTGTCTCTTCTACTCCAACAGCTTCATGTCTTGCACTTCTTGCCTGTGGAATTCCCTTCCCTTTTCCTGTTTCCTTGATAGCTATAATCTCCAACTATTCAAATGTAATGTCAATCGACATCTCCAGTTGCTTTGATCTATCCACTATCCTTCTCCTCATCCTTTCCTCTATCATTCTTATCTGCTCTCGCTCCAACTCTCTGGAACCCCTTGCATGCTAGTGGCTTCCCGCCTTGCTTGGGGTGAAATACTTAAAAAAAAAACACACACACACTATATCCAAGAATATTAAGTGACTCCCTTTGATGAGGTGTAAAGTTCATATGTGCCAATAACAGGTAAATATGTTTATTATAATTTTGTTAAGAAAAAGTAAAATCTGGTGCCCCTGCTATACATCTTGAGATTCTTGACAAAATCCCCAAAAGATCTGCAATATAATCCATCTCACTGATATGATGTGGCCTCTGTTTTTTAACAAATATTTCCATAGCAACTGTTCTAATGAGCTTTTTGCCTTGGTACCTTGAATACATGAATTTAAGCATGCTCCTAGATTGGCATTTAAGTCTCACACTTTTACTGTTGACATAGCTAAATGCAACTGCCAATTCTACTCCAAAAGTTTCTTTTCTTTCACTTCCCGCCTGTTGAACCCCCTTCCATTTACTTGATTCCTTGATAAATACAATTTAAAAATATTTAAATGCTGCATTAATTGCCATCTTCTGTTTGCTTGAATCACTTTTTTTTTTTTGTCCTTTATTCAATCCTCTCTATATTCAGTTTTCTCTTTCACTTTCATTCCTTGTAACTCCTTGCATCCTAATGACAATTCTTGCATTGCTTGGTGTGAAATGATTAAAAAAAAATATAAAGTAAAATATAATATTTTCAATTAGCTACACATATCCTCTTTTTTAATAACCAGGATAAAAAAAAATTTGCTATATATATTTTTGTGACTACACACACATATTTAGGCAATTCAGTTACAGTCTAACTGTGAAAGTCAATTAGTCTTAATATTTTATGAGCATTCTTAAATTTAAAATTTTTTTACTTCTGTTTATAAAAACATGTTGTAAAATAAAATCCTTACATTTGCCTGGATAAATTCCATCAGACAAAACAGGTTGGTAAAAAATAGTTTTCCTTTTGTCTTTATTCATATTGTCTTTTTACAGATATATTTTTTTTTATTTATAAATGCGTTTTTGTACAAACACATATGCACAAACATTCTAAAACTCCTTGTTTCAAACCTTTTGATAGGGTTTAGTTAGTTGAAAGCAAATGAACAATATCAAAATAGAGTTGAAAAAAAAAAACACACGCACACATCTGTATGCAAGATTATCTTCAAAAAGAAATATATAAAATGCTTGATTTATGAATTATATATTACATACAAAGGGAATATCATTTGATTTTGTGGCTTCAATTGATTCTACTTGCATGAATTTGAGACTGATTAGATTTGCATCTGAGAAGATATTAAATCCTCTTTTCATGTGTTAAATAAAAACTAATCTGTGAAAATCTATTCATTCAGATATCAAAAATGGAAAGCAATAAATTGAATTATTAGCATGACTATGATACATTCTGAGAAGCTGGGACATTATGTTTTAAAAGAATTCATGAATCAAATTCTGTCAAACAAGACCACCATTTCTGTTCACATTTAACCTGTTACTCAACTATGGCTGCTCATGTATTATTGGGTCAGACATCAATAGGAATTCTTTAAGAAAGGAGGAAGGAAAGAGATGTGCAAAAAGAGGTAGATATTACAGATGAGAATGGACAATACTAAAATATTGTTATATTTGTAAGATTCTTTCAAAGCAAAGTTTTATAGCTTAGATTGTAATTAACTTTTAGTAGAATACGGCTTTTGTCAGATCCATAAATATATCACAGTTAATTTAAAATAAAAGGACATGAATTCAATAAAGAAATGAAAAGAAGACTTATTTGAAAATTAATATTTTCCTCATATACTGTAGCACAAATTTAAAACAAATATTCTCTAAGACAATTTTACTCCTGGGTGATGACAATAAACTATTCAGCAGCAAGGCCTCTAATCGGGAGATTGGAGGTTTTGAGGAGCGGGGAACCACCTCTTAATTGCTGTTGTTCCCAGGTTCACACTGACCTAGGGTGGTAGCATCTGTCAGGATCCCAGCTATGGGCAAATAGCAAACAAAAACAAAAACACTATGAAAACAAACAAAAATAAAAACACTATGAAAGTATAAAAATACATTTTTATAGTAAAAATACCAGCAAAGCATTTTTATAAAAAAATTTACTAACAATGCATTTTTGTAGTGAAATTAATAGTAATATATTTTTGTATAAAAAAAAATAACCAACAATACATTTTTATAGCAAAATTGAAGACATGGCATACATTGTCAAAAAAAACAAAAAACAATTTGCTATGATTAATCTCATTTCTTGTAAAAAGAAACAAGTTTTCATTTCACATTTGATTTTGTATGATTATTTGGTAAAAAAAAACAAAACAAAAATGTTAAGTAATTATAATTTAATCATGAAATATTGTCATTTTCTTGAATTAATTATAAAGTTTGAGTTTTCATATTTAGATTTTGGCATTTAATATTCTTTTGTGTTAATTCACTTGGAATCTATTCTAAGTTCAGTTATTCAATGATTTAAATAAAATCTTATTGCTTTATCTTCATACAATTGTCCTGTGCATAGCAATAAACTACATTTGGCAGCAAGGCTGCTGATTGAGAGATTTGAAGAATGTGGAACCACCACTTAATTTCTTGTTTGTCCTAGGTCCACCTTGACCTGGGGAGGTAGTGTACCTGTTAGTACCCCAGCTAGAGGCAAATAGTGAACTTCTAAACTAAAATCAAAGCACTAAGAAAGTATAAAAATACATTTTTATAGTAAAAATATCAGCAATATATAAAATAAATGACCAACAATATATTTTTATAGTAAAATGACCAACAATACATCTTATAGTAAAATTGAAGATATGGCATATATTGTCAAAAAAAAAACAACTTGCTATGATTTAATCTCATTTTCTTTTCATTCATGTTTGATTTTGTAAGATTATTTTGTAAAAACAAAAAAAAAAATATAGCTTAGTAATTATAATTTATTTACATTATTTGGATTATTGTTCTCATCTTTATTACTATATTCACGACATTTTGGCCGTTATATGCGCCAACCTTCTTCAGTTGATATATGTTGGAATTTCAAACAGAACCCTTTATTTAGTCCATGGAGGTAGGTTTTTCTAATTCCACACACCATCCCTTTTCTGGATATCTCAGTTGCAGTTAATTCCCTTTAGTAATTCAACTCTCCCAATTTTTGTTCACCTCTGCTGTGGTCAGGTATTGAACTCACAACTCTTTGGGTCAAGGCACTTTTTGGATTAATTCAACCAATGCTTTTATCATCTTGGCCATGCTTAGTTGGAGAACTAGAAAAATCTACACCATTGACTAAATAAAGGGTTTGGTTTGAAATTTCAACATGTATCAACTGAAGATGGCCAGAGCGTACAATGGCCAAAACATCATGAATATGGCAATAAAGATGAGAACAACAGTTCAAATAATGTAAATAGTATAGTTACAATAACTGGTCTCAGAAATATACACAGAAAGGTGGGAAAGTGACTGGAACTGAACTGCCAGATCAGGACCAATAGTATTGCAGATTCTTGAGATTTTATCAAGGAGCTCAAGCTAAATAGCAGAGTCACTGAACCATATGTGTATGTGTATGGACAAATGGTAGACTTATAGATATGTAAGATAGATTCTGGAGAAAAAAAATTTATTCCAACTAAGCAAGTTTGCCTGTTTATTTGAAATTTTATCAAAAACATACTTTTATTTACAGTCAATACTATTTTCTTGATTGTCATGGAATGCAATTAAAAATATCCAAGAAGTTGAACTAGACGGCAACAGAATAAAATATGACATATTAATAAAGAAAATGTACACTGATGACATTCCTCTGTCCTGCCAGTATTTAGTTAAAAAGCTTTTCAGCAGAAAACTATGCTATTTTAGAAGATAAGTAATGGCCATATGCATCAGCACTTGAAACAAAGTTTATCAATGAAGATGTAAACTGCTGGTTGCAGGTGTTAAACTCCAAAACCAATTGTGCATTCAGGGCAGTTCAAACAAATAATTGGTGGTGCTCATATATTTTTACGATTGTGAACTTCTGTACAAATTGTCTGTAAATGTAATAAGAATTTTTGTTCTAAATTATTCAATACAATCATTCTTTCTTTTATTTTTTTTTAAATGAGCTGCAACTGAAAATGTTGAGAATTTGAATAATGCAAAAATTTAGTACAGATGTCTGCTACTAGTCTTTGCGAGATGCCCAAGGGGACTAATTTGAAAGATATATTAAAAACTGGGTAAGTAGGATGGAAAATACAACACCAAACCAGAAGGCAACTTTGGAATAGTGAAAAACGCCTTCCAAAAGCTAAGCTGAGTATTAAGAAACAAAGAAAGCAGTACTAAACTATTATGTAATATCAGTCCTCCTCTATGTCCGTGAATGCTGGACAACCTCTTTGCAGATGAAGAAAAGACTTGAGGCAACTGGTTCTACACAAATGGACTGAACATGTTAGCAGCAAGAAAGTTCTAAAGAAAATGGAAACAAAAATGTTGCCTATATGTAGTACCAGAGAGATGTAGTTGAAATTTCTAGGGTATATAATGAGGAAAAAGCTTAGAAAATTTAACACTCACAGGACATATTGAAGGCAAGAGAGACAGAAGAAATCAGCACATAACTTACCTAACAAGATTTTGGCAGAATAGAAATTTGGAGAGATAGCAAGAAAACAAACTTTACTAAGAGTACAAAGGACAGGAATTTGTGGAATACCATGAGAGCTAGAAGAATTTTATTTTTCAAAGTGAATTTCCCCAAAGTTTTGAATATAAACCAAAGCACCTGACTTACATTTTTTTTTTTTAATATTTCAATTATGCTTATCATTGTGCTTTGATCTTTCATGTTTCATGTTAATTTCCTGACAGATTACATTTCCCTTTGCTTTTTTTGTAATTTTTTTTTGGTACTTCAGTATGAAAAATGATAGCTAATTAAAGAAAATAATAGAAATTCTGAATAGAAATACCTGCAATTATCAGTATTGCATTAATAGTTCTTAACATAAGTGGATTAATCTATATTTCCTGTGGTTTGTATCCTGGCTAAACACTTTGCATCTTCATCAGCAACCCTCAATAATCAATCAATCAATTTTGGTCATATGAGGAGGCAGAACCAACTGGCTTACAAACTTGCTGAATTTTAAGACAAAAATATTATCACAAGATAAAATGATTAAACAGAAAATCCAGAAACAATATTTAAAATGTTAATTTTTTCATTTAGCAGAAATTAAATTTTAAAATAATTTATTTTCTAATTATTTTTCCTTCTTTTAGAATTGTATTTACATAATGGGATTGACCACAATTTTAACATAAAAATAAGTTTCTCTGTTTAAAGGAGGAAACCATTCACTATGACAAAAATGTTTAGACAGTGCTTTGATCACAAGGTCATCTACAGTAAATTTGCACCCTGGCTCTGACAACATTTCACCATTTCTATTATTACAGTGTGGAATATGTACTAACAAAAGGGAAGAAAAAGAAAAAGACTCTAAATGAATTCTGCTAGATATAAAAAAAAAAAGATCCCCAGCACCTCTTGTTACTATGCATGTATAGTCAAACCAAAATAACAAATTTAGTCAATAGAAGAGAAGCTTTCTTAATATTTAATTTTTATGTTGTTGTATGGTATTGTATCTTGTTTTCCATACTTGATTCTATTTATTTAAGTATTTACTTTTGAATGTGTAGGTGTATATTTTGGCTTCTAACCCTCTTTATCTTCTATCTACGATAAACAGTCACTGACTAAAATTTAGAACAAACGGTGAATTATTTGTGCCTATATTTTCCAATATATCTTGTACATTTTCCTTTGCATCATAATGTGCTATCTTGCAGAAACTATAACTAAGATCCATTCAGTATAGTTGCTGCATAAACCGCAGATGGCCTCTATGAGTGTTTAATAAACACAAATGTGTCTGAGCAGGTGTCTGCAGCAGGGATTGGACAGTCACCCTAATAGATGGTTATCTTTGGATACAAGTGGCCAGCTATTTATTTTAAAAGAAGTTCAAATGCTGGTCATTGGGCAAAAGAATGTTTTACTTATCAGTCATATATAGGGAAGGACAGATAAGATACGTTTGGAAGCCCCTAGCATGCGGGACTTTTGGAAAGTGCCTGAAAACCATAACACACCTTGACCAAGCCTTGTAAGTGAAATTGGGTAGACTGAACTATTTGGGAGCTGTTGATAGTTGTGCAAGCAGAAAGTCACAAGTCATTGTGACTGAGTCATCGTGTTGGCCTTGTTCAGACTGTTGATCATGCTAGTAATGTACTATCTCCCAGTAACTAAAGACCATTCAGTATAGTTGCAGCATTAACTGCAGATGACCTCTATGGGTGTTGAATAAACACAAATATGTCTGAGCAGTCATCTGCAGTAGGGATTGGCTAGTCGACATAATACATGGTTATCCTTGGATACAAGTGGCTAGTTATTTTAAAAGGAGTATGGGGAGGGACAAATAAGATACATTTAGAACTAGTCATAGAGGAAGAAAGAAGAAAAAAAATATGTAAGGTTTGGGTGGAAGGAATTTGAACCCACCAACATTGGACCCCAAAAAGTATAGATAGTGGGAACAGAATTGTCTTTTCGGATGGTTGGCAGCTAATAATTGTTAAGCTGAGACATTTAACCTGACCAATCAATCTTGTTGATCAATTTTCTTGAGAGATATGTACTTTTAAATTAAAAAAATTTGTAAACCTTTTGGCTTCTACAAATTCTGGATAAAAAAAATAAAAAATAAATAAATAAATAAAAATGCCTCAAGTGGCTCTTGGGTCTTGTACACTGTAAACAGGGGATTACAGGGTAAGAGGCACAGTTTATACAGATATGTGCAAGAAATAAAGGTTGAACAGGTTACAATTTACAATTGTAGTGATCGGGGAAGTGGTTCATGGGAAGGAGCTGTTTGAGTGGAACTTACATCTCACCAATGGAATATGAAGTGAGTGAAGGTGATGGAGGAAGTATTTTCTTGGAAGCAGTGGTTCGTGGGGAGAAGCTGATCAAATGAAACATATCTTATGAATGGAATACAAAGTGAATGACGGTAGTTCACTTCAATGTACACATCATAGCTTAGCCATGAAGGTTAGAACTAGTGGGACGAAGGAATGTAGTTCATCTGAATACTTTCCGTAGACATAAACAATAAAGTAATAAGAGTCTTATGTTTCATCTATGAGAAAGTGTTGAAGGGTGGAAAGTTATTCATTACCCACAAAGCCATGGAGATGCTTTGCGGCTCTATCAAGACAGGAAAATGAAGGCTTGTCAGCAGTACTCCATTTTCGACCTGAGCTGGCTCTTGTAAAGTTAGAGAATAGTAAGAGTAAATACCTATTTACTTAAGCAATACAGGGAATTGACCATTTTTCCAGGACCTTTAGTAATGGATTGTATGTATGAGTTCCATTTGAGATCTGTGATGAGCTTAAGTCCCAGTATTCATGCAAGGCATGGCACCTTCTTGGGAGAACACCCATTTGTCGTGATAGGCAAAATTTTGGTTATGATGGAACATCACTAGTTTGGTTTGTCCTGGGTATGAAAATAAACTACATCTGGCAGCAAGACCTGTCATCATGAGATTTTGAGGAGTCTGGAACCACTTCTCAATTGCTGTTGTTCCCAGCTCAACTCTGACCCAGGGTGGTAGCACCTGTTAGCATTCCAGCTATGTGCAAATAGTTGACTCCCAAACTGGGGTCAAAATATAAAAATACATTAGAAAAGATTACCGGCAATACATTAGCAGAAAAAAATTGCCAAAACTCACAAGAGAATAAAACTTTAGCATTAAATGATATGCCATTAAATCAAACAAATCTAGTCTGGTTTGCTTAATGTGTGAATAAATTTATTCCTGTGACTAGTTAAAGGACCATTATCTTTTAAAGTTGATAGTTGCCATATATTTTGTACATTGGTTTTTCTGATCAATTCTTTAATATTATATTTCAACCTTATAAAATCTGTCATTGATAGTTGAAGCACTAACTCTACATAAAATTTGGAATGAAAAACTCCCAATGTCTGATATCTACAATATTGTCAGGCTTGAGCTTCTCCACTTCAGATATGAATAATTGATATTGTTCTTGCTTTCGTTGGAAATCTGAAACTCATTATTGGGTATTTGACACATCTCATCTAAATTCTTCAAATTTAATCTATAGTGGACATCATAATACTATCTTTAGTTTGAGTATAAATTCTGTGTGAAAAGAACTGGATCATAACTGATTTCTAACAAATCAGAAAAGACCACTATGATTCTCCTATCAACAGTCAGTTCTACAGGGTGCCTGGGAATTGTTCTAACAGAGGATGGAAAATGTGTTACCAAAATCTAAAGTTGCTCTGAAACAGTGAAAGATGCCTTCTAAATGCTAAGCAAAGTATTAAGAAATGAGCAAATTTAATTAGAAACAAAGAAAAAAGTATTTAAATTTTTATATGTTGTAACCTAGGAATGGTTACTGAATAGAATAGTCAAACGAAGGTTGGTAATAAATGATAATACTTAGGACATGGACAACACATAAGAGTTGCCAGTGGCACATAGAAGTAGTTAACTGCTAGGAGTGAGTCAAGTGAATTTCACAGTAGACCAAAATACGGTATTCACTACTGTATTTATAGGAATGGGGACATACCCATTATCGTCCATAGGTATGCTACAACATTATGTAATATCGGTCCTCCTATATGTGTGTGGATGTTGGACAATCTTCTCTCAGATTAAGAAGAGACTTAAAGCAGCAGAAATATGGTTCTATGGAAAGATGCTGATAATATAAGGAAGTTTTCAAGAAAATGGAACAAAATGGAAACTTTTACTTAGAATCAGAAAAAAGTTGACAGGTCATATATTGAGAAATGAGGGCTTGTTGGAGATTTTGATACTTGCAGGAGATTCTGAAGTCAAGAGGGACATAGCAAAGCAGAAAGTAACCTACATAACAAATTTGTATAAATGGATGACAAAACAGATTGGGAGAAATAAGGAAAAGACAAATTTTATTAAGTGTAGCAAAGGACAGGAAGTTGTGGAGAGCCATGATCGCCCATGACCTGAAATGACACAGAACATAGAAAAAGAAGATGCCACATTCATAAGTAATTGGATTTCAGCTTCATTAATCAGACATTATCTTATCTTCTTTTGAAGTGG
This sequence comes from Acanthosepion pharaonis, assembly GCA_903632075.3. Classification (NCBI taxonomy): domain Eukaryota; kingdom Metazoa; phylum Mollusca; class Cephalopoda; order Sepiida; family Sepiidae; genus Acanthosepion; species Acanthosepion pharaonis. Next base: position 1,897,031 of record CAHIKZ030000890.1, on the reverse strand, counting down.
CACTGCATGCATTTGACTCATTTTCACCTTTTGATGCGTCTTGATTTCTATTAAAATGAATATTCAACTCAACAGCATTAATCGGCCTTTTCAAGAATAATTGCTAGCAACTCTGATCATATAATCAGTTCCCTAGCTTCCAGGTCTTTCATTCAAGGTCAGTTTATTTTATGCTACTGTATTTTCTAGTACCCCCTGCCCAACACATACACAGATGGGGCTGTTTTGCCACAAAGAAACATTTATTAAACTTTCTTCTGTTCATCATTATATTCAAAACAGTCTCTTTAACCAGCTAAAAAATGATGTTGCTACAATGTTATTGCAGCAGAAGTTGTAAAAATGTTTTTAGATACCCTCACAGAATATGCCTGTGAAATTACCTTATAAGATTGAAAATACATTGCCTTGTAATGTGCCAGATGCTCCACAGAAAATGGTTAGTAAATTCCAGTAAGACATTAGAGTTGTGCATTCATGATCAAAATCAGTGATGGACTGGCCCGTGTGTCAGCTTGCCCAATGGTAAGTGGGCCCTTGATGGAGTGGGCCCCTTATATCAAATAAAAACTGCAATAAGGAAATAAATAGGGACAACTGTTTTAGTAAATAAACAAATTTTTAATAAAAAGGATTAAGAACTTTTATAAAGTCATCTGAACACTATCAGTTATTCAAGTCCAGTGTGGGAAGACATTTTCAAAGCTAAAGATCATAAAGACAAGGTTAAGAAAATTGCAGTCTCGGAAGAATTTGAATCATACATGTTGCTATCCATTGAAAAGGAATTGTTAGATGAATTGGATGCAGAAGCAATTATTAGCAGATTTGAACAATCATCTAGTGAACACAAACAATTGCTCTTAACATAGAGGACTTCACACAATGCTCAATTCTGCTTTTGAACTATCTGTTAATGTGTAAATTGTGCAGTAAACTATTTAGAAATATCAAACAATTAAACTTAGAAAAAAATAAATAAATAGAAAATTCAATTATAATGTTCTGTATTTATATTTGGTATCTACGGCCAGTAATGTGTACAATACATGTATACTGTAATTACCAAGAAATATACATTTTTCCAGAAAAATTTAATTGCAACCGTTTTTCCATATGTATTTTTTTTAATTTTATTTATTCATTATGAAAATTAAATAACATTGTAGTTGTAGATGGGCACCCTTTATCTCCTATTTTTGGTTGAACTTTATAGCTTTTCTTCCTTCCCATAATTCATCTCTTTCCCTGGTCTACTGCAATATATCTTTCTATAAAAGAAATCACTTGTTACAGCTTCTTCTTCTTCCCTACCACAAGGTATGTGACATTCCATTTTCTCTTCTTTTTTCAAACTACAGAACCTAATGATCCTGAAAATTTCACACAACATAGTCTCACACCCATGTCAGCACTTTGCATTATAGCTGCCATTGTTCTGGGCTCCCAAAGTCTTTTGCTGACCAAGAGACTTGCAGTTGGTATCATTTGATAGAGGTCTATATTTTCTACACCAGTGACACAGATACGTTATCAGGGAAACCTGTCACAAAATCTAGTTTCATCATCTGATCCAGTCCTCTCACTAGATATCTCGTGAGCCCTGTCATCCTTTTGATATTATTGGTGTAGAAATCCACTAATTTCGCAGTTCATTTCACTCTCTTGGGCTTTTCATAAGCTTTAAAGGGCCCTTCAGTAAATGCTTTCATCAGTCTAGTCTCTATCATGTCCTTGTCCAACTGGTCCTCGTCACTCATTTCAAGGTTGAGAGCAAGTGCATCTTCTTGCAGAAAAAATGGAAGAAAACTAGCAAGGTCTGGCACTTTTTGAAGCTTGGTGACCAATTTCGCCTTCTTTATCCATATGACTATATCACCTCCACTAAACAGTGGTATCACATCTATATCCTATTTTACCATTCTAAACTCCATATTGCTGAAATAGCTTGTGATTCAAATTCTTTAAATAAAAAATTAAAAAAAAAACTGTCCCAGGATCTCTGTTGTCTTTCCTTACTCTCAAATCTTTTTCTTCCTCTCTGAAACTCTTTTCTTATGAAACGAGCAAAATACCCCAACTCCTATTTTTCAATCGAGCTTTATAGTTTTTTTTTTCTTCCTTATAATTTCTCTCTTTCCCCAGTCTGACACAATATCCTTCTATAAAAGAAATCGCCTGCCGCTGTTTCCTATTCTCCTCTACCATGATTCCATTTTCTCTTCTTCCTTCGTTCAAACTACAGAATAACCAGTTGAAGTTATCACTAAACAATAAACAATTGCATTTTCATTTAGTTAAGAAAAGTAAAAGCATTTCTGCATTTTCTAACTGAATCTGTTGAACACTTAAGAGATGTTAACCTCCAGGAGAGTGAATCTGTGCATCTTCTTAGGCTACCATTTTCTGCTAACATGAAATGGAAAGATTATATTGAATTAATTGCTAGGTCTACTGCTAGGGAGCTTCCTTTGATGTGTCGTATGAGATAAGTTTTCTCACCAGAATCACATTTATAAGTGTAACATTCATCCATGCATTGAATATTGCTGCAACATCTAGCCTGCTGCTTTTGCTATATATTTAGAGATTCTTGATAAAATCCAAATAAGAATCTGCAATATTATTGGTCCTGACCTTTGCACCTCAGCATCAGTCACTTTTTCATCACCATAACAAAGTTTTGCTGTGCCTTTCCTGTAAATATCTTCAGGATAATTGTTCTGATGGGTTTTCCTCTTTGGTACCTAGACTTTACGAATGTAAGCTTACTACTAGATTAGCAGCAAGATCTCATCATTTTGCAGTTTAAATGGATGTAACTCTAAGTTCTGTGCCCACAGTTTTTTTTCTTTTCTCATGTCTCACTTGTGGAAATTTCTTCCAGCTTCTTGTTTTCCAGTGAAAAATTTAAATGCAGTGTCAATTATTATCTTCTGTCTTCGTAATTTCTATTTTTTATTGTTTTCCCTCCTTGATTGTGTTTTCATTTTTTTTCTCATATTCTCTCACACACAGTTATCCCTTGCATCTTAGTGGCTTTATTGCCTTGCTTGGGGTGAAATGATGAAAAAAAAATTGAGAGTTAAATTTTACTTTTTGGTTCCTATTTTAGATACAATAATGATCAAGGTAAAAGACTGGATTTAATTAGTCACTGACAAAAATGCATATAACTCTATCCCAGTCAAATTTTGATCTTCAAAAATTTAAATTTAAGTGTCAATCACTATCTTCTGTCTTCTTAATTCCTGTTCTTTTTTGTTCTTTCTCCTTAATAATGTTTTCTTTTTCTCATTTTCTCTCACACTCAGGAACCCTTTACATCTTAGTGGCTTTATTACCTTGCCTGGGGTGAAATGATTCAATAATGAAAATGGAATAGTTTTGTCAATCTTTTAGAAGTTTACAAAAAGCCATGCCAGTCAATAGACTTAGTTGAAAAATGCTTCTGAACTGAACAATAAGATACAAATATACAGTTGAATTGACCAATAAAGCATAGACAATTGCATTTTCATTAAGCAAAAGTTTGTCTACATTTTTCAACTCAGTCCTGTACATGATGATAAACTACATTTGGCAGCAAGGAGATTGGAGGTTTTCAGGAGTGTAGAACCATCTCTTAATTGCTGTTGTTCACCAGTCCACCCTGACCTGGGGTGGTAACACTTGTTAGGGTCCCAGCAAATAGTGAACCCCCAAACAAACAAACAAAAAAAAAAAAAAAAAAAAAACACTTTGAAAGTATAAAAGTACTAGTGACATATTTTTATATAAAAAAAAAAAAGATTACCACCAATACCTATTAGTAAAATGACCAACAATACATTTTATTTGTAGTTGATGGCATACAATTGCATTCAAAATATAAACCATAAAATTGTGTTCAAAATATTTAGATTTCAGCCTTAAATAACATGTGGAGGTTGATATACTGGGAAACAAAATCAATCAAACATTTTCCAACTGAATCTATTGAACACTTAAGAGAATAAAAAATTTTGATATAAAATCAGAAGCAAATTTTCATGCTGTGAATATTATAGTTGTAAAATTAAAATTATTTACTTAACATACACAACTTCTTTTGGTGTCACTTTCATTAATGTGTAGTATGTTCACTTCACAGCAACTGGTAATCTTGTTCCCCAACAATCACTTCCTTTACAAGTTGTTTATCCTCTTGGCATTTTCCGGGTAATTTTAAGTTTGCCATTGCTGCCTATTGATTGAGACTAAATTTTTTTTTTTCCTGGTTTGTGTTCCCACATTAGTGATTGCAAATGCAGAGTTAGGAAAATTGAAGTTTATTCCATTCCTGAGGACAACTAAATTAACAAATTGAGTTCAAAGGGCATTTGTCAGTGTCCCACTCTGAAATATTAATGATCTCAAAAGTCACTTGTATGCACATCAACAACTCCAACTGAACCAAATTTGGGTTTGGACATTTTTAGATGCATAATCTCTCATAAAAACTCTTTAAGCTACTCTTAGGAGCCAAATAGAAGTTAAATGAGTTTTTTTTTTCTTTTATTTTTTTTTTAATTCTTTTTTTAAACTTTCTGAACCCATCCCAAGCTTATTAACCACCGTTTTTATTAATTTCATACTTTTTGACATTTTAAATAATTTTTTGATCCTCCCTTTTATTTAGACACCCTGTTGAAAAATGTTGTCCCACCCTGATTATTTAAACTACTTTGTGATTTTCTAATCTTTCCTTTATTAACCCCTCTGTTTATTGTAGTGATTTTCCAAGCATAGCTTAGATGTGGCACAAGGCCGAAAGTAGGGGGTACCCAGTGAGGGTCAAACTCACTACTCAGTTGTAATTGTTCTAGCGAGACAAGCTTGCTAACCATTACACCGCCTCGAGGTGCTCCCCTCTGTTTATTGTATATTGATTGAAATTCCACCTTCCCTAATTATTAAAAACTTTCCTTGTATTTTTTGTTGTTGATCCACCCCTTTCATTAAGACTCCCAGTTTAGTGCATATTTAGAAAAATTCTACTCACTCCTGATTATTAAGACCCTAAGTGTATTTTGTGATTTTCTGATCCACCCCCGTTTATTGAGGAAAATTCTGACTTCTAATTTTTTTTTTTTTTTCAATGATGTTCACACCATACAAGGCCTGAGGGCCATGAAGTAGAGGGTTACAGCGTAAGAGCTACAGCCTAAGTAGATATGTGGGCAAGATAGCAGTTAATCCTAGACTGGCACAGGTTAAGATTGTAGCAACCTCAAGACAGTAGTTCGTGAGAACTTACATCACACCAGGAGGATATGAAAGGAATGAGGGTGGTTCACTACAATGGGTGTGGTATGGTGGGTCTTAACTGTGATGGTTAGGATTGGTGGAAATAAGGAGTGTAGTTCATCTGAATACTTTCTATGGAAATAGCAATAGATTAGCGAGAGGCTTGCGATGTTTCATCTATGAGAAAGTGGTTGTAGGGTAGAAAACAATTTGTTATTCACAAGGACGCTATTGAACTCTGTTGATAGTTGAAAGTAAAAACTGGGCAGCTTCTGCCCATATAAGGCAACAGCACTCCATTTTCATCTGAATTTTGCTCTTGTAAAAGTATAGGATAGCAGGAGAAGTCAGATTGATTGATTCATTTTATATGGCTTAACAATTCCAATTCATTATCTTTTTACACCACCTGCACTTTCAAGCTTACAGCACCTGGTATTCCCAAGCAGTCACTCATCTAGGTCCTGACTAGGCTTAATGTTGCTTAACTTGAGTAATCATATGGGAACTGGTATTTCAACATGATGTGGCCATAAGCCAGGAGGAGTCAGGTACTTACTGGAGTGGTACAGGGAATCAACTATTTTTTTAGCATTGTTAGTAATGGATTGTATGTACAAGTTCCACTTGATGTTTGGGCTGAGTTTATCCCAATATCAAGATATGAGGCCTCCTTGAGGGAACATTTGTTCATCTAATTGATGATGGAATGTCTCTAGTTTGGTTTTCGAGGCATTGAATATGACTAGCCAATTTTCCCCCAACTGTGCTCTTAGAGCTAAGTCAGAGGAGAGATCAGCTGCCAGGCTCTGGTCATCTAGAGCTTTAGAGGTGTGTCCATATACTATTGTATCATTAGCATAGATAGTGGTCAGAGTATAGGCAGATCATTTATGTAAAGTAGGAAGAGGATTGGACTGAGAAAGGAACCTTGGGGACTCTGAGAACTTGCTGATAATAACTAACTTCAAGCACCTACCCATTAGGAAGGATTTTATAACTGAGAAAACTCTTCCAGTGATTCCATAGCTAGAGATCTTGTGCAGTAACCCTTTATGCCACACCTTGTCAAAGGTCTTTGAAATATCGAATGTGATTATCCTTGAGATGTAGGTTATCAAATACCTGAATAAGGATCTTTTCTATTAATTCCCCTTGAAATAATGTAAAGTTACTTATCTCAAATATTAATTCACCCCAAGAAATTATAAATTTTAAACAAAAATTTGTTTAGCTTGTGTTATGGAGTAAATAACACAAATGAACTAGGCAAGAAGCCTTAAATAAAGAACTCAAAGTGAGTCAATGGAGTTAGTTGAGGAGAATTTCTAATGATGTCATGGTGAGTAGCCTAAACAATACATATTATAGCCACTAAGAGCAAGTTATAACAGTGGTGATGAAGGATTAAAACTCATACGGAGTAGGAAAAACTAATTTTTGCTTTGGCATATATGATAACAGTGATGATGGGAAAATAGAATCACATTGGTTTAATTTTTTTCTTTGGTGTGTGTAACAGAAGAAAAAAAAACAGATATTCTTTAAATATGGAAGAATTATTAGCCCAAGTTGTAAAAATACATCAACAGCAAAAACAACAGTTGTTGGAACTCCAAAAACAAGAAGAAAGTTTAATTGAAATAATATAGAAGAAAACGGAAAATTCTCCAAGTTCTTTCAGTCCCAATGCAGTAGTAAATGGCATATCTAAATACACATACAATTCAGATGATGGAATTTCATTTTCTGCTTATTTTAGAAGATACAAGTAAATTTTCAGAGATGAATGCAGCAACTGGGAAGACAAGAAAAAGCAAGATTTTTGTTGAGAAAGCTAGCATCAGTAGAACATGAAAAATGGAGAAATTTTCTTTGAAGAAACATAAATATTCTGACTAAAGTTTTTAGTGAAAAAAGTTTATTTAATACTCATTGGAAGTGTATGAATCTGATGAAAAAAGAAGACAAAGATTTTGTCGCATATCCTGGAATCATTAACAAGGAGTGTGGAAGATTCAAATTAAATGGACTTACTCCAAAGATGTTTAAAGGGTTAATGGTGAAAAAATACTGAAATATCTACTAGAATTCTAACAAAACATGAACAGAATAAAAGACTAACACTATCGTATATTGGACAAATGTCAGAGAATCCTAATATGGAAAAAGAAAAGAATGTGTATATATATATATATATACATACACACATACATACATGCTAAAGAAAAATGTGGAAAAAGAAAAACTAATCCATTCTTCAGATATAGAAGGTTACATCTTGGAGATGACTGTCCCTTTAAGAATTCAAAGTGCTACAAGTGTGGAAAAGTAGGATATACAAAGTAATACTGTAAAACTGAAGCAAGGAAAAGTGCTCACAGAAAAGATTTCCTACAAAGCATTGCAACAGTAAAAATAATCACAGAAAACCAAAGAAAATTTGTGTATGTGAAAATTAATAATGTGGATATAAAAATGCAGCTAGTGACTAGTAATAATATCACTATAATTAATGAAGACACATGGAAAGCAAATGGAAAACCTACATTAAAAAGAATTTCGAAAATCTTAATGGCATATCGAGTAAGAAATTGTTTTATTGGTAAAATGATTTGTAACATTTCTTAACAAGTGCTTATGTGTTAAAAAATGCTGCCAATTTATTTAGTACTGACTGGATGGAATTATTTGAGTTGTGGGATTTACCTATAAATATTTATTGCAAAAATGTAAGTGGACAAGCTACAAATTTAAAAAAAACAGTGTGAAAATTTAAAGGAAGAATTGAAAAAATGTTTTCCAGATGTTCCATCATTGGGTTGGTGTTCCAAATTCAATGTGAAATTTCAAGTGAAAAAAGAGTTACCAGTGTTTAAACAAAAACGTACTGTACTGTTCACAGCATTGGATCAATGAAGAATCAGACAGACTTGAAAAAATAGGTGTAATTGAAAAAATTGACTGTTTAAAATTGGCAGCATTAGCAGTGAATGTAAATAAAAAAAAAAAAATAATTAAATTTTTGTTTTTACTGATTTTTTTTGATCAGGTTAAACAAATGTTTAGTATCCTATAACTACCTATTATCAAGACCAGAGGAAATTTTTGCGAATTTAAATGGTGGAAAATTTTTTTCAAAAGTGGATCTTTCTGAAGTGTATTTACAAATACAGGTTGAAATACAAAGAACTGAAATTTCTGAGAATAATTCTGAAGATATGACAATTACCAACATGTTTTGTCAATCCAACTTTATCAAGGCAAGTTTAAAAGTGAAATATTTTTTAGTTACTTTAAATTCAAAATATTAAAAAGGGAACATTTCACTTTTAAACTTGCCATGATAAAATCATATTGATGAAACTCATTGGCAATGACTAAGAAATATATTTTCCATTTGACTTTTTTTATTCACAAGGAATTGTATAAGTTCAACTGACTACTTCCTTTTGGAATAATAGTGGATTCAGCTATATTTCAACAAGCTATGGATATTATACTTGCAGGTTGTGATTTTGCTGTTGCTTATCTGGATGATATATTAATTAAAAGTGTATCTAAAGAACAGCATATCAGGCATGTAAAGAGGGTTTATGAAAATACAGATTTAAACTCAGTGAGGAAAAGTGCAAATTGTTTTTGCCTAAAATCAAGTACATATGACAAATCATTGACAAAAATGGTTGTCAACCAGATCTGTTGAGGGCAAGTGCAATTAAGAATATGCCTCTTCCAACAAATGTTACAAGCATTTTCACAACTAGCAAACTATTATCAAATCTATATACCTAATATGCAGAATTTGAGAGCTTCACTGAACAATTTGCTTAGAAAAGGAATAAAGTGGAACTGGATTGATAAGTATCAGAAGGTATTTGAAGAAATCAAGAAAATACTGTCAGACTTATCATTAGTGCACTATGATCCAAAAGCAGAAATTGTATTGGCTTCAGATGCTAGTGACTATGGTATAGGTGTGGTAATTCTACAAAAATATGATGACAGTAACATGAAAGTCATTCACATATTTTATGTTTGTTACTACTGGCAGAAAAAAAAACTACAGCTATATTGAAAAAGAAGCATTAGCAACAATATTTTCAGTGGAAAACTTTCAAAAATTATACACAAAAGGAGTTTGTTTACAAATGGCCCATCATCCCCTAATATCAGTTTATGGTTTGAAAAAAAAGAATTTCGATGGATTCAGCAAATTGGTTACAATACTTATCAAATTACAATTTCAAAATGGAATACCAACTGCCCCAAAAATTAGAACATGCTGATTATTTATCAAAATTGATACCAAAAAATACTGAACCATTTGAGGAGACTGTTATTGAAGCATTAAAAAGTGAAATAAAAATTAAAAATATAATATGCAAACTACCAGTTACCCTGGAAGAAATAAAAGTAAAAACAGAACAAGACATATTTATTTCAAAAATAAAAAATGACTAAAAGAAAGTAAGAAAGACTATTTTTAGAATGCAATCCAGACTTGAACACTTACTGACAGTGTACTGATGTTTGCACAAAGTGAATAGCCTAAGCTAAACATAATATTATAACTGCTGGGAATGAGTTATAACAGTTTGCCTCACAACAACTCCAACCCCCAGAATAAAAAAAAATTACCAAAAGTCAGTGTAATTCACATTTCGTAAGTGCTGATTATATATCAAGGTACTTACAATGAATATTTTACAATTTAAAAAAAAGGAAAAAAAACAATCTTGTTTTCATTTGTTTATTGGGGTGCGCATGAATGTAGACTCCACACTTAGAAATAGCACACCCAAGTTGGCCACATTTGGGGTGATTGCAAAGGCCAACCCAATGGGAGTGTAATGGAAAGGCCTCACTTTGGGAGAATTTGGTGTAAATTTTAGTAAATATAAATTCTTTTTATTTTGGAGTGAATTAAAATTTTGGGGTGAATTAACAGAAAAGATCCCCTCACTAATTCTGTGAGTAATTGCAGTTAAGATATTAAGTATAAATGTATTAGGCACTAGAAGATATGATTATCTTATTACTGTTTTGGTGGGAAGAAAGTCTTATGCTAATCTTTCATCTATATCTATAAAACAGATGTCTGTGTTATTTATGCACATCCACATTTTTTGACTGATTTCAATGACATTGTACACACATATTGTAAATTTACCAATATAGGTCAAGACCAACTTTTCAATCTTCAGGCCTCCCATGTTTGGCAGAAAAATTAATAAAACTGAAGATGGGTATGACTTTTTGCTAAAACCGAGGCAAAGTTACATATGAAGAAAATTTTTACTGGATGAGCTGATATTCATTGCACTTAATGCAAAACATATCTCATGTTACAAGGTTTATGTAGAGTGCTTGATAGTTTTCCTGCAACATTGGCTTCACCCAAAAAATTGCAAAAGACTGTGAAAAAATCGTTTTTTTGTACTACTTAAAATAAAAACTTGAATAACTACCTCATTTTTTATCTGATTTTCTTCAAACATGTCACAAAAAATTTGCCATCATGCAAGAAATAAGTTAGTGTGGTTTTAGTCCTGCTCGTTTCCCAATGATAAACCATGAAAAACTATTCAAAAAGCCTGCTTTTCATCAATAACTCCCTGGTCTTTCATCCAATGCTTTCCAAATTTGCCATGTAAATTACATATGACACACAAATTGTCTTGCGTGAATGTTTTGTTTAGATTATTTCAGTTAAGTGGACAAAATCTGCAACAAACTAGGTCCCAAATTGGCTTTTACTATTTAGGCAATAGTTTCTTCATCCTAAATTGGCATTCGAACAACCTTTCGTGCAAAGATTGAGAGAGGTTACTGGAGTGTTAAAAGGAAAAAATTCCCAAAGAACTTCTTATTAACCCCAAATTTACAGTAAATATACAGAGTGTGGAGGGGAGCATTCATGCGTTGGCACTTGCAGTTGAATCAATTTCTGATGCTTCATCCCTGTTTTTGTTTGATTATTAGATTTGTGAATAAGGCCATATTCGAAAGTTATTACGGCCATAGGAAATTTACTGAATATCTAAAATATTGAAACAATTTAACCCCTAGCCATGACCACACAAGAAAGTTTTATCAATGGAATTTCTTTATTAAGAACAATCAAACACTTGTGAAGGACATACTGTAAAAAAAGATGAGGGTGGGCAGAGTAGCTTAGTATACCTATGAATGATGCATGCAAACAGGGGCACAGACAGACATTTCTAGGCAGGCGGGGTGCAGTTACACAATTGCAGCCATGTACACCTAGGCATTGTCAAGTACCTTGGATAGTCTAAAATAAAGCCAAATTTTAAAATAAAAAATTAGAATTGTAAAATTTAAAATATGGCTCAGAATTGCTAATCAAAGAGCCAAGTTCCAATTCCAGTTGGGTTTGTTATATTTACTTATATGGAAATATTTTTGGGAAAGGTCTGACTCCAATTAGATTCCTTTTGTTCAAGTAGAAATATCTAATGCTCATTTCTATTTTTTTGCCCTCCTACATCCATTATGGGGGGAGGTGATCTCTCCCCCATATTTTCGCTTTGGTCAATGTTGATTATTGAACATAGGAAGACATGCAATTTTTTTGGCAAAAAGTGTATGCAAGAGTTTGTGTCCTAAATATAAGCTAAAGTCTTTTCCTTCTCTTCCAGTGGCCCATTGTGTCTTGGTAGCATTATCGCCTTTCTTGAGCTGGTGGCTCTTACTCTGTAAGCCTCTACCTTGAGTAACTCTTGAGCCTTGTACAGGTTGAACATCATTTTCAGATAAAAGGCTAGGAAGGAAATACCCATCAATACTGGAAAGCACAGCAACAGTTCCTGGACTTATTTTCCTGAAAAATTATTTCGAAAGAAAGATTTTATAAATTTTACATGAAATCAGTATGGGCTGCTGAGTCAATGAATGCTAAATATTTCCTTATAGGGAAACAGCTAATATTATCATTATAATAGTAAATCAGAAAGGAGTATTGCTACCATATTGCTGGGGATGCCCAGTTCTCACTTGCCTGTCTTGATACAATTCAAATCATTTATACGGCCTTGTCGGTGATGAATTATTTACCACTCTACAATCACTTTTCCAATGATAAAATGATATGAGCCTCTCGCTACTCTGTTGCTATTTCTATGGCATGTGTTCTGACATACTACATTCCTTGGTCCCACGTGACCTTTGCGGCTGCATTCCTTGGTCTCACCTGACCTTTGCAGCTGCATTCCTTGGTCTCACCTGACCTTTGCAGCTGCATTCCTTGGTCTCACCTGACCTTTGCAGCTGCATTTCTTGGTTGCAGCTGTGATGCACAATGCCTCATACACACGGCTGAACCATCCTTATTCATTTTATATTCCATATGTATAACAACTTCTTCCCAAAAACTGCTGCTTAATAGGAACAGATTGCTGGCAGGATATTTTCCAAATCACTACAATTTCAACCTATTCAAGTATAAGGTTAACAAATATCTTTCCTGCATGACCTCATGAAGTTCACCTCTTGCCTTTTCTTATGCTGATACAACACACAATAACCCTTTACCTTGACTGGCTCTTGTGCCTTGTATTGAGGGATCATTATTATAAAAAGAAAACTGTACCTCACATTACTCCATAATACTGTAACATTAAATGTAAATAGTGAGAAAGTGGGGAGCGGTCAAATATGTTAAATTTTTAATGCTTTTTGTGTACATTGAATGAATATGTGGTACTTGTTTGTATCAATGATTACTAAACCAAGTACCTAAAATACCTAAAAAGATTTTATTTGTATTGAATATACAGCACTTCTTTGTATCAATAGTTATCAAACCTTGTACCTAAAAACCAGAAAACAAAGACAGTAGTGCAAATAAACCTTCAAGTTGTTTAGAAATGTTTTTGTTTTTCTATTACTACTGAATATATCATTTCTTTGGTACCACCCATCAAATTTTGTAGTAAAGACGTTCCGATGTATCTCTTTCTCATTAGCTAATTCTGTTCTAATTTTAACATTTTATGTTAAATATGGCATCTTAACCCTAAAATGAAAATAAAAGTTCTTAATTTCATTTACTAATTGTCATTTTCTTTTCTAATTTTGTGACTAGACTTGATGAATGCATTAAAATATTTTAGACATATTGTTGTTATGAATTTTTTTGTTATGATTAAATCTCAAACAATTTTGGATAGATATGTAATTAATTTGATATTATTAAGTTTAGCTATATTGTTTTGAATGTTAAGGGGTTGGTAGGTATATATATATATATATATATATATATAATATATATATAATATATATACATACATATTAAAATATATAAATACCCATACATGTATATTTTCAGAAAAAAAATTTCCAAGAGGAAGAATCCAGGTAGAATTCAATGTCTAGGACAGAGTAAGGATATAATAAAAAAGGCTTAAACACTAATATTCCATGGTCATAATAATAATATTTATGATTCCAATGGAATAAATTATGACCATGGAATATTAGTGTTTAAGCCTTTTTATATATATATATATATATATATATATATATATATATAATATGAAAAATATAGTCTTAAGATGTGCTATATTTATGGGATAGTGCTCAATATAAGAGATAGAGCATGTGTAAATATAAAAAGTGAACATAGAAGTCAACACTTAGAGGCAACAGTCTGATTCATGCTAGATGCAATTGTCAGGCCTGACAATTGCATCTAGCATGAAACAGACTGTCGCCTCTAAGTGTTGACTTATGTTATATATATATATATATATATATATATATATATTTACGTTTTTTTGTGTGTGTAACAATTGAGGGAAAGTGTACTGTACAAAATCTTTTTGTATTTAACAATTGAGGGTTAGTGTGAAAAATAATAATGGCCACCAACCCAAATTCAAGTTATAATTGTTTTTGAAAAGAAAAAAGAACATTAGTTAAATAAAAATTATTAGAGACAGACATGAGTTATGGGCAACATTAGTCATGTTGAATATTTGTTTTACAAATTTAACTATATTTTTTTAAAATTAATTTTCAAAACAAGAAAGGCTTGCTATAGTTTTTGCTTTAACAAAACTTAATTTAAAATTATTTATTTTTTTTCATGTTAGTAACAAACCAAAAAAACAATATTTATTTTTTAAAGATTGAATAAAACATTATTTTCCATGACATAATTAAATTATTTTTTTCATATCATAGTTTTGGAGTGCCGAAACTATGATATGAAAAAAATAATTTATCTATGTCATGGAAAATAATAAAGAGCCTTGCTCCGGCCCTGCCTGGACTAATTTAAGATATTTTGTTTGAAATTTGCTTTTGAAAAGTAAAGTAAAAAAAGAAGAATAGATATTAAGTTGCATTTTTAAAATCTGCAATAATGAATGAATGAATGAATAATAAAAAGTTAAAATAATTACACAAAAAAAAATATGGAAATAAATTCAAGAGAATAGAAAATTTAAAAATACTTATAGCATTTCAAAATCATCAGCAGAATTAGTAAGTAAAAACGTATGGGAATAATAATTATTCTCGTTCATTTTTACTTTTTAATTCTGAGAATTTCGAAACGCTTACATGGCTAAAAATGGATTCTCATGCAATTATTACGTATTTTTAATTTAAAAATATCTTCGTAAATACAGATCATATGATGATAATTTTTTTGCAAAAAGGTGGGCTGGATGATATTGAGTCTGAATATATATTTATTTTGTCGACAATTATTGTATGTTACAATTCGGAGCATATCTTGTGGAATTTGGTAATAGCCTGAGGGGAAAAAAAATTTGATGATACGTTGCTTTTAGTAGGATGACAAATAAGCAGACTCTGAAATTACAGATTGAATCTACAGACTGTCAAGGATTACTCAGGCCTTCCAAACTTTACACAAAAATATTGTGCTTTGGAAACTTTTACAGTAAACATAATTTTGGTTGTAAATATGTAACATTTATGAGGATAATATTCAGATATCTTTCCTTAGGTGTTTCTAAATTGTACTGTTATTAACAACAAACTATTTTAAATTACAAAATTGTACTTGCATCAAATGAAAATTACTTACAATATAATACACATTACTTATAATAGATTCCTTCTTGCCTTCAATTTTGACAGCATGGGGACACTAGTATTATATATTTATTTTTATATCTGTCTATATTTCTTGAGGTATTGTAATTATTTACACTGTTCAGACTGTTGTCCTCATCTGTTATCATATTCACATGGTCCAGTGGATAAAAGTATTGGTTGAATCCAGTGACTTGAGAGTTCAATACTTGGCCACAGCAGAGGTGAACAAAAACTTGGAGGGTTGAGTTAAAGGGAGATAACTGATACTGAGACATCCAGTATGTGTAACTAGAACAATCTATCCTGGTGGACGAAATAAAGGATTCAGTTCAAAATTCCAATCATCTGAAGAAGGCCACAGCATACAATGGCCAAAACATTGGGAATATGGCAATGAAGATGAGGACAAAAGTTCGGACAATGTAAATAATCTATTTTTATCTAATTTATTCTTCTTATTATTCAAAACTATTATGGATATGATCAAAACCCAAAATGTCTGTAATAAACAGGCATATATAGAGCATACTGTTACAATTGTTCCTTCCAATATATTAGGGAAACCTGCAGAAATTTAACAAAATATATTCATGAACATCAGAAAGATCTCCTTCAAAACAATTTATCTAATACATTAATTATGCACAGAAATAATTTCAGCCACAGTTTTGATCTAAAAATGTTACATTTATTAAAAGAGAAATTAATTTTACTTTATTTTCATTGTTTTTACTATTGCCCTCATCTTTATTGCTATATTCACAACATTTTGTCCATTGTATGCTCCAGATTACTTCTAGTGATATATTAGGTTGGCCAGAAAATCCTGACTCACTAAGGAAATGGAAAGAAAACAACACCAACATTTATTCTTCAAAATAAAGTCTGTCATCTTTGATGATCTTCTGTCAGAAATCAGCCAGTGTCTAAATCTGTCCCAGAAAGCAGTCTGTTAGCTTTGAATTGAAAAACCTGTAAACAAGCTTCCTTCACTTCATCAAAAGTGTTGGTCACAAAGAAAGTGTGTTATTGAGCAGAATAGGCCATAGTTACTCAGAGCAATATCGGGATTGAATGGTGGATGTGGAATAATTTAAACACTGTCTATCTGTTTGAAATTCTCCTTCATCAACCTGGCAGTGTGTGGCCTCACATTGTCTTGCTGAAACAAAGCCCGACCTTGATTGCCCAAAGCTAGATACTCCTTCATTAGTTTGTTGTACATGCGGTCTAGCTGCTGTCAATACAGTTTAGCATAGATGGCATAACCATGTGGAACAAGCTCAAAAATCAGTATTCCTTGGAAGTTTCCCCAGACGGATCAAGATTTGTTGTTTTCTTTCCTCTTCCTGAGTGAGTCATGACTTTCTGGCCAGCCTAGTACATTGTAATTTTGAACCAAACACTTAGTCAATGGGAGTAGATTATTCTAATTCCACATACCATGTCTTTTTTGATATCCCAGTTTGAATTTTTTGATTTATAAACCTCTCTCAGTAAACATTTTTTTTACCAGAGCTCATATTACAAAAAATGCTTACTGATACATTAAGTTTATAAGTCCCAAATATTCATTTCCCCAGTGGATAAAAGCATTGGTTGAAGTAATCCAAAAAGTGACTTGAGTCAAAGAATTTGTGCTGGCCATAGCAGAGGGAACAAAAACTTGGAGAATTGAGTTATTAAAGGGAATTAACTGAAATGGAGATATCCAGAAAAGGCATGTCACATGGAATAAATAAAGGGTTCTGTTCAAAATTCTAACGTATATCAACTGAAGAAAGATGGGGCATACAATGGCTGAAATGTCATGAAAATGGCAATAAAGATGAGGACAACAGACTGAAAGATGTAAATTGTTACAATACCTCATCTTAGAAATATCGATAAAGAAAAGAACTTAGATGAAAAGTTCTTGAAAGTGTAATTATCAATTCTTGTCAAAAAATTAAATAATTGGATTTTTTCAATTATCTCCTCAAAAGAAATGTTTCTTTCTCAAGGCAACACATATGACTATATAAATTAAGAAAGATTAAAAGTAAACAGTTAATTTGTGACCTTTAAAATAATTAAACATAAATAATTAGATAAAATACATAAAAATAAATAAGTTACCATAAAAAATAAAAATTCATTTACTCATTTTTGTTTATTAGGCAAAAAAAATTACATCACTTAGTGTCCTCCATAGTTTGTTTCCTTATATAGGAAGTTTTAAGAAAATATTTTGGATTGTTCTCAAATCCCAAATTTGAAAACTGAATGATATTTTTGAAGTTCTGAAATAAAATGTTGACATTTACCTTGATAAAATTCCTCAAAGAAGGAAATGGGTTGGTATAGAAAAGTTTTTCTTTGGTCTTTTTTTTTTTTATTTATATTTTCTTTACAGATATCATCTGTTTATATCTGAATTTTCAAACACACACATATGTAAAATTTCAGATAGAGTATATCAGTAAAAAGACAATATGACTAGCAACAAAAGAAAACTTATCTTAACCAATGCTTTTCATCCTTTGTCTAATGAATGCCACACTTATTAAAACAGACAATAACTTATTTAGACGGAAAATTCTTGAGAGTGCTGCTAGCAAATCTTATCAAAATATAAATCTGTGTCTCGGAATTTTTCAAATATTTCCTTTCCTGAAAGAATTACTTCTATCCTAAGCCAACATACATGACTATAAAAATATTGAAAAATTAAAAGAAAATGGTTAAATTCATAGCCTCATCTTATTTAAAATATGTTGTACATAAATTAATCCCAAACTGAAATAATTTAAATACTAATTCAAGAACATCATTTACTCACTTTCATTTATTAGACCAGTGGTTCTCACACACTGGGCACACGAATGCTCCCTGAAAGGTAGTCAGGTGTGCTCCAAGTTAACAGAAAAGTAATTTATGAAGTATATTTAAAAAAAAAACTTTATTTTTAAAAAGCTGGAGACACTAATCAATGTAATGTCTTAAAAATAAATGCTTATTTCAGCAGACATCTATATTATTTACCTATTTTAAAATTTCAGGACTTATTTTTCCTTATTAAAATTTAAAGTGTTTTTAGTTATTTGACAAGTGTGCCCTGAAGTGAAAAAGGTTGAGAAACACTATAATAGACATTGAATTGTCACTTGGCATCCTCCATAGCTTGCCTTGACATTTTGGCTAACCTGATGAATATTTAAAAGTGTTCTTAAATTTAGAAATTTTGAAAAACCAATAACATTTTTGCTCTTGTATATAAATACTTGTTACAAAATAAAATCCTTGCATTTGCCTTGATAAAGTCTTTCAGAAAATGGAAAGCATTGGCTAAGATAAGTTTTACTTTTTCATGTCTTCATTTATTCATTCATATATATATATATATATAATTAATTAAAAATACAACATATTTTTAATTTATTTGTTTAAATCATACTTATTATAAAACCCAGGTTGTGTGTGTGTGTGTGTGTGTCTGTACGTTTATATATTGGATCAGATTTCCCACATTTTTCAACCAATTTCAACAAAACTTCACAGGACTACGTAAAATTACCTTGCGGTGGTTCTGACAGCACCAAAAATTAGAAAAACACAATTGTTTTTGTACAAAATCAATTTGAAAACACAATTAAGAGGCATCGCGAAAATGAAAGGGGGACAACTTATATCGAGTTGTACTTATGATAAAACCCAGGTTGTTTGTGCGTGTGTGTGTGTTCGTTTATATATGGGACCAGATTTCCTACATTTTTCAACCAATTTCAACAAAATTTCACTTTTTTTTGGCAGGTAGTGTTTTTTATTGGCTTGCACACTTTTTTCTTTATTTTTACATTCAGAATGCTTTAAAAATTCCATTTACAAGACAATTGTTTATAATAAATTCTATTCAATCAGTAGGCTCATAACGATTGAAAACAATGTTTTTGTTTGAGTTTGGGTTTGACCAATTCGTTAAAAAAAAAAAAAAAACTAATTAAGACATGCGTGTCCGTCAACCTAAACAATAATCTTTGTCAATTTTATTTTTCAGTCTTTATGATGGTCGATACTTGATCTATTTCTTACTGTTACATCCCCAGGCAACGCCGGGCTCTACTGCTAGTCTTATTTAAATGCATACTCGTATTTGAGTAGATGCTCTTTTTTTTTTTTTAATTTACATTTACCAGCCTGAATATTTGAGAAATCTTGTTAGAAAAATATGTGCCAAGCAGCATTTGAACCTGTGTCCCCTAGGCAAAACCATCATTAGACTACTCAGCCATGTAGGACTTCCTGAACAAACAAAGCCTGAATAGTGCTTTTGAATACATATCTTCCTGATTCTCAAAATATGCATATCTGCTCAATTTTGTATCTTTACCATAATCAGAGAAAATTATTAGAAAATGGAAGACACAGATTTGAATCCTGCTGGAAGGTTCTTATTTTTCTAACGAGATTTCTTCATTATTCAGACTGGTAGATGTAAATAATTAAATATGTTGTTTAATAAATAAATAAATAAACAGAATATCTACTCAAATATGAGTATCCATTTAAAATAATATTTAAACAAATTATATATCAAGAGATGTTTTATTGTATAGTTTAGACATGTTCTGTCTACTTATTTTCAATAAGATCCTTTCATACTTGTGAATAAGATTTTGATGTCATTATTGAAGGATGAGAGAAAAATGCCATGTTTATACATCTGTTTTATTTCCAAGTACTTTCAACATATCCATGTCATCATCAGGATATATATATATATATATATGTGTATGTTGTAATCATGAAAATGAATTATAAAAATATCAAAACAAATTTCTGAAGTTGTGCATTTATTATTGAGAGAATTGTACATGAATTCATTTTTCTTACATTCTTTTTTTGTTTTTTCATTTCAGGTAAGTACAGTTCCTCTCATCATTAACTGGTAAGAAAATTTAAAATTTTATTTGCTGGATTTTGCAAGGAAGACTCTGGAAGAGTAAAAACAGATCTTTATTTCTCTCTTGGACATATTAAGTGTGTGTAAAAGTCACCAGTGCCTACTTTGTCTTCATAAAAATTCTCGACTCTTTGGTATACCCAATTATTTATTTACTTATATATATATATATATACGCACACACACTCAGGGCATGATGAGTAAATTGTTGTCATTTTATATTTTTAATTTTGTACATGCACATTGTTTTTGATTTTGTCAACTGCACAATACAGTAGGGTCAGTTGGGCACCATCTGTGAGAAAAAGAGCACCATGATGCAATTTACTTTGCCAGAAGTTTGAAAACAGCATGCTTTAATACTTGGCATTTGTGCTGGAAGCCCCAGTATGAATTTTTAAAAATCTTACAAAAATAAAAATATACTATTTTGAAATGTTATTTGTTGAAAATTAAGAAATTTAAAGTTTAATTAATCTGATTTGAAACAACATTGCTTTTAGTATAAAAAAATGTACAGTGTAACCCGGATATAAGAGAGATTTTCTCTGGTCCCAAATTAGTCTGTGTTAATGTATATAAATTAGACCAAACCCAGATATAAGAGACTTCTTCTCCGGTCTCGACAACTCTCTTATATCTGGGTTACACTGTAGTAGAAAAGCATTTAACCACGGGGACTTGTTTTTGACATAATGATCACTTTATTGACAGCTTGAAATTTGGAAAAATTATGTAAGGAGGGACAGAAGTGACAAATTTTATGAATTGTATGTGAATATTTTTTTTTTCTTTTGAATTTTTTATTCAATTACTACCCAGTAATTTTTAAAAATTAACATATATTTTAAGCAATGTAATATTTTATTGATTTTTAGGTACATTAGCTTCATAGATTTGAAGACATATTCTGAAAAAATAATTAATAATAAAATTCAAAATACTATAAAAATTTCATCAAATAATTTTAAAATTTCATAACTGAAATATAAAAATTAATATATAAAATACCATAACATTTCATAAATAAAAAATAATAATTATTATATGTACCTCTCATGAAATGCTTCATAAATAAGACGCCTATACATATAATTAGTACTTATAATAATGTTTTATTGAATTTTAGATACTTTGGCTTTAAATTTATTATGATTATTGCTCTTGTTTTCTGATAATGTCATTTATGAACATCCATATCTACAAAAATCGGCCCTTTTATACACAGATAAAAATAATTCCAAATTCTTTTTAAAATACTGGTTGCCCTTAAATTTTAATAAACTTTTCGAATTATGATATAGTTTTTACTTAATAACAATAACACTAACAGTTTACACCATTTAAAAAAAATTTAAAACTATAAATTATTCTAATTAAAATTTTTTAAAAATGAAAACATATCTTGTAAAAATTTATTATTCATTGAAAATATTTTTTCTTAAGACAATAGTATCCTTAATATGTCTTATTCATAAAACCAATTAGATTTTCTGATTAAATACTCTTTTAGTTTTATTGCATTTTTACAATTCAGATCAGATTTTCAGTAAGTGGGGGTCTTATTTAAAAAAAAAAATGATTTAAATTTCTTGAAGGAGTTCTGCTTTTAATTAATATAAACATAAAGAGTTACATCATTGAATTTCTCATGTTTTCAGAAAATTAAATAAGTGTGGTGTAACTGAAGTAAAAAAAAAAATTTTTTTTCCAAGATTTTCTAAAATGAAACATTTCTAAAATAATTTCATTCATTTGTGAATAAGTCCTGAAAGTTTCATTATAACTCAACAATTATTTGATTTTTGCAAGAATTTCCAAATCAGTGTTTTTCCCCACAAAAAAAGAAACTAAAATTTGCTATGCTAATTTATAGTAAACCTGCTGACGCAAGACAAGAGAAACAAAATTTTTAACCCACGTCCTAAAAGGGATTAAAAAAAACATAATTAGATAATCCAAAAATACTTTCGTCTTTCCTCTTAATAATAACATTAAGATTCTGTCGATAAAATTTGTGGAAGTATATATAAATATGGACATTTTTTTTTATTTGTTTTTTTTATCATACTTTCTAATCCTCTGGTGTACTAATTGGATCTCTTTGCTGTTTCTCATTCTGGTTGTTCCTTTTTTTTTTCTCTTTCTTTTTACATGTTGCTGGCATTATCCAGTATTTCTTGTTACTTTTTATCCTGCTACCAAAAGAAAATCAGAAGAATTATTCACTGGCAATATTTGTGTGTTTCGTCTGTCACTATTGATTCCTGTCTATTTTTTCTTTACTACTTGGTCAGTCTATATTGAATATTGATATTATATAGACATTTATAATTTCTATTTTCAAATACTATTTGACGAATTTTGTTGATTCTATTTTTACACAGTAATAGGTTATTGAATTTCTTAATTTTTATTATTGCTATTACATTAATATTATTACTAACATACTATTATAGGTTCTTGCGGCCTAAACAAATTATAATGAAGTTTGTCGTTTAAAATGCAGCACTTGGAGAAGAATTATTTTCTACCTTCCAACCTCTCCCTCACAGGTGTGATGTGTTGAGCTGCTCACTGTTCTATCGTTACTTCCATGGAAAGTGCTTGGATGAACTACATTCCTTGGTTCCACCAAGTCTAACTTTCACGGCTAGGACCTGCCATGCTGCTTACATTGTAGCAAACGACCCACATTCCCTCTGTATTCCATCAGTGAGAAGTAAGTTCCACTCAAACAAGATCTTTCTGTGAATCACTGTTCTGTGGAACCTACTACCAAGAGGATGTTTCCCAAATCACTACAATCTTAATCTAGAGTTAACCATTATCTTACCCTTCTGTCCATATAAACTACCCCTTAATGTAACACTCTACCTCGAGTGGCCCTTGGGCCTTGTACAAGGTGAACCTTACTGTAAAAAGAGAAAAAAAAAATCAACTATTCAATGACTATTTATAAATTGAATTTCTATATTTTAATAAAATTAAAACAGAAATAGTTTAACGGGTAATTAGTGTTATATTTAATAACATCATCCTGTTTTTGTTTTTTTATGAGTGTCTGTATTTCATTTGAAAAGAAACTGATGCAAATATTATGTGTGGGCAAAAGCTTCCAGCTTATTTATATTTTTTTAATGATAATGTTCACAAGGCTTAAGGGCCACTCAATCTAGAGAGTAAGAGGCACAGTTTTATGGTGATATGTATGGAAGATAGCAGTTAACCCTAGACTTAAATAGGTTAAGAATATAATCATCGGGGGAAGCATCCTCTTAGAAGCAGCTATTTGTGGGAAGAAGCTGCTCAAGTGAAACTTAATCTCACCAACAGAATATGAAGGGAATGAGGGTGGTTCGCTACAATGTGGGTAGTAGGGTGGGACTTAGCTGTGAAGGTTAGAACTGGTGGAAAACTTTCCATGGAAATAACAATACAACAGCAACATTTTGCCTGTTGGAAAATAATTCATCACCCACAAGGACGTATAGATGCTTTTGGATTCTATCAAGCCTGAAAAGTGAAAATTATGCAGTTCCTCATTTTTAGCCTGATTTGGCTCTTGTGAAGGTAGAGCATATGATGAGGAGTCTGGTAATTACTGAAACAGTACAGGGAGCCCACCATTTTACCTGCATTTTTAGTGATGGAGCATATGTATGAATTCCACTTGAGGTCTGGGTTTAGCTTAAGTCCCAATAGATGTTCAAGGCATGTGGTCTCTCTGATGGAACAACTATTCATCACAATAGATGAAAAGATGGAGCATCACTAGTTTGTTTGTCAAGGCATTGATTGTGATCAGCCAGTTTTTCCCCCACTGAGCTGTTAAAGCTAGGTCAGAGGAGAGTTCAGCTGCCAGAGTCTGGTAATCTAGAGTTTTGGAGGTGCACCCATATACTGTTGTATCATCAGCATAGATATTCACAAATGATTGGAGTATACTTTTAGGCAGATCATTTATGTAAATTAGCAAGAGGGTTTGATTGAGGACTGAACCTTGGGTGATGCTTGCATTGATCGCGTGAGCTTTGGATGACTTGCTGTTAATGACTATCTTCAGGAAATTAATTGTTAGGAAGGAATTAATAATTGAGAAGATTGTTTCTGTGATTCCATAGCTAGAGAACTTATGCAGTAACCCTCTATGTCACACCTTGTCAAAGGCCTGTCATGGGTTGTTTTAGTGATGCATTAGCCTTGTCTGAATGTACTTCTTTTTTTCATATATGTAATTTTGTTTGGGTGGGGGGTGAGAAAGACATCATCAGCCCACAATGGAGTTATAAAAATTATGAACAAATCATTTAAAGATATAGTGTAATAAGCATAGAAAAAAACAATAAAATGCTTGAGTATACATTTCAGAGAAATGATTGTATATTTTAAAGAACATATACAAATACAGAGATAAAAAGTTTGTGCTTATCTGTTGGTAGCATCATGTTCTATAAGAGAACTGTCCTGGACATCTGCTTCCTTTGGCTGTTGAAGCAAAAAGAAAGTTTTGATTTTTGTTTCAATTGGCAGTAAAATGCTTGTTCTGATGCACCATAAGAGTATTCTATATTTATGTAACTATTTTTTTATAATCTACTTTTTTTCTTTATTTTTCTTATTTTTTCTTTATTACCATTTTTATCTGTATTTTAAAGTATTTTTTATTGCTTAACTTTCAATTTTTCTTTAATTATTAATTATTTTGGTTCTAGACTACTACATAGTCTAGTAATAAGGGTTGTGGATTATTTAGTAATTTATTTGTTGCTATCATGACAGGCCTTTGAAATATCTAATGTGATTATCCATGTGATGTATTTCTTGTTTCGTGCCTCACTGTTTTAATTGATTATAACTAGTCTGTAGTTATATGTAAGTGAGTGCCTAATTATCATAGCTAAGACAAAGAGATTATATAAGTGCCCAAGCAGCAAGGGAAGTGACAGAATATGATATGTGAGAATAACAACTAATGTTGAACTAAGAAAATATGAAGAAAATCACATTTCATAACACTTTTTTTCTTTCTTTTCTGTATGTATGTAAATCTTAATGACCAGATATAATTAAATAGTTAATTTATAGAAATTAATTGTATAGTTTGCCAGTTTCAATGTCACTGAAGATATTTTAGTGTTTGCTATATGTTCATTTCCCAAATCTCCTGAAAGATAGCATATTGTTCTTTTTAAGTTCATTAGCAATTTGATACTCCTTAGGTATTACATGGCATATCTTGCATTTCATTTCTGGTCAGCATTTCTCAAAGTATGTCCACTAAAATTTGGAGAGTGAGTGGCCATCGTTAAATGTAAATAAATGGCAGAATTGACCAACAAACAAATTTGACAGTTTGCAATAAACAAGAATAAAAAGAAAAGAACAGAGCAAAAAATAATAAAGTGTGTTTCATTAAGATGGATTATATATGAGGGCGTTTCATTAAGACGGATCAAAGTCAACATTAAATAGATCAGTGTTATTGGTGAAAATTTATTTATTTCTCTATTGGATCATGTTATTTTAGTGATAGCAATTGTGTGAGAAAAATAATATCGCCAAAATGTCTGCCAAATCTGAAAGGAAAAGAAAAAAATCATTAGATGCTTAAAATTAATTCACATTTAAAATTGGTCCAAGTTATTGCAATACCCTTTATAAGGCAAGCAAACAATATATGCAAGGCAAATTAACCTTAACAAGGTAAAGCTAGAGTAATATGGCAAAAAAATCAAACTTAGACTTGAGGTTTACACACACAAGCAAATTAGGATAAGTGAACATAGTGTTCTCACTTCAAGGCATGACAGACCAGGACTGAGTCATATGAAACTGAGAACTGGCCTATTTTATTGGTTCAGAAGAAATCTCAGCATGCATTTGTGTGCTTCTGCCTATAAATTAACGAGAGAGGATGGGAGGAGGATTTTGTAGTCATTCCTACATCAGATTGAAACAATAAAATTTTTAATCTGCTGTTCAGCTATTTCAGTATTTGAGTATAATCAGTCATATAACACAGAACTTAAAAAAAATCCTTTCACCCTGAGCAAGGTAATAAAACCACTAAGAAAGCAAGGGGTTACAGAGTGTGAATGAAGATGTGGAAAAGAAAATATTTATTATGGAGAGAGAACAATAAATAAATGGAAATTAAGAAGATAAATGGTAATGATTGACATTATAATTAAATTTTTGAAGATCAATATTGACTGCAAAGCAAGAGACCAGAAGAGAGTTCCTCAAGTGGGATGTGTAAGAGAGGAAACTGTTAACATAGAACATATGGTTAAATCTATCCATTTCAACTGTAAAATGATGAGACCTATCTGACAATCTAGTACTGTGCTTAAATTCATGCTCTAGGTGTCAAAGAGGAAAGCTCATCAGAACAATTACCATGAAAGTATTTATAGAAGAGTCACAGGGAAGCTATGTTATTGTGGTGGGGAAGTGATTGACGCCAAGAAGCCAGCTTTACAAATGACAGTTAAGTTAGAAACATTCATAAGCAATAAATCACAAATAATTGTTGAAAACATCGGCCTGTTAGATCTGTCATGGGCACTGGTGTAGAGTGGATGTTTGAGCAATTTAAGCTATTGCAGCTCCTCCTTCACCATGAATTGTTATAAAAGCTGGTACAAATACCTACTTTCTCAAACTAACTAATATTTTTTGCACCACTAAAAATTTAGCATTCTAGCAATCACCACAGTGGTTGCATCTATGCTACACTACTGATCATGACTAATATTTCTGCACCCTGGGTGCTTTTAACTACTGCATGAATTCTTTTAGATTGTCAGTGCAATGGGAAGTCATTTTTATTAATCTCTCTTAGAAAAATCTTGCATCCTCTTTGAGAACCACCATAACTAAAGTTGGTAAATGAATCACCAATGTAAACTACCAACTGTAGTCTGTGTAAATCACAGAAGCTTGGAATGGTAATGTGTGACATTTTCTCTCTTTTGCATTCTTGATAATTCTATTTACTTGTCTGATGGATTCCTCTTTGTTCTCTCTGAGACAACTGGTCAGATAAGTTACATCAAAACTCAGAGATCAGACCTTGTTTGTGTTGCTGACCAATTTGGTTTCTCAATTAGCTGTCTAGCATATGTTACTTCTTTGTCACTGATATGCTCTTCACTGTGTTTATTGTTTTTAAGTTCAATCTTTGAGGCTTACAAAGATGTGTTCTGCAGCCAAGCCAATGTAAAAAAAAAAAAAAAAAACTTTAATGAACCTTCAAATTTGATCACAAATTTAGATTTAACAAGTTAAAGCTAATAACAGGCACCTTAAATAAATTTGTTCCACCCCAGGAAAAATCACGTGTTGAAATGATACTGTGTAATTTTCTATCGCAGTATGATGTAAAAATGACTTGATATCATTCAAACATTTCAGTATCAAGAGCAAATGACTTGATATCATTCAAACATTTCAGTATCAAGAGCAAGTAGTTCTTGTTTAAATGTAAGCTACTGTAAGTAAGATGTATCATTTAGATCAGGGGGTCCTCAACCAGGGGGGAATTCCCCTCAAGAGGGAGATTTCATTGTTTATGTACTATGCCATCATTCTGACTCTTTATCTTTAGCATAAGTAATGTTATTTATGAAACAATTTTGACTCTTCCCCTTTTGTTTCGTGTGTGTGTGTGTGTAAATTAATGGATGCTACTAACTGTAGTCTGTGTAAATTACCAAGACTTACAATGGTAATGTGTAACTTTTCTTTCTTTGCTTTCTTGATAATTCTATTTACTTGTCTGATGGATTCCTCTTTGTTCTCTCTGAGACAACTGGTCAGATAAGTCACATCAAAACTCAGAGATTAGACCTTGTTTGTCTTGCTAGCCAATTTGGTTTCCCAATTAGCTGTCGAGCATATGTTACTTCTTTTCACTGAGATCTTTTTTCCCTGTGTCTATTGTTTTTAAGTTTGAGGCTTTTAACATATTCATACAATTTCTTTGCCACTGATTTGCTCCACATCCAAGCCAATGTAATGAAATTTAATGAATCTTTAGATTTGACAACAAATTAAGACTTGAGTTTATCAATAATAACAGCCACCTTAAACATTTTTGTTCCTCCCCAGGAAAAATCATTAACATGGGTTTGTTATTGGGATGAACAAAAAACGAATATAAATTAAAGACAAATGTATTTTAAACATATTTATTTCATTTACTGCCTGAGAACAGCAAGGATTAGGTTAGATTTAAATGATGAATTTCTGGTGGACAAGGGAAGTAACTCAGTTTTATTTTGAGTTATTGTCCCTTTATAGGGGGAATACATCAGCTTCCCCCTAATAGGGTTAAAATGATACCATGTAATTTTTTTTACCACAGTGCCGTGTAAAAATTGCTTGATCACATTTAAACATTTCAGCAAGTAATTTCTGTTTAACCGTGAGGTATGATAAGTGAAATATATTGCTGAGACCAGTGATTCCCAAATGGTGCAACATACCTCATAGGTTTGATGAAAGAAGATAGCAGGTGAGGTGAAATGATTGAAAGACAATCAAAGATTTAGAAACAGTTTTAAAAAATTCATATGCCAAAAATAAATATGATTTCAAAGTTTTAAATAATATTATGGATTACTAGTCATTGCATGCATGAGTTTCAGTATAAATAGTTACAAGTGATTATTGATAGATTTTATATTTTTGCATTATATCAAATATTAAGACTCTAGTAACTTGGGTCCGCAAATTGGAGGACAGTTATCAATGATAATGTTCTAACTTTGAATCCAGTTATCTCCCTTTAACCTTCTCTGTTTTTCTTATTTTTAAATGTACTGTACAATTTGTTGAGGTGTGAGCAAATTTTCATTCAAAAATTGCGGACTAGAGAAAAAAGTTTGGATCTACTGTCTTAGATGTTATATAATATAAAGTGCAATACTTTCTAAATTAACTTGAAAACTCAAGTCATGTTTTCTTAAATAGCCTATTCAGATCAAGACTTTTACATGGATGCCATGCATGGCACCAAACCCGTTCAGAAATAACTAAACTGTGAGCATTATACAACCATTTTCTAAGATCAATTGTTAGAAAAGGCTTTGAGCATATTGGTCATGGTGAAGAACACACTTCTTTGAACATTGCGGACAGGCACCCCAGAATCACAAACAGTGAAAGAACTGTACCAAATAAAAGAAGCCCTATCTCTTGCCAATTTTCAACAGCAGCAACAACAGCTAAAATGGATTGCACATATAACTTGAAGACAAAATAATGACATAATCAAGCTGTTGACATTCCACATTAGTCAAATCGTCAAGATCTGGAGCTTTGATTATGCTGTGGATTTTTCAGTGACTGGCGTAGGCAGCAGTCAGCTAGCTCTTACTTTTTCTTTCCAAGCATCCCTGCCAAGTGCACTAATGTGGGCAAGGTCACACTCCTGCACATCCCTCCCAATGGAATCCTTCCATGTCTTCCTAGGTCTAACTCAGCCTCTGTGATCAGGAACCCTGAACTCCAAGACAGTCCTGATGCAAGACGAAGGTTGATGGACATGACCAAACCATCTAAGATGACAGGTGTGCACCACTGATGTTATATCCTCAATACTGAACCTTGTTAATAACTTGGATGAGGAGGTTTTATACTGAGGCTTGGTGCCACAAATCAAGTGAATCATGGAATGCTTGTTGTGGCAGAGCTGCTGCACTTAGTACCCAAATCTCACTGCCATGGAGCAGTCCAGATTGTACACATGTAGAGAACAATTTGCCGTGAGTTTTCAATGATACATGTTTGGGGTGGGTAGGAGCTTTTGGAATTTCTTCAAAGCCACAGTGCACCTGGTTATAATGGCAAACTCGCACCCTCCATCTGTGCAGAGCATATCTCCAAGGTAACAAACTGGGCTCAATATCTATTTTTTGAACCATCCAAAGTGACTTGGGTAGTAGGCCTGCTATCAATAGGGCATGGTTTGACACTGCAAATAAAAAGTTAGGAAGGAAGCTCCCATCAATATCGGAAAAAGTGATAAAGCTACTCAAATAAAGAAGCCTATTTTCCTGAAAAATTGATACCTCACTTGAGGACTACTAACTTTCTTTTTGATTATGTACCAAACAACAGAAACATCATCTGAGGACTTTCAACAGCAGCAACAACTAAAATGTATAGCACGTGTAACTGTAAGAGAAAATAATAACACAATCAAGATTTCAACATTTCACACTACTTCAAATATAAGGTTAGGAGGAAACCCCACTTGAAAGAGCAATAAAACTACTGAACCTTGAAAATCTATTTTCTCGAAAAATTGTTTTCAGTGAAAGATTTTAAAAATTTCAACTGTCAGTAATACAAGCTGCTTTGTCAATGAATGTTTCCTTATGTAATAACTAATAGTACCATTACTATCTGGAAATACTCTTTAGCACATGTTGGTGAATTTGTCTTTGACACTTTTGGCAGATTCATTCTGAAATGAATCCTCTTGCAATCTTGTCTTTTCTATTTTTCTTTGGTAATAATAATTTATCTTGTCATGATTCTGTCTTGAGTTAACAGTCGTAGTGACCCTGATACTGAAGTCCCGCATTGAATTCAGGTATGCTCCAACGAGCCCGGATAGCTTCCACACCTACTGAATTGTTGCTATTGCTGACACCAGAGTGCAGATACATCTCATGCTGACCTGTCACAGGATACGTGGCATAACAGATGACCAGTTACACATAAAAGGCATACTATCTGCACACATCAGGGTTGGCACAAAGGAAACACGTCAAACTGTGTAAGTATCGAACAACATGTCTAGATTTTACTTATCTGAATCAGCCTTGAAAGATCTAGAATTGCTAACTTCAAACTTTCCAATCCTGACAACAAGCACCAATAGAAAGGCCCAATGTGGATGGCCTCAAAGAGTGGCCATCTTGCCAAAGCTGGCAACTATCCCATTTCCTCCAACAGAAAACAATAGGCAACCACTGGGGCAATGCATACTGGAATATTTTGGGTCCAGCACATTCAATACATGCCCTCATCAGCCACTACAGATGATGAAAGGGAAGCCTCTAAACATCACTCACATTCCAGGAACAACACTGACAGCAGTCTACATGGTGATCCCAGTTCATCATTGGAAAAAGAGAGTCAAACTGGACATTAACCAGGATGTTGCACTGGGCATCATCGAACCAGTACTGGTTGATACCCCTACAACTTGATACTCAAGAATGGTGGTTGCACCAAAGAAGAACAGATCACCAAGATGTACAGTGGACTTACAGAATCTCAATGATGTCACCATGAGGGATATGCACCATACTCCATTCCCTTTTTAATCAAATTTCAATGGTACCAGCTCACATGCAGAAAACCATGCTAGATGTGTGGAATGGATACTATAACCTTCTCCTATCCCCACTGTGTGGGATGCTACTATATTCATTACCAAATGGGGCAGATACAGATACCTCCAGGCTACACAGGGTTTCCATGCTTACGGAGACTCCTATACTCGTCGGTTTGACAATGCCACTGTTGATATGGTATGAAAAACTTACTGTATAGATGACAGCATACTCTGGAATAACTCAATAGAAACAGAATTTTAGCATACAATAAAGTATATTACCCATTATAGCAAGGATAGCATCATCTTCAAACTGGAGAAGTTCCATTATGTCTCACTGAATATTTGTGCTAGGATGTCCAGACTTATTAGTAATCACTGACAAGAATTTTTTGGACAAGGCTCTAGAGAATATAAAAAAACATAATTATTAAGCCTCAAGGAATACTCCCTAATGTATAAATTCTGCATAAAGCATCTCCCCAGAAAACTCAATGCTGCACCAAACTGTATCTCAAGGTATCCCACACCATGAACACATATTGGTATAACAGTTAAGGATAATTGATAGTGCTATAAAGGTATTATTTAACTCCTCATATGAACAGGACCCCAAGCTAAGGGTAATCATATGGGACAGAATTGTGGCCACTGCAGCCACAAATGAAGCGTGCTGAACTCTAACTGAATATATACAAAGTGAATTCCCTGGGTCATGTCATAACCTACCAGTAATAATCTGCCAATTTTGGTCTCTGTGTGAAGAATCATACTGCTTGGAAGACGTACCAATTATGGACAATAAAATCCTCATATGCGGAAGTACTTGAATCACTTCACTCCATATGCTTTAACAGCATGCTTGCAAATTCCAGACGACTGTTTTGGCCTGAATTGGTTGCAATTATTTAGCAAACTAGAGCTCAATGCCGAACTTGTAATGAAATGGCTGTGACACAGCCTAAGGAAACCTTGATGACACCGTCAAATCCCAAATTTCCATTCCAGGAAATAGTAACAGACTTCTTTAACTCTCTCCCAGAAACTGTAACTAAAGTTCACTCAGCATAGTTGCAGTATAAACCATAGGCATAGGTGGGTGTTGAACAAAACACAAATGTACTTGACAGGCATACCCAGGTACAAATGGCCTAACATTACAGCATCAGATTTAATGTTGCATCTAAAATTCCTAATAAGGAAAGATCTATTGTTATTTACAAATATTGGATTTCTTATTTTTGGACACTAGGATATTTTTTTTGTCTAATAATGGTTGGTAGATTAGGAATGTATAAAGGTCTTAGGTTTGGCATTTTCAAAAGTTTGCTCCCTTGGTCACGTGATAATTCACAGGTCTGTCATGTGATAAAGGTGTAACCAATAATCCTGGATAAAGCAGATCACATGCTCTGTTCCCACACTTTTCTTATAGTTCTGATGTTATGTAACTATGAAGATTGAGAATAAGTTGTTATTTAACTTAGTTTTTGGTTGATTTATTTCCTTTTGGCATGACAGAAGCCCAGCAATATTTGAAGGCAGGCCCAATGCAGGGTTTCGTGCCTGCTGAATCTATAATGCCACTCACACCCTATGAATCTATAATACGGAACACTCCACTCTACTACTTCTCAATTTTCACAAGGTAGTATTTATATAAAATACAAATTTTATTTTTGCCTTATTATGGATCATATGTAGTGTAGGTGAACAATTAAAAAAATTTAAAATAAATACAGTGTATCGAAATATAAATTAAAGATATGTTATAATAGACCATTCCATTTTATAAGAATAATATTTTGTGGCAATTTTTAACATCAACTTCATCTTTTTCTTGTTAAAAAGTTGAATAATTTTAACCCTTTCAACATTATGGCTAAAAAATAGTGGATTTTATATAGTGCTTTTCTGAGGCTTAGCACAAGCATAACAAATTCACAGATTTGGATGAAAAAAAAATCAAAATGACGTCAAATTCTGCAAAAAATTTTCACCCTTCAATAATCGGTTATGCTTAGATTAATTTGTAATGTATATAAGTAGGTAGAAATAGCAAATATTGATATGATAGGAAGGGTCACAAAGCACTACCTGGGGTCAAAACTCAGTCAAGGTTGGGAAGTTCAGGGATATTATGTTTAAAATAATAAGTTATATAGCAGATTGTAGTAATTTAATTCTATTCTTAAGGAAACGTACATATTGCAATACAGTTCACCTTTTCTATATATCAAGTACAGTGTATTTTTTTTAAAGTTGTATATTGATGTTGCAGGTTGCTCAGAATTCACCAACGACTTTTGTTGCTTTAGATTCTTATAGCGAACCCACTTTTCGTCTTCACTGACAATTTTCTATAGAAAAGATTTTTTTTTTTCATTCTTGCTACAAATGAAATACAAAGTGGCAAGATGCTCTCTGGTGCTTCACTCTAACAATTCATGTAGAAGACATTTTGAATCTTCCAAATACTTTGCCAACATCGTGAAACTGTTTAATGATCAGTATCAAGCATTTCAGCTAATTCTAATGCTGATTGAGTGGGGTCATAATCCAAATGGGTTTGAAAGTCATCACTTAGAAATTTCTGTGGTCTACTATCACATGGTCTGTCCCTTAAGTCAAATGCACTTTTCTTGAACTTTGCAAACCATTCATTGCATGTACAGCTTTCAAACTAAGAGGCTTCATCAATCTTCTCTATGTCTTCTGTTGTCCTTCTTAACTTAAAAAGGAACTGCATGCAATGTCCTACTTGTCTTTTGTCATTTCTTTTCACAGCACAAGATAAATTAACAGTAAACGCAGAACAGGTTTTCAGCTGTCTGTCGATTCACTAGCTTGAAAAATGGTTAATGGGAACT